>OY293303.1:89042239-89642239 GCA_958502075.1 Orchestes rusci
GTAATACCGGAAAATGTCCAGAGTGTTCTGGCTTTGGGTCCCAAGTTCTCTTTACCTCTTAGGATTGAAGAGATCCCAGTGACTACAATTGTGAAGGACTTGGAATATGCTCTATCTATGCAGGATTGGAGTGAAGATAAGGCTCATGAAGTAAGATCCAAAGCTGTGAACATTTTAACTAATTTCACCAATAATCCTGGTAATAATAAAATCAACAAACCTTACCATAACGTACTGAGACAATTCATTGAGACTAGACGTTTCTTGAGACAGAACCCAGATATTTTTGTATGTCGGTCCGATAAAGGAAATACAACTGTTATCATGTATGAGGATGAGTACAGAAGAGCTATGGATGACTCGCTCAGCGATGAGACGATATACAAAAAACTGAACTTTGACCCAACAGCGAGATATCAAACCAAGGCCAATTTACTGATAAATGATTTACAATCAAGAAAGTTGATTGATCAGGTGATTTCCATCGAACTGAAACATCATGCATCTGTTTCTCCTAAAATGTATGGACTTAGGAAGACCCACAAGCAGGGTATCAAGATGAGACCGGTAGTTAGTTGCATTAACTCCCCCTCATACAAAATAGCTGCTCTTCTACATGAGATCTTGTCTCCGGTAACCTCCACTTTTCAATTTAGTATCCAGAGCTCTTTCCAGTTTGTAGAAAAAGTCAATGAGTTAGTTTTACCTCCTGGCTATATTTTGGTGTCATTAGACGTAGTTTCTCTTTTCACTAACATCCCCAAAGACCTTATTTTACATATACTTGCTAAGTACAAACGGTTTATCAGTGCATACACAGATTTTCCGCATGATATCATAGTGAAGATGGTTGAATTCTGCTTTGATACAAGTTATTTTTCCTTTAATAATGATATCTACAAACAATTGAACGGTAGTGCCATGGGAAATCCAGCCAGCCCAGTTCTTGCCAATTTGGTGATGCACTTCATCCTTACGGAGGTTATTAATAGATGCCAGTTTGAGGTCCCATTCTTATATGCTCACGTTGATGATACCATTATGGCCATTCCAGGTGATGCTGCTGATGAGGTTTTGCAAATATTCAATGGTATAGCTCCCAAGATACAGTTTACTATTGAGATGGAAGAAGACGGTAAACTTCCATTTCTTGATGTCTTAGTGATCAAAGAGTTGAGTGGTGAATTGAAGACGAACTGGTATATGAAACCCGTAAGTTCCGGAAGAATACTGAATTACTACTCCTATCACAGTAACCAACATAAGCTCAATACCATCTCGAACCTGGTTTATAGAGCTACTAGTTTGAGCCATTGGAACTTCAGATATGATAACATACAGAAGATTAGAAGGATCGCGAAGAAAAATAACTATCCAACTAAGCTCATCAACATATGGATCAATGAAATGAACAATGCTAGTAGAGTGGAGCGTGAGCGTTTGAGGGAGACAAAGAGATATTTCAGATTTCCTTTCATTCGTGGACTCTCTAATAGGATTGGGAGGCTTTTTGTAGGCGAGGATTCTCGGATTGTTTTTTATAATTTGAAAACTACTAACTCTTTGTTTATACGTCTTAAGGATAATGTTCCGATACTGAAACAGTCTGGGGTGATCTATAGTATTCCATGCTCATGTGGCAGTGTGTATATCGGGCAAACTAGACAGTATTTGGGCAACAGATTGAAGCAACATCGATACGATTGCGAAGAAAGAAATCGGAGCAAACTGGAAAAAACTGCATTGGCTCAGCATCACTTTAATACTCAGCACGATTTTGCCTTCGATGGGGTTCAGATATTGCACAGAGAGGATCATTACTACAAGAGGAATCTGGCTGAAATGATATTCATACAGCGTGACCATCTGAACACAATAAACACTAGAAGTGATGTCAACAATCTGAGCAGTATCTATAACGTACTGTTGAGGCGAGATTGTTAGACTTCCAGCAGTTAAGTTGTACCCTAATTGTTTGCATAGACAACGCCGAGTTTTGGGGTCTGCAAAAAACGTGTAACAAAAGTTAACATACGTCCCATCCATGATGATGGTCAACTGAATAAATAGACAAGGATGGGCTGTGTTGGATTTGTCTGGTATGGTTCGTATTTGTACTGAGTCTGACCGACAGTGTTGCCACGTGTTGTCCCCTTCGCAATACACGCGGAAATTCATGAACACTTTAGATGGTGAACGTGCAACATCGACTGTATTAATTTGCCGTGTCACTCTTGGGGGGTCCAATAAGAATGAAAGTATTGAGATCTTGAGGTGTTTTATATTGATTTATTAGTTACGATAAATAATTTAATTTTGTGTGTATTGACTTATGTGACTACTGATGATGTTTTGTTTACTCCAAATTTGGCCAACAACTGCCATTCAATGTCCTTCTTCATTTTGTTAAGAAGGTGGGCAAATAGTGATTTTCCTAATTTTTCCTTGTTTTGTTCTGTATACATTCATTCACGTTGTGTGTGTTTTCTTGTATTTCTGTTTCCTGTGATTGTTTCTTGTATGATTGTATGCTTTGATACATTTTGACACTCAATTATAGACGTTTTGTGTAATTTTTTTATATGTATTTGGCGTTACTTTTACCATCATGTTTTATGTAGATACGTTTATGTTTCAATATTTTTTTTTGACCAAATAATTGTTTTATAGCCTGAGGAAGATGCAATTGGCATCGAAACGTTGCTATTAATAAATAGAAGAAATTGTATGGACGTGTCCTTGATTCCCGAAAACCCACTACGAACATACTTTAAATTTCTACACTTGTTTTTACTCACGGAGATAATCGTAAGATCAAATGAACCTACCTCTAGTGATGTTTGATCTTGATAATATGAAGGGCACGTCGAATCAAATAAAGTCCCAGAACTATCCCTATTAAACCAAAATGTTGCAACAACTGCTTTAAAATGGACTAAGCCTACTGACGGTGGTGTGGACGAGTCTGGGGGCATCGGGGTGAGGAGGTATTCTTTCACCTGCTATGAAATATTTGATCGTTATGCCAGAGGCAGAGGTACTACACTTGTTTTTATCTACTTCGACGAGGCCTTCATATAATCAAGATCAAACATCACTTAAGGTAAGTTCGTTTGATTTCACGATTATGTCGAGTTCTTGGGGATGCAGTCAAATTGAGATTAGGATTAGGTTGTCGAGCTCTCGGAAATGTTTATCTTCTTTATCAAGACATCAAGACTAGTCTATAACAAAAGATATCATACTTTTTCAACCAAATAACAACAAACTTATCTTATTTCTGTGGAAAAAGTGAGTTGAATGATGGTCAAAAATCTCATGGATGGGATGTGGAAGCAGTTCAAGTTCAAGGAAAACTCAAAGTACATAGAAGCTAACCGGAGGTGGTAATTTCAATCTATACAAAGGAAAGAGTTCTTGTAAACATTAGACATCCACGTATTGTGTACTTTTTAAAGGCGAATTTGGTAAATTATCGTTCGTTTAACTATTCTAAAGAGAAAAAATGCTGGATGAATCACCTTTTTGTAGAAAAAACATTATTTTAGGCACATTGTTTCATACAAACATATTCCAAAAATCTCGATTTGTTCCAGTTGTGGGTCATTGAAATGGATAATTTCTGTTGTTCCCATGTACTACAGTTCCTCACGTAACCACTAAAGAAGTTAAAACAAATGGTTAAGCAGGATAAATAAATTTTGGAAATTTGATTTACAAAACTGATCGCCGCGAAGTCGATATTTTCAATACTGTCAATATGTAAAGATTTTCAAGTCACTACTCACTTATTGAAGACCAATTATGATAAAGACGCGCTGTGTTGCCAAGTGGATGCTGTGAGAAATGTTTTCCATACTTTTGTCTGTAGCGGATGAAGGGTTAGTTTTGATTCGATTGGGTAAGTTTTTGTTAGTTTGGGTGAGTTTTTGTTAGATTCGGTCAGTCTTGGTTAGATGTTAGATTGGTCTAGTTCTGGTTAGTTCGGGTGAGTTTTGGTTATGAATATTGGGATAGTTTTGGTCAGATTGAGTCAGTTTGAGTTTGATTTGATTAGATTGGTTAAGTCTTGGTTGGATTGGGTTAGTTTGGGTTAGTTCTGGTTAGATTGGGTTAGTTTGGTTTGATCTTCGTCAACTTGGGTTAGTTTTGGTTAGTTCTGTTTAGTTTATGTGGGTTTTGGTTAGATTGGGTCAGTCCTGGTCAGAATGGTTTAGTTTTGGTTCATTTGAGTTAGTTTCTGGGAGTTTTCGTTAGATTGGGTTCGTTTTGGTCAGATTGGGTTACGTCGGGTTAGTTTTGGGTTAGTTTGGGTTAGTTTTTTGTCAGATTGGGTCAGTTTGATTTGGGTTAGTCCTGGTTAGATTGAGTGAGTTTTGGTTATTGGGTCAATTTTGGTCAGATTGGGTGAGTTATGGTTAGTCTTCGTGAGTTCTGGTCAAACTTGGTTAGTCTGGGTTATATTGTGTTTGTTTTGGTCAGATTTGGTTTGTTTGATTTGAGTTAGTTTTGGTGAGGATTGGGTTAGTTCTGGTTAGTTTGGGTGACCGTCTGAGAGATTCAGAAACTTGATTGATCAGATAAGCCAAGGATATAATTTTTGAAACTTTGACATTTTTATAGTTCTCGTTCTCAGTGTCTTATGTTATATTGTTTTTTTTTTGTTATAGTCTATCAAAATATACAGGCAAAACTATTGCAGTCATGGTTTCTTAGAAGTTTGAATACTTTTGGCAACATTGCATATTGGTTCTAATATGTTGCTTGTAACAATGTGACGAAGCTGTCATTTTTGGGAGTTGTTGCATTGAGATATGAAAAAAAATTAGTTTATTCTGGAATCTTTTTCTTGTTAAAAGTTGTTCATTCAGCATTTTATTTAGTTGAAATTGTTCTATAAACCCAAAACTATGCTTGAAAATTGGAAAAATGCATTAATGTATGGATGCCTAATCTTTACAAGACCCGGAAAGAGCATTCTTTATAAATCGATCAATTTTCTATGGCATTCCGTAATTTTAGTTTGATAGTAGTATTTTATTCAAATAATATTGCGCTTGTTTTAATCCCTCCGAACCACGAAAGACTCTTCTTGAATGAATCAAAATAACTGCTCGAATGCGCTGAATCACATACTTGAAAAATGACAAAGGCTAAGAGTGACCTACGATAAAATACAAGCATTTTGCAAAGAAGGACAAAATTGAATTGAGCTACGGGCTCTTGAATGCTTGTGTTCAACGTTTCTCCCTGAATATCTAAGTGCCGTTTTTGTAAAGCTTTTTTGGAATAGTGTAAGCAATCTCAAGAAATGGATAACATTGACAACAAATAATCAATAGAACAGCTCAAGGAACAGCTTATCTTCACAAGACTAGAGTTAGCACTTTGAAAAAATGAATGGCGCACGCGTGAAAATACGAACTGGATGCATCACTTTTAAACACTTTCACATGATAGGCAAAATTAAAAAAATCAAAGACCCAAAGCTTGCTCTTCAGCGAATACCAGTTGAAGCACCGTTGCACACAATAATGCAGCTTGTTTTCTATGTATAAAGTCACCTTATTAACCAACTCACGTCATTATAACGTGATTTATCAAAATAAGTGCGATACTCATAAAAACGATCAATTATATAAAACGGAACACCTTCTCGTAAGAGTTTATTTCTCATAGTCAATCTGAATGTGCACATCAAAAAGTTCTGTATACCATTTCTGATCAAATAGTGGGTGTTTTCTGTCATTTGATATGATATACAGGGTGTGTCAACTAAGAGTATTCACCACAAAAATCACGGCACTCACGAAAACGAAATAAGACCCGTCAGTTGTCATGGGGACAACATATTTTGCGCCTATTTTCAACTTCGCAGCGTCACCCCCGAGCGGTTTTGAGATTCACCCCCAAAATGATAAATGGAAAAAGGGGTCTCGCGAGTAAAATCTTAATTTGAAGGTCTCTCGACCTCAATTACAACTGTCGAGTTCACAGCCTCTGGTGTCATTGCCATTGATATGACAGCTTGTCAGAATGTTATTTTTTGAAATTTCTTGAATGATCGCAACATTTAGCTGCTTTTAACTCAGGAGATATAATATGTTCTTCAATCCTTTTGGAGAAAATTTCTTTGTCTGTTATTTGGTTACTGCTAGTTGAGTTGGTGTATATTTATAAACAAAACAGCGAAGATATCAATAACAAATAAAATAAACTTCTTATGTATTTCAATATCAATCGTAAAATTTGGTAATTCCTGAAAATACATTGGTAAAATGAAAATATCTTGTTTTAATTTGTCATCATTCAATCAATTGAGGTTCAAGATTTCTAACAAGATGAGTAATTATTATTTAATGAGTATCTCTAACTGGGGCGCAAACAGAGTCTTTATCAAGCTCGCCTCCTTCTCCAAATAATTATTCAATGGCTTTATGATATCGGTTTTTACAATCGTGATGCTAGTCCATACTATGACCAGATGCTCTTCTTTTCATTATAGTAGTGTTTCTTCTTAATTATTGATGTAGTATCCAGGTTTATGACAATTAAACTATTTTTGATTTGATTTATCTGTATTTTCATCAACGATCAAGACATCTGAAAATCGTCTGACTAATTTCTAGCGCAATAAAAGGTATGTTTCGGACAAGAAGAAGATCAAATTAGAATTTTTGCTATGAAATATTCTCCGATTATCTAGTTTTAATATAGTTTTGGTCGTTATTTCATGTTTTTTATAAATTCCTGTTTTGTATTACAGTTCCTCAGACTTCCATCATATAAGATCAATTCATCAATTATTTAGCGAATGTAGCTATTTCCGACAGAAAACAAAAGTGTCAGGTGTCAGGTGAAAATTATTGTTTCGGGAATAGAATTTTGTTCCGAAAAACAATATCGGGGTGAGTTTTCGCACAAATCGGGCCAATAAAATGTTGTTCACCAGCTTTGATTTCAGAATTGATCACAAAATTTCTTGAGTGTTGTGTTGACTTTATCAACTTTGTCTGTGATTGTACATTTTCTTGAGCTATGGAACAGGCAAAGAATAATAGCAAAGTTTTTATCATTATTTTCAGAAAATTGCACCGAGCCAGAGAGGTTTCTTAACGAAAAGGCTAGTATTCCGGATATGAGGGTCTTCTATAAAGTAATTTGAAAAAAAAACTGATTTACTTGAGACTTTACTGAGCTTGGACAGCGAGCGTCCCAACGATAGAGTAAAGTAGGTTTTATCATATAGGATATGAAAAATATAAATATCAATATACGTCACAGGTTAGGGGTGTAAATAGCGCACATTCTGAAAATATTTGGAAACATACAGGGTGCGTCACAAAAGTATGGCACGAAAAAGTATGATTTTTTCAAATGGAACCCCCTGTATATTAATTGATATTTCAATTCTTTTTTTCAATTTGGAACAAAAATTGTGATACAACTAATGTTCCTAAATTCAACCGTTATCGAGATATCGCGTTTTAAAAATGGCATTTTTGCAACTTTGACATGCTATAAAACTCAAACTATTCAAGTTAGAGAAAAATGGATTGCACATTCCTATCTCAACTTTTCAAGAGCTATTCAAGGAGATTAAATCCATTATTGTGAAAAAATGTCAAAATGTGCCGAAAAAAGTTGACAGTTGACGTTACCTTCTATCCAAATCACAGAAGAGCTCTCGAAAAGCTAAGATAGGAAAGTGCAAACCATTTTCCTCCAACTTGAATAGTTTGAGTTTTATATCATGTCAAAGTTGCAAAAATGCCATTTTCAAAACGCGATATCTCGATAACGGTTGAATTTTGGAACATTAGTTGTATCACAATTTTTGTTCCAAATTAAAGAAAGAATTGAAATATCAATTAATATACAGGGAGTTCCATTTAAAAAAATCATACTTTTTCGTGCCATACTTTTGTGACGCACCCTGTATGTTTCCAAATATTTTCAGAATGTGCGCTATTTACACCCCTAACCTGTGACGCATATTGATTTTGATATTTTTCATATCCCATATGATAAAACCTACTTTACTCTATCGTTGGGACACCCTGTATGAATCATTGCTTGAATCTGACACAGAAGAAGAACCTGTGAGTAAATTGATGGAGGTATGTGATACCTACAACAAAATTTTTTGTGATGACCCCAGATATAACAGTTTCCGGATCAAAATTCAGTGGTTGACGATTCTGTATCTCCGGCAAACAGCCATACAGAAAGTGGACAAAGGTTATCGCCTTTTGAGTTCAACACCTTCGATGATGATGGTGATAATTTTTTTTACAATTCCTAAGATTTCAAAATATCTATGAGGATACAAACATAGATGACAATGATAAAGTAGAGTATTTGCTTCGGGCAGTAACAGGAAGCAAGGCTCGACAGTATGTTGAGAGTCTTCCACTCACTGATCAAAATACAATGGACAATTTGCATACATTTTCAAATGACTTGAGATTTTATATACGTATTCTAGACATTATTTGAAAGTCACCAGCGAAAAAAATTTTCCGAAATACTCAAAAATATACTAAATAAATGAAAAAGAAGACGCGAATTTCACTGTATGATCGCAAAAGGGGTGGGGCCATATTCCCCTCTCAAGAGAGAGAGAGTCATCTCAGTCAATACGACGGACAAAGATAGATAGTGTATTCTGTGACGTAGTGGATGTTGATTGGCGCTCTTTAATCGGTGATTACTACATTATTGGAGGTCATAGGTTGATTTTTTAAACATCAATGACATCAGTACTTACTAATCCTTATATTTTTCATATTTCCAAAAAATGTGCAAATTGTCCATTGAATGTGAGTGTTTGATGCGAAGATTCGGCCGTGAAGATATTCGAATGAAAATGAAGAGCAAGAGCTTTTGACGCTATCAATAAACAATATCACTATTGGAGATAGGGTTGTTCTGTGAAGTTTGTATATGAACAAATTGTTCTTTATTCATATTTTTAGAAAAAATGTAGTTACACTAACGATATGAGGTTGATAATGGGCGGATTTTTTTTTGACAGAAGAAAGCTTTTGGTCTTCATGAGCTCACACTATCCAGGCTCAATAGAAGCAAGATGGGAAGTTGCTGATTTCAAGAATATTTTTCTACATTTGATTTGGCGAAAGGTGTCTTCTGTGATGGTAATCATTGATGATCGTTCTAGCTGCTCTTGAGTACAATAGTTCACTGTGGAGAATAAAAAGTCATTTCTGACTCTAAAAGAGGCTTGATTTCGTTGTTTAAAGCTTGGACATATTTTACGTCAGTTCATCTAGAATGCATTCATTGGGGTAGATCACTCCTTATTTTAAAGTTCTCAGATTTGAATACCAAAGACATGGCATTAAGGGTGGGCAAAAATGAAGCATCTAACTCTCGAAATAATCAAGTAATATTGCTGAAATTTGATATACTCTAAAAGGTCCCCCCTCTTTTTTTTTTAAATGTGAGCACCAAAAATTTTGAAACTTGGTATACTTTAATTGCTGTCGAAATACTACTTTTTGATGTTACTGACGTACTTTTAGTATTCAAGATGGCGGCTGGGCGCCATTTTGAAACATTTTCTTGAATGGAAAGGGGGGTCCTGTGACACATCATTCGAAAGGTCTCATCGAGTAGATGATTGTGTGAAATTTCATGGGATTAAACGCATCCGTGCGGATATGACTGCCTGCCAAACTTTCAGTTTTTAAAAATGTCGTTTACATTAAGTTTCAATTTTTTTACGAGCTGACACATCAGATTCCGGAAAAATGATGGTGGACCTGAGCAAAACAGTACAGGTTAACAAATAGGAATGCTGATACAAAGCGGATAAAGAATTTCAAGATGATAAAAAAAGTTTGGAAAGCGTTTATTAGCATTATAATACTAAAATCAAAATTAAGATGAAGATACAGTTTCCACACTACCTCGCCACAGCACTAAAGTTAAACCAAATGTGAAATTCTTGAAACGATTTGAGCCAGTTGTTTGGTGTTAATTAGGAAGTGTCACAAAAATGCCTAATTCGCGTCCCCTCGCAGAAAAAATTGAAGCAATTTTTATTTATGGTGGAAATCGTAATTTCCATGAGACGGAAAGAATCTTCAATGAGCGCATCCCGGACCGTCCGATATGCAGAAAATATCTTCGCGAATTACTGCGGAAATCTATCGAGACTGGTAGTGTTCAGAGCTTGAAGAATCAAGGGCGACCATCTATTTCGGAAGATAAACCAATTGCAATCATTGGTGAGATGGTGGTATTCCTGAACAGTCGATTTCTCAGGTTGCAGATATCTGTGATACTTCGTCTGCTTCTGTAAAACGATTGCTGGAAAAACAGAAATTTTATCCTTATAAATTTCAAATGGTGCACCAGTTGACTCAAGATGATCCTGACAGACGTGTGGAATTTTGCGAAATTATGACCGATAGAATAGGCCGAGAACCAAGATACGTTCAAAATATTTGTTTTAGTGACAAGTGCACTTTCTTTTTAAATGGCCGTATACACAGGCAAAATGTTCGTTATTGGAGTGACGTAAATTCGCATGTTTTTAGGGAAACCCACACGAAATATTCCGAAAAGGTTAACGTATGGGCTGGCATATTGGGGAACCATATTGTTGGTCCTACTTTCATTCATGAAAATTTGACAGGGGACCTGTATTTGAACTTGTTAGAACCTACAAGAACCTTTGATTGTACAAATACGTCAGAATAATCCCAACAAATTTGGCATGGCACCAATTTTTCAACAGGATGGTGCGCCTCCTCATTTCAGCAGAAATGTAAGGCAGTATTTGGACATAAGTTACCCCAATCGTTGGATTGGTCGTCGGGGTCCTACCGAATGGCCTGTCAGGTCGCCTGATTCAACACCATTGGACTTTTTTTTATGAGGATATTTAAAACAAAAAGTATATGCATATGCAACACAGCCAGACTCTCTTTTAGATTCACAGCTAAGAATTACTGCTTTTTGTCAAAATATTAATGTCGATACTATCGAAAAAGTCCGTCAGGAGTTCTCAGACAAATTATTTCATTGTTTGGGGGTCAATGGAGGACATTTTTATCATTTTTTACAATAAGAATTGAAGTATGCTTTCTTTGTTCTTATTTCACGAATTTCTTTATCTTGTTAGTTTGACAGTCTGTCATATCCGCACGGATGCGTTTAATCCTATGGAATTTTCACATCATAATCTACTTGATAAGACCTTTCGAATGATGTGTCACACGACCCCCCTTTCCATTAAAAAAAATGTTTCAAAATGGCGCCCAGCCGCCATCTTGAATACTAAAAGTACGTCAGTAACATCAAAAAGTAGTATTTCGACAGCAATTGAAGTATGCCAAGTTTCAACATTTTTGGTGCACACATTTACAAAAAAAGGGGGGGACCTTTTAGAGCCGCACTGTATAAGGGCTGTTTGACATGCAAAATTCAAATCTGGGCACGGTATTGCTTTCACTTGTAAAGGGCGCCACTTACACACCTTTCCACTTGTTAAATAGTCAAAGCTTTTTTGTACGCACTTGTACGTATTTTTTCAATTGAAAATTGATTTTCCAGTCATTTTTACGTAGGAAAGGTATACCTTGTAAAAGTGGATGGGAGTGATCTTTTTCAAGATATTTGGACTTAAAGTACCTGATCCATGCAATGTGGTCTCGAATGAAAAATTTTGAAAATAAACATAGGGGGCATTTAAAACGTTCCTTATAAAAAAAAATACGAAAAAATAAAAAATGTTTTCAAAAAAATAAAAAAAAAATATTATTTTTTTATCAAGAAACAATTACCATGATAACGCCATATCCCAAGCCCCCTTTGTATATTTTCAACATTTTCCATTTAAAACCACATCGCATATAGTCCATGCAATCAAGTTCAAATAATATCTTGAAAAAGGTTACTCCTTTCCAGTTTAACAAAGTATACCTTTTTTGTGTGAAAATAACTGAAAAATCCATTTTTCAATATTAAATAATTATATATACAGGGTGTCCCAGCAAGGGTGGCCACCGGCCATATCTCAGGAACAACTGGACCTAAAATTTCAGGAAAAAAAAAATTATCACTAAAGTGGCCACGAGAAAATGCTGGGAAATATTTATAACTTCGAAATTTTTCCGCTAGGGGGCGCAATCAAAGCTTAAATATTAAAATTCGAAATTTCTCCGGAAATTCTCAGATTGAGGTATATCTTTAACAACATGGTTAGAAAACCTAGACAATTTCACGTCTTTTTGGTACAGGGCTCATTGGCGTACCGATCTTCGTGTGAGTAGGGAAAGGTAGTGAAAGTGTAATTGTTCAAGTGGCTCTAACTTATAAACGACTTGTCCGATTTTGTTGCGTATAGGCTTGTTTGGAAGATAAATGTGAGTACTTTCGTATATCGTATCCAGTGATGCGTGATTGTCTCCAGAAAGGTTGCTAGAAGGCGTAATTTGAATTAAAAACTGTTATTTTCGTTTCACCTCAAAAATTTAGATGGTACGGTATAATTCTGATAACAGAATCGAAATAAAGATTAAATTTACAAGAAAAAACCTCCAAACCGCAGGTTGATATCTTTTCTCGTTTTCGAGTTATGGCCGAGAAAATAATTTTTGACACTCGAAAAGTTGTTTGTTGTGTAGTTTTATTTAATTTTAGAAATGTTCGAATTGTCCTCCATCTTGTAAAATACATTTCTCAATTCTGTGCCCACAAATAGAAACAGCTGTTTCTATTTCAATTGGTGCAATGGAATGTATAGCATTCTCAATCCGCTCAATCATATTTTCTCTTGTGTTGGGACGAGTTTTGTAAACGATGTCCTTGATTCGTCCCCACAAGTAATAGTCCAACACAGTAAAATCGGGGGATCTCGGTGGCCATGGGAACAAACTGCCCCTTCCAATCCAGCGATCTGGATAACGGTTGTTTAAAAAATCACGAACTCTCCGTGCATAATGAGCTGGGCAACCGTCTTGTTGGTACCACATGGACATCCTAAGACCAATGGGAACATCTTGCAAGTCATTTTCTAAAAAGTTTAAATATGATTCACCATTTAAATGGCCATCAATAATATACGGCCCAATAATTTTGTTTCCTAACACTCCGCACCAGACGTTTACACTCCACCTGTTTTGATGATCCACTTCCCGCTTCCAGTGTGGGTTTTCCCGCGACCAAAAGTGCATGTTATGCAAATTAACATTTCCAGAACTAGAGAAACGGGCTTCATCGGTCCATAAAATTTGGGAGAGGAATTGAGGATGTTCGTTGCACATTTCTCGAAGCCAATAGCAATGGTCTAGTCGCCTGTTGAAATCATCTTCTGATAGAGCTTGGTGTAAGGAAAGATGGTATGGACGAAGTTTGAAGTCTCTTGAAATTCGGAGCACTGAAGAACGACTTAATCCTAGATGGTGGAAAATTTCTCTTGTGCTCAAATGCGGTGAAGCTTCCACGTAAGCGAGAACGTTTATAATATTTAATATTGTCTTCATGGTTTCTTACCGGACGTCTTCTGATTGGAACTGGATTGAGCTGTACACTTCCCGTTGTTCTTGAACGTATTGCCATTCGCCGAAATACCTTTCTGCTGTAGTGCCTTCGTTCAGGATACCTTGCAGCGTATTCACGTGCCGCAATCGGAGCATTTCCAAAACATTGAAAATATACGGCGAGCATATCAAAAGCCTCGGCAATGGTGTAAGACATTTTAACAGAGAATGTTAAAATGATAATTAAGAGATTGTTATGATTGCAATATCTGTTTCAATTATCTCCATGAAAACCCGCCGATGTTTTTCCACAGCTACCTAGATTTTTTTTCAACCCATCATTGCAATATTTAATACATAATTAGATTGGGATTCATGCTAATCAAAATATTTTTCATTTATTATGAGTTTTGTTCTATTGAAATAACAAATGAAAACATTAAATTTTACATAATTTGGACTAGTTATTATCATTGAAGCCAAAAAAAAAGCAGGTTGCAATAGAACTACACAACAAACAACTTTTCGAGTGTCAAAAACTCTTTTCTCGGCAATAACTCGAAAATGAAAAAAAATATCCACCTGCGTTTCAAAGGTTTTTTCTTGTAAATTCAATGTACCTTTCGATGCTCTTATCAGAATTATACCATACCATTCAAATTTTTGCGGTAAAATGAAAAACACTGTTTTTAATTCAAGTTACCCCTTCTAGCAATTTTGCTGGAGACAATCACGCACTACTGGATACGATGTTCGAAAGTACTCACATTTATCTTCTAAACAAGCTTATACGCAACAAAATCGGACAAGTCGTTAATAGGTTACAGCTACTTGAACAATTACACTTTCACTACCTTCCCCTACTCACACGAAGATCGGTACGCCAATGAGCCCTGTACCAAAAAGACGTGAAATTGTCTAGGTTTTCTAACCATGTTGATAAAGATATACCTCAATCTGAGAATTTCCGGAGAAATTTCGAATTTTAATATTTAAGCTTTGATTGCGCCCCCTAGTGGAAAAATTTCGAAGTTATAAATATTTCCCAGCATTTTCTCGTGGCCACTTTAGTGATAATTTTTTTTTCCTGAACTTTTAGGTCCAGTAGTTTCTGAGATATGGCCGGTGGCCACCCTTGCTGGGACACCCTGTATATTATAATTTACGAGTGTGTACAAAATAGTTATGACTATTTGAGTGAGTGGAAAAGTGTGTCAGTGGCGCCCCCTACAAATGAGAGCAATTCCGTGCTCAGATTTGAATTTTGCATGTCAAACAACCCCAATATATGAAATTTCATTGATATAACTTGATTGTTTCGAAAGTCATTCAAATAAATCAAAAACTGAAATACAAGTTCAACGACCTGTATCTCGGTAGTTATTGAGATTTGGTTGGTAGGTGTTGAGCTCAAACGTAATATTTTGTCCCAAAATATAAGCAGTTGTTCCATGACCCAATAATTTTGCAACACCCTGGCCCTAAATAGCTCTCTTTCTCATTCTCACTACGTTATGTGTATTTTTAATTTGTTTGCCCAGTATAGGCTTAGAAATATTATTTGTGATTATATTTTAATTGTTTGAACATACTTACATAATAACGGTTCAAGAATATTAACAAATAATCACAGGGCTCAGCCTTGACAGGAGAATTACCTTGACGACGTTGCACAGGCCACCAACCAATTGAATTACAGTCCCGCCAAAGAGTCAACGTCAATTGTCTTTCATTCACCATCCGCTTGACAAGTCAAAAGTCAGATAATTCAACAAAACTTCGATTTTATTTAATTAAGAACTATTGATTACTTTTTAGCTCTTTTTTTATTGAAATTATTGGCATTGATTCTTGATAAGTGTGCAAAATCTTTGTCATTCTCACTGCGTTATATCTATTTTCTCTCTCTGGTAACATAATTTTAAAACGTTGCATTTTTCCCAATTCACTCCCCATTGTCGACAAAATATCACAACGCCGCAAAAGATTTTTTACTTCAAAAATCAGTGGGATTTGGAGGTTCTTATTTCAAAACCGTCACTTTATGGATGGAACTTCAATTGAAGCATATTGAGAACCCACAGGAGGTAATCATAAGTACAGATTTAAAAAACATCTCAAGCGATGTTTTGCTCAAAATGTGAACTCACAATAAATCTTCAATCATGGCTGAGCTGATGCATCATGCTTCATTCAAATTTAGAAATAATATTGTCTTATTCAATAGAAGACATGACAGATTCATCACCACAAAAAAAAAATTATCTAGTAAAAAAAGCTTTAAACTTTATAAAAAAAAACAGTTATGCTAAGAACCTGCAGATTGACACTACATCAGCAAATTCATTAAAAATGTCTGAAGCAAATACCGGTTCATTATCCGCGTTAATTGAAAAACCCGTCTATCAGTCAAAAATAGTCCTGTCTGATCCTGAAGACGTCTCATTGTGTCTTTTTTTGACTATAATTAGTGTCTTGGTGCAGACCTCTGAGACTAAAGAGTGTATGTTTACTTCACACATTGAACACCATATTGATCAAACTAAATGGAAAATCAATATGTGTTTCTTTTTCTCTTAACGTTCTTAACAGAAGTCGAATAAGATAATAATATATTTTTAAAGGTGATCTTATGGTCAAGAAAATATAGGTATTACAGGTATCGCATGATTTGTGCGATCAAGAGCAAAAGAAAATAATTATTGGTAGGGTAAAAATGAAGCTTCAAAAACCCTGAACTTCTAGAAACACATCATAAATAGACTGTGGCAACATACAGTGTGTCCCCCGGATCGACGCGACGCATGAATAGTTGAAAAAGACAAAACATTTTGGAAGTAAATTATCTTCTGGGGTTCAGTCCTGCTTGGATCAAAACTAATTTGTGTCATAATTTTAGTTTCGAAAAACAAGTGTGTCTTAGGAATTAACTTGAAAGCTATTTCTCTCACCAGTAGAGAGCTTCTTGTATAGGAGATACGACAAAATGTTATTAAAGAAAGTTGTTTAGAATGAAAAACTGAGTGAGAATGCAATATTTCAAAACCCTTCGCCTACTTTAACATTTTGAAGAAATCAGGTAAGTTTATCAGCAAATTATTTTCAATGATGAATTACGCAACTCTGCAAAATATAAAAGTATTAAAAAACTAAGAAAACACAAAGAAACGTTAAAAATACCAAGATCGAATGTATTTCCATGTTATTCTGAAAACTTGTGATGGAAAAATACAAAATATCAAAGTAGGCGGAGGGTTTTGAAATTTTGCATTCTTCATTCTGAATAACTTTCTTCAATGACATTTTGTCGAATCTCCCATTGAAGAAGATCTTGACAAGTGAGAGAAATAACTTTTAGGTTAAATTCCAAGACATACCTGATTTTTCGAAACTAAAGCTATGACACAAATAAGTTTCCATCCAAGAACCCCATAAGATGAAATTTCAATTCAATATTCATATTTTGTCTTTTTCACCTATTCATGCGTCGATCCGGGGATACAGTGTATGTTAGTATGTATTGTATAGTGATTATAAATGGTTTATACAGGGTGTTCACGAACAACGTCAGCAAAGTTGGAGGGATGATTGTAAGTATGTGATAAAATAATGGTGGTAGAGTCGACTCTAACATATTGCTTACATTATAAAGATGATCGATAAAAACTCTTCAAAGGCACCGTGAACATGAAATTCAAATAGGAGCCAGTATCGGACTTGTTTTTTTTCACTTCTCAAGATCTATCATTCCTTATGCAAATAGTCACAACAAATAATAAATATTCGAATCATATTATTTATTTTGAATATTCATATCTGAAGTATGTATGTAGTAAGTTGTATGAAAGCAGGCCAATTTTGCCAAGAATCACATGGAAAAATGATATAAATGAGCAAATATTAATTTTATTCAAAACTCACGTTTATCTACATCAGTAATTATTATCATTGCAACTTTCATCTGATAAATTGTTCGATTCATCTGTCAAATGTATGATGAAGTTACCACCTTTATTTAAATAATTGGCCCCTGATTTGTATTCTTCTTATTCACACTCAAGAATTTTTCCAATTGCCGCTGTCTTCTTTTTCTATATTCAAACACTCATCATTTATGAGATTCACAAATTTTTTATCGAATTTTTCTCTGGATTCTCATTTTTATTAGTGCCCTCAAAAGTTCAATGGTATTGAAAACACAATAATAAGATGGTAATATCAAAATAGTATGTCCGAATTTTTTATAGCTAAAAATAAGCCAACTTATCAATGACATACCTACTGTTTTCCCATTGTTTCCTATGAAGAACTTCGAATCATTGTTTTTGATGAATGACTATTCAAATATCTATCTCTTTTTTTTGATTCTTGAATTTCTTGTTTTGAAAAGGACATAATATTTGGTTTCACTCTCTTTTTCTCATTACAATCATGTAGGTACGCCAGACGGAGATAAATAACAGATCGTGTGATGTCATCAGCATGGAGCATGGCATTATATGTTGATTGGAGATTCTTTGATCGTAAATAATTACTACATCAAAAGAGGCCGTAGATTCTCTGAACATTATTGGCATCTGTTCTCAATAATCCTATCATTTTTCATATTTCCAAGAAATATGCAATTGTCCAATAAGTATTGAATCCAGTCCAGTCCTTTCTCCATACTCACGGCGAATTTCGTCGCAAAAAATCACCTGACAAAACAAACGTATTAGTCCGAGAGCAAGAATCAATAATTACCCTTTTTCGGCCATAATATTGCTCTCGTGTACTTCGTAAGTTTCAAAAGATGCTTCAAAAATATGTAGGCTGATTCAAACACAATATTTGCAAATGATGAGTACAGTAATTTTGTACAAATAAAGAATTCATTTTATTGTTTCTTTAAAGAAACAAAATCATAAAGACCCAGACTAAACACATAACTGTCGGCATAGTGATATGTCCACAAAAAAATGGCATTTTTGTAGGAATTTTAAATATATTTTGCGGCAACAATAAGCCATATGATAAAAGTTGTGGATCTCAATATATTTTTGACATACAGGCAGTCAAAGACCAATTTTTTTTTGTTATTGATATATTTTGGATATTTATTATCGAAACAAAATGAAATTTGGAACAAAGTTTTAGATCATTTATTTGGAAACATTCAAAAAATGCTTTTTTTCGCTATAGAGGCGTTATTAAAGACCGTTTTACCAAAATTCCAAATTTCACATCTGTTTTTTCTTGTCTCGACATAGTTCTCAAAAATAATACGCTGTTTAAAAGTTCAGGAAAGAGTTGACAAAGAATACATTTTGTACGGGTCGATAAATCTCACCAAATTGACATCAAAACAACTCATTCATGACAAATAAAACATAATAAAGACAAAACAACACACGAACAAGAAGAAATAACACAATAAAAAAACAACTTTTGATGTGTCTGTATTGTTTTATGTTGTTTTTGTGTTGTTTATTCTTTGTTATCATCTCATCCAAACCTATTATTTTTCACAAGAGTAATAATAATGTCGATTTGCTGTCAAATGGTGAGATAATATAAAGACTGGTCGTGCTAAGTGATCTAAGTACCAAAAATACAAAACTCGAGAAATCACGAAAAACTGTTTTATGTTTTATGCCAAATATAATACAAATTTTATCTTTTATATTGAAAAACGGCTTCATTAACGAACAAAGAGATATGTTTTTACCAATAAGAAATCGAATTATCTTGACACCGGAAACTAAATGAAAAAAAAGGAAATGATCCACGTCCACAAGTACATGATACGATTAAACATCCAAAATAGAATAAAAAAATCACAGTAACATTCACAGGTGATCTGAAACAGAATAATCTGTTGATAACCAATATTGTGGCCAAAAATTATTTGGAATAATCTGTTACTAGAATGTACTAATCTCACTTTTTAGAGAAGACTTTCCAGGCTTTTGCAGCTTGGATTTTTGTGTAACATAGTTTGCTTTTATTCTTTGTTTTTCTGATAAACTTTTTTATATCTCTCAACTCACAAGAATTCATTGTATTCACCACAACACACCAATAGAACTTTGAATTACCGGCTGGACGCATCTTTCAACACAGTTTTTAACCACATACATTACAATAGTTATTGAATGAATGTTTTACTAGGAGATTGGCACTAGCACATAGACCATATTGATGAAAAAAAAATAAACGAAAACTCATATTTTGGCACTTAGATCAATGGACAATTTGCAGACATTTTCAAATGAATTGGAATTTTATATAAAAGGTACGTATTCTAGACAATATTGGAAAGTCATCAGCGATTTTTTTTTTCCGAAATACCCAAAAGCTACTAAATAAATAAAAAAGAGAACGCAAATTTCAGTGTATCATTGAAAACGGGGCAAAGCTAAATTACCCTCTCGAGAGAGAGAGATTTATCACAGTCAATAGGCCAGACGGAGATAATCAGAATCAGAATCAGAATCAGAATAAGCTTTATTGTCACAAAACCAAAACAGTTTCACAGACAAAGCACAATACTAAGTAAGACTTGAAACTACCTTCGATGTAAAAGAACAGTACAAAATTTAAAAGACTACCTAAAAACAACAAAATAACATAAAAAAAAACAGGGATTCTATATACACTCAACTACAATAAAAAGTGTATTGGAACTAGTCACACAACTTGTTTTCATAAAATTCGTCTAGAGTATAAAATGCTTTCTTTAATAAAATATCACGTACAGATTTCTTAAATTTAGATAGATAATGTATTCTGTGACGTCGTGGATGTTGATTGGCGCTCTTTAATCGGTGATTACTACATTAATAAATGTCGTAGGTTTATTTTTTCAACATCAATGGCATCAGTACTTACTAATCCTTATATTTTTCATATTTCCAAAAAGTGTGGAAATTTTACATTAGCAGGACCACTCTTCATATCCACCAGTACAAAGAGTACCTTCATTTATTGTCTGGTCTTTCATAATCTTTGGAACGACATATTTTTTTGAGAAATCTGTCGAACAAAAAAGATACGCGAAAAATTAGATTTGGTATTCAGGTAAAGCGCCCTTTAGGGGGGCATAGTGGGGAAATACTTTTCTCAACAGAGCGCTACAGATAAACAAGCTGAAGTTCTCTTCCAAATTTAATTTTGATTCAATACGAAATTATATTTGGAATATATATAATAATATATATATATATATATATAATAAGAAGAAAAAAAAATTGTGTGCTTTTGATACTATTGATATAGTTAATAAAAATCTTACGCTCTACCCAATGAACGGAAACTTCAGTATTCATGGGCGTGTGATACAGGGGCAAGCTTGGAAAAAAATTTGATGATTTTATGTAGTTTTGTCTGGAAAATTTCAAAACCTAGAGTCTTCTACTTACAGAGTGACCCATTTGAGAGCGGGCCACCGTTATAACATTTTTATTGATGTAGCGATTTTGACGTAATTCATTTTTGAATTGTGGACGAAGAAAAGTTCATTTTTGGGCCAGGCGGTCCGGCATTGTCCAGCTTTATTTTAAATAAGGCCTACTAGATCTCATCTAGATGCTGAAAAGTCCAGATACCATATAAGCGTTTTTTCAGAAAAAAATCTGCCTACACCACTGAATTCGTCATCCGCTCGTATGGATCTTGACCAAATTTCATGAAATGAAAAAAATTTCAACATTTTAACGATTCTACGGCTATTGCTGTCAACTTGCTCATGCATTTAGAAGCTTTTTATCTCGTAACTCATGCGATAATAAATCACTCATATGAAATTTATCAAATAACAACGACAATAAACATATCCTTAGTTATATGAAAATCAAAATGCAATATAACAAGCAGAAAAACAAATAAAAAAATAAATATAAGATTTAAAAAAAAAACAAAACAAAATAAAAGTTAGACACATGAATCAACTGAATTCAGGATTTTTTAACAAAATGGGTGAGAGGGTGGATAGATGAACATTTTCCTAATCGTTGTTTAGGGCGAAATAGTAGATGAATGAAGTTTTTTCCCAGAATTCACGACCTTGATTCCATGATTCCTCTAGACTTTTTTCTAGAAGGATTTATTAGAGATAAAGTCTATGGAAAAAAAACTGCGCGGTAGAACGAGAAAAAAGATTTCAAATGCATTAAACCAGGTTGACAGCAATAGGTAAAAATCATTATTGTTAAATATTTTTTCATGAAATTTGATGCAGATCCATTTTGTAGTATGACGAATCCAGTGGCGTAGGCAGATTTTTTCTTAAAAAATCGCTATATACAGGGTGTTAATTAAGTATCTGGCCAAACTTTAGGGGGTGATTCTTTGAGTGATTTTGGGGTGAAAAGTTCATGTAAACAGTTGTCCGGAAATGCATAGTTTTCAAGATACAGGGTGTCAAAAAAATATATTTTTTTACATTTATTTATTAATATCTCAAACACCTGTTGACCGACTTTGTTGAAATTTGGCAGTATTATGGACTATGATAAGACGCTAAGTTAGAACCAATTGATTGTTGATTATGACTTCCAGTGGCGTCGTAAGGGGCAGTTTGACGATTAAAAATAACAAAAAAAATGTGCGGAAATGGACAGCTGTTTATATGAACTTTTTACCTTAAAATCACTCAAAGAATCACTGAAGTTTGGCCAGATACTTAATTAACACCCTGTATATTCTGGATTGGCCTTGGCGAGGGCCTTGGTTTTTTAAAAAATAGGACGTCGTCTGGTCTCAAAATACACATTTACCGCTCCTACATTCACAAAAAAAAATCGTCAAAATCGCTCCATAAATTAAAATGTTATGAGTGTGGCCCGCTTTCAAATGAGTCACTCTAGATAAGGTACTCTTCTCGCACCTCGCTGTGACGCAACATCTTCGAGAAAAAATAATTTCAAAATGTTATTAACAAACAAAATTGCGTATGAAATTCTCAGCAAAAGCACGGATCTACCTGTCATGGCTAGCCAGGTACACAGAACTATTTTGACAAAACTCAGTTTGGAATAAGATTTTCAAATGCATTGTTTTCGAAAATGGTGCAGCGCAGCGAGTTGCAGAAAGAGTACGTTACTTGTGTAGAAAACACTGGATTTTCAAAATTTGTAGGTATAGTTGAAAATCAACTAGGTACCCAACAAAATTTTGGTGTACGTTTTTTTTCAAACCCGTCCCTCATGTAAATAATTCAATACTGAGTTTCCGTTCATAAGATTGAGTGTGAAAATCTGTACCAGATTTTATTTAATTGTCTTTAGAGGTTTGGAAAATAGAGGAAGAATAGAAGAAAGTATAGATTCATGAAATTAGCTGGAACACGTCCAAATTCATTAAGGGGGAAGATTTTTTATGAAAAATTGAATGGCTCTAGTTTCAACCTTTCAGAGCTAATACTTCAAAATTTTCAAATGGGACGTGGGTGGTAAGTTTTAGAATGAATACGCTATATATCAGATTATACTCACTAATGATATTTAATCTCAACAAAAACCGATCAATTGATGTTTTAAATTGGCTTGTTGCTTATATGATGATATTGATTCTAAACATATCAATTTATAGCTATCTTACAAAAAGACATCGTTTTGTATAAAACACACCATTGCGGTACTGCAGTATTCGTCTATTCGATTTATCAATTTGGCGACAGCGATTAGGGCAACTTAAATTTTGATATGTATACCTATTTTTACCTTTGTTCGATTGACGTTGAAGAAATATCTTCATCGTTCGAGGGTGCATCCAAAGAACATTTTTTTGATGAAGTCTCCCCCATCATCGTTGAAATTGACATTTTGTTCGCGATATTCAATTTTTCGCAGAGTCGGCGCGTGTTAGATGATTGACCAGCGCGAAAGCACAATAGATGAAAAATTCATTATGTCAAGAAACTATTTTAAATTGATTGACATCATTATTCGTTTTGTCGAAAAATGAGAACATAAACGCGTCCCGGCGGCACGGCGCGTGTTGTCTGACGAGACGACAAACGATGCGATGTCTATTAACCTTTACCAACAAAAGCAGCAATCTAAAGCTCGTAAATGGTGAATGATGGGGGTGCGCTGCTTGGAGCGGCGCAATTCGCGAGTTAGCCCCTGCTTATTCACAAACGATTATCATTGTCTAATTGTCTACCGATATACTCGCTGTCCGTGTGATGAATACACTTTGCACAGACGTTTGATGCATAGCTATAAATTTACAGCTCAAGTTGGGCACTTGGCTCTTATATTTTTTAGATCGAAGGTAGTTATTCTGTCTTTTTTTTTGGATAGCAGAAAAATACTTAGAATGGTGTTTACTTATCTTGTAAAGTGCATGAATTAAACATTTTATCTAAACATACATTTATGTTCTCACTTATAGAGACACTCACAGTGTGTTTCATTTTGATTAGCGACAAGTCGGCATTTAATTAAGAATAGACCGATTCTGAAAACGTCTTTTTCTAGTTTATCGTACTCAAAGAACTTCTTCTTTTCATAATGTCATAATGTCATATGTCATCATATGTCATTCCATGTCATTTCCATGGCCTTCTTTGATTGATAGACGTGCCCCAAAAATGTGAAAACTCATTAGGCATTTTTTTAAAGGAACTT
The DNA here is from genome assembly GCA_958502075.1 of Orchestes rusci. Classification (NCBI taxonomy): domain Eukaryota; kingdom Metazoa; phylum Arthropoda; class Insecta; order Coleoptera; family Curculionidae; genus Orchestes; species Orchestes rusci. The sequence continues at coordinate 89,066,364 of OY293303.1, forward strand.
GGCATATCCAAAAACCCTATAACGGTATTTTTGTTCAAAATGTTTTGAAGGATGTGCAAAAATTCAGATCAAATATTGAAAACAATTTATTTTCTAACCACCCTGAAATAATTCTAGCGGAGATTTCCCAAAACTCTTTTGTCATCTCTTAAAGTAAGAAACGAACTATATTACACTTGATAAGTACAGACTCGTATCGTTTGGTTACTCTAGCCTATACAGAATGCCGTATAAGCCAGAGTTACAAAACTATACGAATCTGTACTCGTACTTTATACTTTTGAATAGTTAATTCATAAAAATCTTTCTAATCATATCGATATCACTATTATTTGAAATAACATTTTTTTTTATAATTTTTGACCTCAATATTTGAATGCTCGGTATAAACTAAAGTAACAAAACTTATAAAGTTGTGGTATAACAACCCCGGCTCCGTTCAACAAAGTTGAATGAGGTAAGTTTGATCAAAAAAAGAGACACCTACGTTGTGATTTGCATAAAGCTACTTACCTCGAATGCGCCCGACCAAACAATAATTTGGGAAGTTTGAGTTAGAAGGTGGGACTATTAAATTGAACAAACATTTGTAAGGAACCCTACTTTATTGAAAATATGGTGAAAAAGTACCGTAAGAGCACGGCAGAGAAACCCACAATCTCAATTCCAAAAACCGAACCGTGCTGTACAACTGTTTTGTATTTTTTATGCCATCAATAAAATACTCGTTTTCCGTATCGAAACTTGAAGTTCCACGCTCAAGCAAATATACATGGGGTCAAAATCAGGAAATACTGAGGTCTCATACGGGAGGCTACTCAGGTAAATTGAGTCAATATCTCTAGATTGTTTGTTCAGGATACTGAGGTCCCATACGGGAGGCTACTCAGTTAGTATTGAATCAATATTTCTATATCGTGGCTAGATGGTTTGTTGTTTTACTAGAATATTCACTCGTCAGGGTGGTAAAATGTTAATCAGTTGAATCTAGAGCCTATACATGAGGTCCCATAATACGGGAGGCTACTCAACTCTAGTCAATGATTTCAGTCAATATAAAGCAAGCATAAAGCATCAATAATTGTAGTACCAAAATCCCAGTACGGAAAGAGAGCAATTTTTTTTCCTTGGTTTTGATTTGAATCAAAGTTGCTCACACAGCATAAAACGGTTTGATTAAATACAGTAGATAAAATCTCAGAACAATAAATCAAAAACATCAGTACAAATTGGATAATTAACATTTTTATAAATTTCATTCTACTGACCTGCAAATATCTGATTATCCACCACAATTCACAATTATTTTTCTTTAAATCAATCCAAAAACTCCAATTCTCTTTCTGTTATCTATCGTTACCTAGCAACCATCCATTATCCCTTCTTTTCTCCGGTGACTATTCTACTTTCACGAAATTACGGAACTCTTCTAATGTCACAGAAAATCAATGTCATAATAAATGGAATGATCCGTTATTTCAAACAAGTTGTATGGGACATTCAGAAACAAAATTAACATGAATCAAAAATTATATTTTGAATAGGTGGTTCTCCTCAAAGTGTAAAGTTCGTGTTAGACCTAAAAAAATGAAAATGGTTTTTGCAAAATCTTTGCTAGGATGTATGTAGAATTATTATAAAAATTGTTTTTTTTCAATATTGAACATCCTGTATAACATTTATTGCAAAAATATCTTTGCATGGATATGCCATATTCATAAACGCTATCTGTTTCTGAATTTAAAAAATGCCTAATAACCTTTCACATTTTTGAAGGAAATCTCTTAATTTTTTTTTCTAATGAGAAGATAAAGCCTTCCGAGTACTATAACCTAGGAAAAAAATCTTCGATTCAGTCTATTTTTAATTGAATATCGAATTGGTTTGGAATGGTTTTTAATGTACTATATCACGAAATTGCGGTTTACAGTTTTCATCTTACCTAGGAACTACAACTAGTCTATTTCGGTAGAAGTACATATTTAGAGTGCACGATTAATTCTGTTTGAATTTGTGTGTGCACTTTGTCGCCTAACAAAATGAAACACACTGTATATGTTGCCGGCAGTGTAATGAGGTCGTTCTTTAGAACGCCAAACTCACGTGGGTATCTGAGTAAACTCTGAATAAACTCATATGTACAGGGTTTTTCCTGATAATTCGCCACCCCTTCAGAAACTCTATTCACAGAGAATGTCCAAATGAAAGTTTCATGATTTTTTCTGAAGATTTCACAATAAAAAATCACTATTGGAAATCAGGGAAATTTGAATGAGTTTGTTTTTTTTTTAATGGAATGCACTATATTTTATTACAGATTCAAGATATCTGCAATGCGGGCGAATGATGAAATAATTCATCGCAACGAGTACCAAGTAGTAACTCATATTTTCTCTGGTGATCAATGGCAGTTCGATGAAATATCTCATTATTTACCGCAATGCAAGTTATTGAAAGTGAAATAACTCAAAAGCGGCTAGTTCAAACATAGGCAGACTATATGTTTCTGAAAAGCGAAAATTGAGAAGATCTTGAATCTGTGATAAAATATAATAATATGGCATATATTTTATCATAGAGTCAAGATCTCCTCAATTTTCGTTTTTCAGAAACATACAGGGTAGACCAAGAGTGTGTGGACGAGACATTGCATTCTTCTTGAGTTATGAGGAATTGTTATGCAAATTGAGAAAATTTCAATCAAGGATAACTTGATTCTTTCAAATACAACTAACTCTTTTTTCACGCTATCGACTAGTTTTCTTTCAATTCCACATTTCCTGATTAATTTCACGTTTTTTTCCTCAATACCTACGTAATCAAGTAGGTCGTGGAAAAAAGACAACGATTGAAATTTTAAATATTTATCATGGATCTAAATACTAAACACGTAATTACAAACAGGGGACAAAACATGAAAAAAACGAAAAAAAAAGGCAGATAATAATTATTAAAACAAATGTTTAAAATTGCGACCCCTTATTCAATTTACAAATCACAAATCAATTGTTACAAAAAATAGATAAATAATAATATAAGGAAATTCAAAAAGGTGCGTCAAAGTCAAAGTCGATAAGGGTTGTAACGTTGAAAGTAAGTAAGAAAGCTTCAAAATAAAGTAACTGTGGCGAATTAACTTGCTGGCCAAAATCCCTGATGATAGCTGAGCTCGCCGGAGAATAGGGGGGTTTAATCGAAAATACAATTTAATTAAATTATTGATGAGCGCCACCTGCTTTTAAGGGCCGTATAGAAGTGGCAAGTTGATCAGGCTGTAAACAAAACAGGAAACTAAAATAAGAACACCAACACTCCTATACCAGCAATTCTATTGATCCAAATTATGATTATGGATTGATTAAATTATGTACGTAGATTATATAAATAATTAAATTATGAACGCAGCCTCACGAGCGGTACTTATTCTATATAAGTAGTTGCTCTGGAATGCCAAGAAAATATGGGTAGAAAAATGTCGACGAACGTTCAGATGTGCAGGATTTTAGTGCGGACAATCATTATTAATAGGGCTATTGTACTTGCTTGGATTTAACTCTGGTCCGGGGGGTCGATTTATCGGAATATTCCGATGGTGAATGTGTCTAGTGGCTCACGTGCGTCGTCGTTCACGTACCACCAAGATAATGGGGTTGAACTGGGGGTGAATACTGGTGAATGATGACTCAAAGGGCACCAGGGAATCAGACAGAGAACGAATAGTGGGCAAGCAAGTAATAGCGAATAAAGGTATCAAAATAGGGCCTGAAATGGAAAGTTAAATAAGGGCGCTATCCTAACAGGTAGGTAAATGGATTGATAATTATTAGGACTGAGACTCACCGTAGATAGTAGATGGCCCCTTGGAGTGAGTCAGAAAGTACTAACTCGTGTAAAAAAAGGAAAGTGATCAAGAAAAATTGACGGAAGGGCCTGGAAAGAGATTACTGGATAAAATGGCGAAATAAAACCAAAACAAACTGGAATGTTATGACAAAAAAAATGGGACTCACCAATGATGATATCTGGCTCGAGATGATCTCGGTAATCCGACACAAAAATTCTTCACTATCAAAATCCCAACAGACTTAAATATGCACTGGGCATCGATTGTTTCCAACAAAATCACTGAATTGAAGGGACGATTGAAGATTTCCTCTTAATTTGCAAGAATGCAATTCCGGTAAGTACTTTATCGTTTCACCGTCTTTAGGAAAAGTCCATGTGTCAAAAACCATTGGACCAAAATGTGAAAAGTGAAATGTCACTAAAAATTGGCAAAATTGACCTTGACCGTCAAATCGTAGCTAGCTGATTGGTTGAACGGGTCTCGAAGAATAAGTGAACTTCTAATGTTAGCAACATTGCTAAAAGTTGACTGTCAGTGAACGTTTTGACAGATTGCGGACTTGAACAAAAAAATGTAAATATTGAAAGTGTTAGAAAATGGCTAAGAATTTCCGATTTTTCAGAGATGCAATGAGGCTGGTTTCATGAATGAGATTGCACTGTCCCTAAACAAATTACATTGAACTATCCTAAAATTAAGAACTACAGACTATTACAGCTTTTTTATATAAGGTAAGTAAAAATATTGTTTGTGACATAATATTAAGATACGCTATTATATTTCAGGTGCAAACGTTTTGTTTCGATTGAGGAGGATTCATATGGTACAGGATCGTCTTTGTTAATTTATTTATCTATTAAAATATACGTTCAACATTACTTAGTGTATATTTTTTTCTTACCATTCTGGTGGATGCGCCTGTATGATGATCCTATTTATTTTTAAATAAATTTGGGTATTTTGAAAATAACTTGTAACACAATGAATGTTCTGACAACATGAATTCTCAACCCTTTTTCAAGATTTCTGGAGAAATACAGTGCCGGCGAAAATTGGTGGTCTAGCAATAAAATTTGGAACCAGGCAAAAATGAGATTAGGTACATTTGTTCATTTAATGTGAAATTTTCAGGACGTACATACATTTTGCCCCTTTTCGAATGAGTTCAGTCATTTTTTATCAAAATCAAACAGAAATAGTTTTATTTTTAACGTTTTTTTTAACGTGACAAAAAGACACTGAACAATTTCTTGAAAAATCGCCAGGACACGTAAAATGACAAAAAGTTTTTGAATTCACCATCAAGAACCTCTTTGATAACTGGTAGGATCAAAGTTCTATCAAGTCTAAGGCGGTTTCTCCAGTTTTGGCAGGCACTGCGAAAAAAGTTTCTTATTCTATTTTCCATATTATTATCTTCTACCGTGGCCGTCGGCATCGCTGGTTGATCGGTGTATACTTTTCCCTTCACAAACCCTTACGAAAAAAAAATCAAGTGGCGCTATATATCTTGTAATAAAAATATTTACTGCTTTTGTTTTGTTCTTTTGAAGTTCTGTCCATGACTCCGCTTTCCGATTCACAATAAATATTTATATTAACTTTGATCGATTATTGTTTGTTTTCCACATCCTGGATTGATTTTTTTTAAATTGGCATGACAATTTCTCATAACTCAAGAAGAATTCAAGCTAGTACGTCTACCTACATTAGGAAATTTCATGATCAGTGATTCTAAATAATCTTAATTCTCTAACTCTTGGCGATATTCATTTTTTTTTGAACATTCACATTTTCAAAAAATAGCGATTTGCGAATGAACGATCCAGAACCCAAATATGTTAAAATATAGGGGGTTCCATGTAAAAAAAATTTAACTTTGGTATGACACACCCTGTATACGCGGTGCGAATGAAGTGAAACTATTTTAGGTTTGTAGCCTCAACGTCTGTCTATGATGCTTCAGCGACGAATTCTAAAGCTGTGCGTCGATAAACCCCCGCAGTTTCCTGCTTCGCATTGCTTTCACTCGGAGGCCAAATGACCCATTGTGTTCCCTTGTTTGAGGAGGTGTCCCCTCGATCTTAACCTGCAGCCTCTCTCGTCATCATTCCACACCATCCCATGGTTTTTACGAAGTTCAAAACCAGCACGATGTCTACATTTGCCGCTTCCACCAAGTCTACAAGATAGTATTGTTCCATATTCCTGAGACGTCCTTCTTTCAGAGTTGGGCAGTGGCACAGTGGATATTCCATCGTTTCATCCTCCTCGATGCAGTCTTTGCAAAGATCATCAGTCCCTTCGCCCCATTTTCCCGTGTGGGGGCGCCTCCTCCATCGGGCGCCTCTCCAGGTGGCGGATAGGAGAATATCTCCCTGATATGGGAGGTACCGGGAAAATTGAATACTCCGGGGCGGACCAAAACTAGCACTTCTGAAAGATGTGTGACAAACCTAAGGATTTTGTACCCCAAGAGAGTTGCAATCTCACCGTTGGTTCCGACCGGGTGGAAGCCCCGGTGGCCAACGTTGGCCTCACGGATTTTGAGGACGGCCAACCACACGTTCTGGTATCCGAGGAACAACCAAACCTCGATGTAACTCTTCATGAACCAACCACGGGCAACCAGGGAAGCAGTGATGCAATCCCCAGTGTCGGTGTATCTGCCATTAGTACGGGCGTTGGCAACATCAGCCTGAACAAAATGGCAAAGCTTTCCGGAGCACAGCGAAAGAAGCTTGCGATAGAGAGGGCTTAAGCCAAGGGAGGGCCTAAACGGCCTCGTAAACCAAGGACAAATAGGAATCTTGGGAATAGAACCTTTCCGAATAGCTCAGGAAACACTGGGAAACCTGAAGCTCAGGCCGCAGAGCCTGGAGCATCAGGTAGGACCCTTGCAAACAAATCCTCTGTAAATAGGGGTCGCTCTGAGGGCAACACTCCAACCCCAGAAAAAAGCGCCAAGAAAAAGTCACGGCACGGAGATGCTGAAGTAACACCCAGTACATCAACTTGGGAAACTTACAGCGAAACCCTAGCCGAGCTTAGAATGGCTCTCACTTCAGAAAAGTATCCGGATGAAACCTTTACTGAGGAGCAGTGTAGAGGCCTACTGCAGACTCTACTCCGGGAAGTATTCAAATGCGGACCCGGAGCTGGTCCTCTGTTCAAGAACAGCGGCTCCAGAGGTGGGGTGATCTATATCACTTGCGCCAAGACTTGGCTGCTGCGGGTGGTTCCAGGCTTCAGCCTCTACGAGGCAACCAGTCTTCGGATTGGCCTGGCATACAGAGTGGTGCCAGTCGTGAGAGCTGCCGTCTGGATACCGACAAAATCCGCGGGAATCAAGGAACCGGCACAAGCTCTCTAGTTTCTCAAAACCCAGAACATGGGGCTGAAGACCGAGGACTGGGGAATTATCAGCCACAAGACGGACAATGAGGGCATGATACTCATTGTCGGTCTTGACAGTAGATCTCTGAAGAAGCTGCAAAACCGGAATCTCCGGGCCTACTTTGGGTTAACGCAGCTAACCTTCAGACTTATCAAGAAGGAGACTCCCGATGCTGAGGGTAATTCAAATAAACCTTCAGCACAGTAAGGGAGCATCTGCTGCCCTTTGCCAACAGCTGGCAAAGAATAACATAGACCTGGTCATCATACAAGAACCCTGGATTACGAAGGAAAAAATAGCCGGTCTAGAAAACACTGGAGGTAAGATCTTTCACAATGAGCAATCAACAGGTAACGTGAGAGCTTGCATATACGTGAGAAAAAGAGTGCAGGCTCTCGAAATCAAAGAACTAAATTCCAGGGATCAAGTAGCCGTCCAACTAAGCTACAAAGAGGAAGGAACCCAGAAGGACATCATAATAGCCTCGGTTTACCTTCCCTACGATGCACGCAGACCCCCACCATCGGAAGACCTGGACCTGTCCACCTCCCGTATCCATCCCAGTATCCAGCGGTGGCGCGTATCCGACGAACTATCCCTGTCGGACCATAGGTATATACTGATGGAAATCAATAGTATTGAAAAGCCGTCAGAAATGTACCGCAACTCACGCAAAACAAACTGGACCTAATACCGGGAGGAGCTGGTGGCGGGGTTAAGCGGGGTCAAGGAACGTATGCGTAACAAATTTGATGTTGAGGTGGTCGCGGAACAACTACAAAACGTCATAATTCACTCTTACCATCAAAGTTGTCCGCTGATCCAGCGTTCTTTATGCAAGGACACAACCTGGTGGAACGAGAGACTTGACAAGATGAAGGGGGAAACACGCATACTCTTCAATGTGGCCAAGAAAACCGGTGAATGGGATGAATACCATCATACTCTGACGAGAAACAATAAAGAAGTAAGGGAAGCTAAGAGGAACTCCTGAAGAAAGTTTTGCACTGAGGTCGAGAAAACCTCGGAAGGCGCTCGCCTTCAGAGAATCCTAGCTAAAGATTCCCTTCCACCACTGGGAACACTAAAGAAACCAAATGGGGAATACACGAAAAAATGGCGAAGAAACCATTGAGACACTACTCAGGGCACACTTTCCAGACTCGACTTTTATCAACTCGCAAGAGGAAACCAACTCCCTATCTCCTGAGATCCTCCTGATGAGAGGATCAAGAGATGATTGGGTCACAATTGTGACACCAAATAGAATTGAATGGGCCATAAACTCATTCGAACCATACAAAGCACCTGGATGCGATGGGATGATAACGGCACACCTGCAGCAGGGCAAAGCCCAACTCATATCGATGCTTTGCCAACTACACATACCCATGATCTGGAAACTCTCACCGAAACCCGGAAAAGATAGCTCTCAGCCCAAGGCATTTAGACCAATAAATTTCTCGTCGTTTTTACTCAAAACGATGGAGAAAGTGATTGGAAGGCACATTAAGGAAACCTTCCTAATAGAGAGGCCACTACACAAAAGCCAAGAGTGTGCCATGTGAAACTGCTCTGCATGAACTTGTTCATAAAAAAGAGCAACCACTGAACAACCAAGGAATTGCCCTGGCTGCATTCTTTGATATAGACGGTGCATTTGATCATACCTCCTTCAATTCAATGACCACCGCAATCAACCGGCGTGGAATTAAAGACACAGTTTGTAGGTGGATAAGAAACATGCTGAAAGATAGGAGAATTCAAGCAACTATGCTCGACAAAACTGTAACTATAGAAGCGGCTAAAGGCTGCCCCCAGGGTGGAGTCTTATCCCCTCTCCTCTGGAACCTAGTCGCAGATGAACTACTGGTGGAGTTAAACAGCAAGGGGTTTTATGCCCAAGGCTATGCCGATGACGCAGCAATACTTATCACTGGCAAACACACCCCGATAACATCAGAACTGATGAAGAAAGCTATGACCATCTTAGAAGATTGGTGCAGGAAGGTGAACCTGAAAGTCAATCCTGAGAGAACCTCCCTGGTCAGCTTCACGAGAAAGAGGAATATAGCGGAATTATTCAAACTCATATTCTATGGACAAGAACTGCAGGTAGTAAGAGAAGTCAAATACCTAGGCATCATCCTGGATGACAAACTCACATGGAATTCACACCTACAGAAAATGAATCGAGGAAAAGCCACAATAATGGCAACAAAAAGAGCGATAGGAAAGAACTGGGGCATAAATCCGCGCATGGTACAAAAGCAGCCACAGAACTTGCAAAACTTCAGAGGCTAGCATGTCTCTGTGTAATGGGAGCCATGAAAACTACTCCAACACTTGCCATGGAGGCCATGCTTAACCTACCCCCTTTAGATATCTACATCAAAATGGAAGCAAGAATGGGAGCATAAAGACTTAGCTATACCGGGAACTGGAGCTACTCAAACTCTCAAGGACACACTAAGATAACCAGCACAATCACGAACCACTTAGTAACAATCAGGAGTGAAATCATGTTGAAAAATAATCGCTAACTTCCAAGCAATTCTTCCAAGACCAAGCTAATATGGGAAGAGGAAACGGTGGAACAACTACGGATGGCAAATGGGGTAATATGGTACACAGACGGCTCCAAAACATGCCGGGGAACTGGTGCCGGAATCGTAGGAGAAAATCCAAAGTGGGAAACATATGAACCACTTGGGATGTACGCTACAGTTTTCCAGGCAGAAAAACATGCAATAAATATATGCGTGCGAGAGAATCTCAGGAGAGGCTATAGAGAAAGGAAAATCCTTATCCTTAGTGACAGTCAAGCTGCAATCAAAACCATCTTCTGTTGGAAAACCAAATCCAAACAAGTCATGGACTGTCAGCAAAACCTTGTCACACTGGGAGTATCTAACGATGTTACTCTTGGATGGATACCAGGACACACAGGGATAGCTGGGAACGAGTGGGCAAATCTACTAGCACGCAAAGCTGCTAACACACCACTTCTGGGTCCAGAACCAGCCATTGGTATTACAAAATCCTCTGTGAAAGGTTGGCTGAACTGTTGGTCCAAAAAACAACAGAAAGCTAGATGGCGCCAATCACCAGGACTGAAACACAGTAAATTAATGATGGCAGACAAGATCGAACCATCATTTTCTGGAAGCCTACTGAAACTCAGCAGGAATCAGCTTAGGAAAGCAACAGGTATATTAACTGGACACTGCACTCTAAGGAAACACATACATATCTTGGGTCTTTTCAACGAGAAACCCATATGTAGGCTGTGCAACGAGGAGGAGGAAACAGCCTCCCACATTGTATTTGAATGTGGAGCGCTGGCGTACTGGAGAAGAGATAACGGGGAATTCACAGAAGCGGTTGTGAATTTTCCGTTATCTCTTCTCAAAGGACAGACAGGGAAACAGTAGAACGAGTTATAAACCTTATTCGGGCGATGAAGTTCTTTGACTGAGAGACAGGCACAGAGAAGATACAATAAGCCCAATTAGAGGCTGCGGTGTCGGGGCCAACAGCCCGAAACTCGTAGCGCCTGTACTTCAGTAATCAGTTATCAGGCCCCATTTTCTAAGCATGGATTCGATTTCACTGTGTTCCGTGACTACTTTCACCATAGAGGATTTGTTCTGCTTTAGTAATTTCCCTGTTTTTGTGTTAATTGCTCCACCTCTCGCTGTATAGCTTTACCATATTTTTATTCACTGTATCTTTCGATAGTTTGATCGTTGGTAGTGATGTGTTTTCAATTTCGGCTCCGTCCTTTCTCAGTCCCAATTTCGCAGTCTATCTAAATTAACGATTGCTCCACCTCTCGCTGTGTAGCTTTACCATGTTTTTATCTACTGTATCTTTCGATAGTTTGATCGTTGGTAGCGATGTGTTTCTAATTTCGGCTCCGTCCTTTTTCAGTCCCAATTTCGCAAAGTCTATCTGCCATCGTTTTTCCTTTATCCAGAAACCCAGCATATAACCAGCTTCTTGTTCCTGATCAAGGACAGTGCCTCACGGCAAATCATCACTACCTTTGACCTTACTGTATCTGATACTAGTAGTCTCAACACTGCTTTGCTGTCAGCATAGAGTATGACATCTTTTGTTGTGTTGTCGAGTCTTTGCAGCAGGTTGGGTGCTTCTTTAATGGCAATGATTCTGCATGCAGAATGCCACATCCTTTCTTAAGCTTGGTAGACTCTTGGATGTTTAGTTCCTTTGAGTAAATTCCTGCTCCTGTGCCGGTTTTTGTCTTTGCCGCTTCTATAAAGATAGAGATCTCTTCCTCCCTTTTAATTGAGTCTTGATCCCAGTCTTCTCTGGAAAGTATTATAACCACCACCTTATTCTCAGAAGAGCTCTTGGTCACCATGTAATCTGTTGCCGTTTGTAGCAGCTTCGCCTCTTGATTATCCATTGCCTTTAAGATTTCCCTTAGCACCGTTGAGTGTCCACTTGTTGCCTGTTTCCACAATTTGGTCTTCCTCAGTCTGAGAGCTCCCTTTGCGGCAGTGCTTTTGATGAACAAGTCAATGAGCAGGAAGTTTTAATGACCTCTAAAGCTGCCTGTGGTGTGCTGTTTTTTGCCCCCGTTGTACATGGTGTTGCCAGCCGTTGTACTTCCGTGAGCATCTTCACGTTCTGGTTCGTGTCAGTGGCTTTCCACCATACCACGGCTCCGTGGGTAATTATGGGTCTCACGATCGCTGTATACATCCAGTGGATAATGTCCGGCTTTAATTGGGTTGAAAGATACTGCGAAAAGTTATTCTTGATAAGAAAGTCTGCTTGCCAAAAAAATAGGAGCTACGATGAAAAAATTGGTCTTCATTATACTGGGTGTTTCATTAATATTGCGATACAATTCAGAATGAGTTTCTCCACTTCAAAATAAGAACAAAACTTTGTATAAGCATGTATCCGGAAATGCTTCGTTACAGAGCAACGGGGTGTGGAGGTTTTATTATCATTTTTGTTTTTTCTAAATAATATTTGAATCAATGTAGATCTTTTGATGAAAATTGGTGATTGGAGGTGATGGCTGTTCATAGCAGGTAAAATACGTGTAGGTAGCGCACTCTACAAGTTAGAGCCATACTAAGGTCAAATTCGAATTTCGTATGATAAGGAATCCTCAATCACCAATTTTCATCCAAAGATCAACATTGGTTCAAATATTATTTAGAAAAAACAAAAATGAAAATAGAATTTCAACACCCTTCAGCTCTGTAACCAAACATTTCCAGATAAATGTTTATGGGAAGTTTTGTTCTTATTTTTAAGCGGGGAAGCTCATCTCGATTTTTTTCGCAACACCCCCGTCTCAAAAATGTAAAAACATAATATTAAACAAGAGCAAACAGTCATATTTTGGCCTTTCAACGTGAAATGATGAAAAAAAAATTTTTCCAAATTTAGTTAGAACCCTAATTTTAAAAAAATTGAACAATCATCATGACTTTGATACCTGTACATGATTACCTGTTGTTGTGTAGATATTAAAGTCATAATATGGTACTAGTAAAATGCTGACTTGCAAAGTTGTTCAATTTTTTAAAATTATTAGAGATTAAAATTTTCTTCAGTTAGTTCGGATTCAGGGTTTTAACTAAATCTGGAGCAAGTTTTTCATTTATCATTCCACGTTAAAAGGCCTAGAATTAACTGTTTGCTCTTGTTTAATTTTATGTTTTTACATTTTGGGACGCCCTGTATAATGAAAATCAATTTTCTTACCGTAGGCAAGAATTATTTTTTAGGCAAGCAGACTTTTTTATCAAGAATAACTTTTTGTCGTGTTTTTCAATTTTCAATTTGGGGAATTTTCGAACAAACTCTGTATGACGGACAACAATTTGAAACAATCGAGCAGCTCAAAGAACAAATGCAGTTTGTTTGGAAGAATTTTGAACAGGGTGCAATAAATGGGGCTATCAATTTATTAAGCAGACGACTTCAAGAAGTGATAAACAATAATGGTGGCAACATTCATAATATTTCAAGACAGTTCTCATTTGCAACGAGCTCAAACGCACTGCTATATATATTTTTTTATAAGTCCGACCCTGTACATTATTCACGCTTTAAAATTTACAAACATGTTGAGGTTATTAGCTCAGCAAAAAGAAATTATATTGCCCTAAAAACCAAAAAAATATTTTCAATTAAAAAATGACTCGTTTATTTTGGCCCTCATTGGAAAGCCTGAGAGCTCGTCCCTCGAATGTGAGCATTTAACTGTTAGGCACCTTGTATTTTCTTTTGAACAGTACTGGATTTGTCTTATCAGGGTTTACTCCAAGACCGTTCTGTCCTGCCCATTTGGAAAGTTCCTTCGATGCAGATCCCATGATTTCACTGATAGTTGACAAGCTTTTTCCCACTACTAGGATCGCCACGTCGTCTGCATATGCTACCATCCTCATTTCTTGTTCTCTGAAGGTTTTTGAGATCGAGTCCACTACGATCAACCACAAGAGTGTAGAGATAACTCTTCCTTGGGGTGTCCCTCTTGTTGCACTTTGTCTTGTAGAAGAATTCCCATTTTCTAAATTTATTATCCTGCTTCGAGAGATTTTTCAATTGTTTTCACAAGTTCATGCAAAGCGCTGTCAGTTGACTTTCCCTGAGCATGTTTATCAGGACATTGCATTTCTATCTTGGATGATTCTCTTATGTGCAGGTCAATCAGCTTTTCCAGTGTCTTCAGCAAGAAGGATGATGGGCGGATTGGTCTGTTGTCTTTCGGAGTTGAGTTATTTGATTGTCCCGATTTGAGTATAGAAACAACTTTGACTTCCCTCCATCTACCTGGTGTTTCTCCCAATTGGAGGCAATCAGAGTATATTTCGATCAGGTCATCTGATATGCTGTCGAGAGATTTCTGTAACATGATTGGTATTATTCCGACCGGTCTCGCCGCTTAATACGGCTCGAAACCGTTCACTGCCCACTTCACTTTTTCCCTCGATATCATCCTTGATACAGCCTCCTGATGTGTTCTAGTAATTGGCATCAGCTGTTTTTCGTCAGAACTGCTAATTTGAAGCTGGTTTTGTATTCATTCCAGTCTTTCTCTATCCATGTCTCTTTGCTTGGTTGAAAAGCCATCTTGTCCATAATCTGTCTCAGGTCCGTTGTCCACCAGGAAGACGTGGTGCTTTTGCGTGGACGACTTAAGGCACATGATTTATGTGAGGCTTTTTCTCTAGCTTTGCTACATTATCCTCCATTTTCTCTTGGGTAGGTGATCGTGATACCTTGACCGAAGCCAATAGTTTTTTGTCCCTTTTCATGAGGTCAGAGCATTTTTGCTAGTATATTCTACAAGGATTTTGGAATGGTTCTACCTTTTGGAGATTGCCGTTGATTTCGAAGAGAAATCTCCTATGATCCAAAGCAGATTGTGTAAGAGAGATTCACCAATTTTCAACCGTTAGCTCGTCGGAATTAGTAGCCAAAGTTGAATCTAACACCTCTTTCCTAACCCTGTTGACAAATGTTGGTACATCCCCCCTATTGCATATTACAAGGTTGGTGGTTAGTATAAAGTCTAAAATTTCACCTCTGTTGTTAATGTCACTGCTATCCCACTGCGTGTGATGACCATTGGCATCGCACCCTATCACCAACAGCTTTCCTTTCTCTTTGGCGTGGTGGACTAGAATTCGAATCGCTGTCGGTGGTGGTTCAGCTTCTTCATGAAGGTTGCTTATTTTTTTGCTTGCTTGCTTTTACCACTGTCAAGTCACCTGTACTGTGCTGTAAGGAAAGGCTGAGATTTAGTGTCTTCTTTGCAAGTATACAGGTTCTCATTTTACTTACCGATGGAGAATGATAAAGATGGTATTCCTTCTCTTTTAATCCTCGAATTTTGCCTTTATCGAGACCTTGATTCAGCGCGATGTCTACTTTATTGTCCGTCATCAACAGCACCAAGTCCTCCGATTCCCCTTAGCAGTAATGCAAAATCAATTTGCACTGCTTGCAGCTTCAGGTTCCTTGGTGCCATCTTTCTTGTCCTTGGGAAGCCTCACTTTCAGGGTTCCTTACCCAAACTTGAAGCTCCCGTTGTTGCTCTCCAGTATCCCGGAGGTATCGTCCTCCACCGTGCAGACGATATCCTTTACTGGCCCAAACTTAAACTTTGCCGAAGAGATAACTCTCCAGCTTTGCGTGTTCAGGCCCTTGTTCTACTTGTCGATGATCTTTAGTATGGACCAATCGGTAACCGGAGGTGGAATCCATACTGATATCAATAGACACAGAGGCAGCTTCGAGATAGGTATTACCTTGAGTTTGGCGCAGTGCCAGGTTTCGCTGTAGCAGCCGACAACTTTGACTCCTTTCTGCCAGCCAGTCCCGTCGAAGTTGACCTCCTCGTTGCCACTCTGCCCGTCTAGCTCGAGTATGGCGTCCAATCTCTTCGCTCCACCTCTAGCCACCTGTCGGCTGCAATTTTGACATCGGGATCTGATTGATTCACGATAGTCACTTGCAGCTTTTCTGGCGTATTGGAGCTTCTGGAGTTCTTGGGCTTCTTCGCTGTGTTTTGTTCCTCCTCACTAGAACGCATTCGTTTTTGCATTTTCCTCCCAGAAGATGGGGGATTTTGCTTCTTTGGTACGTTCTCAGCTGGAGATGACACCGCATTAGACCTTACCAGCGGCTTCCGCTTTGGCTTTTGCTGTTGCTCCACCCTTTGCGGTTCCTTTTTCGGTTCATGTTTCTGTAACCCTTGCTTACGCTCCAATTTTGCAACAATATTCCGGTTCTTCTCGAAGAAGTCTTTCTCTTTCTTGGAGAGTTCTCCATCTTTTTTTCCTTCCATCTTTCAAAGGTAGTTCATGGCGCACTTATAGCGTAGTTTCTTACGCCAAGGTTTTAGCCTTAGGCTGTGGTTTTTTGGGGGTTGACTGTTCCTCGGGGGTTAGAGTTGTGTCTTCCTCTCCCAGCAATGCCTCAGTCTCCGAATTCTCCATATCGACGATGCTGCCAAGTCATTTTTGATCGCTGAGTCGATACAAAGATTTTCTAACTGGGTTTGAATGCCAAGTTGGTTGACCTTATCCGGATCCTCCGGTTCACAGTCGTCTTCTGCTTTGCTCTGACCAGTCGCATCCACTGGCATCCCAGCCTGGTCTCACCAGGTTGTCTGAACAGTCGTTGGCTGACGACTTCAGAGAGCCTGTCCACTCACTTTGTCGCTGGCGCCGCGCACCGTTGGCCGAGCCTCCGAGTAGCACGGCTCCTTTCTCCGACGTTGTCTTCTCCATCGTGGTTGTGGACTCGGGGTACCACCCCCCCCTGTTGTTTCGCAAAAAGGGGAGAAGTGGGAGTCTATGTCTTGTTGGGTTTTCTTCCCCCCCCCCTTTCCGCGCTATCTATAGGGGTTACAGGCACATCTTCCCCTAAGGGTACCTCTCTTGGGTTGGTCTTTCCCCATCAACCTGTCCGGCATGGGTGACCCTACCAGTAGTCCAGTAACTTGGCTACCACCGGCATAGCCATCAGGATCGCTGAGACTCGCAAGCCCCCCTCCTCGACAGGGACGATGACCCTGACTACGGCGAGGCGGAGACACCACGGGAGGGTTATCAAACTTCATTCTGTTATATTTAGGTTTTTTACCAATCATTGAGGATACGAGAGAAGAAAGGTGTTGTGTACAATAATCACAATTTACTCAATGTTACAATTTCTCATAATATTATACTCGGATTTTGTCCATCCTTTCTTGTCTCTTGCGAAGAGTTGAGAGTGATTTCCCCTGTTTCTCAGTAGCTTATCTATCAGTTGGTCCCAAGTTTTCTTTGGCCTTTCTCATTCCTCATAGCTTGTTTTGGATTCCCATATCCCAAATCCATCCCCGTATTTGTGAATGCTCTCTTTTCACTGGTAACTTTTGGTCCAGGTTATTGTCTTAGGATTGGTGGTTTAGGTCTCGCTCTCTCGTTCTTGCAGACTTGGCAATTTTGAAAAACTGATTTTACCGCCGCTCTTTCATTGATAATCCCAAAGTTCTTTCGTTATTTTCATTGTGCACCGTTTTTGAACCTCTGTGAGCTAGTTCTTCATGATAGTGGTTTATTAAAAGTTTCGTGTATGGATGCTCTGGGCACAGAATAATGGAGTGCTTTGCTTCTTCCATCATAGTCATCGATAAACTTGTCCTGTCACTCATAACTATTACTCCGTTTGACAAGACTTTACTTTTCAGTTCTCCAATTTCTTCCGCAAAACTTTCATTTTGTGTACTTTCTATCCAAATTTGTTCAGCCTTAGTCAATTCTTCTACATTTGATTCAGACGGAAAATGAATTAATTTGTTCTTTGCCGATATCAGATCTCAAATCCGGCCTGTATTTCTCTTAAATCTGGTCAATTTCGAGAATCTTGTTATGTCAGGCAATTATTTCTAAGACTCCGTGATAAACATTACTCTTTCATTTGATAATTCTTTTTCCAACTCTGAAATATCCTTCAAATTTATAGACATTTTCGAAAGGCCAATAATTTTCGGATTTTTTTTTTAAATCGGGTCAATGAATTCACAGGTTGGAAATCACTGTATCTTTTTTTGTTTCACTTCAGGTTTTATCATTATCCTCATTAAGTTTTGCTTTTTCTTCTATAAGTGAAAAGAAATCCTCCAAATATTTTTCCAATCAGCATACTCGCATTCCATATCAAACATGCCAGTTTTTATATCAGGGGGTATGAAACTTTTCTTCATAACCTCGAGAGGTGTGGAAATCAGGTTTATCTTTGATCTTGTCCTCAATGCTATATTGGCAGATTCTTCATTTGCTTCTTCCTGAGCCGTTTTGATCAAAAGAATCATGAAAACACTATCATCTGTATATCGGTGAGCTGGTGCCAACTCTTTATTTGAGATTGGAGTCTGTGATGTTGAGGGTGGAAAAGAGCTGACGTCAGATTAACTGGCAGTAGACTCATCAATCTTATCTTCACTCTCTTTCTTGGTAATTGAAGTTGTTTTATCCGCACTGAAATTGTCCTTATCAACATCGTCAATTTCAGCATCAGCCTTAATATTGTGACGATCCCAGAAAACTTAACGAAGATTCTGGAAGGCGGTCTGGCGGATATAAGGAACGCGCTCGCCACTGACAGGAGGGAGAGTCAGAAAATGTCGGGTGACTTTTAGAGACGGAATAATTGTTAAAAAAAAGATACAGAGTCTCCAGCAATTGTGTTAGTTCTAAAAAGCTGTATAATAGATTTGTTGACTGTTTGTCGTGTATTCGAGTGTTTCAATTCACACCTGACGAACGGGTAGAAACGCTACATTGGTTTCAGGTGTGGGGTGTGAATTGGACGTCAACAGGCTATTGTGAAAATGACAAAATTAGTGGACTTGAAGGTTAGTGAGCTGAAGAGAGAGCTGGAGGAAAGGGATTGCGATACGACGGGGAAGAAAATGGACTTGCAGGAGTGGCTTCGTAAAGTATTAATCGAGGAAGGCAATGACCCGGATAACCTTGTCTTTGTTGGTGCAAGTGATGTCGGTCAAATGCTGCAAGGTTTAAAAAGCGAGCTTGGAGAAAAGTTGAAAGAGAATTTTGCCAGACTGGAAGAGAAACTAGAAGAGAATACTGCCAGGTTGGAAAAAAAAATGTTAGAAGACAATGTCAACCTAAGAAGGGAATTACAAGAAGAAATTCTGGAAAAATCTTCTACACTGGAAAAGCGAATTCTTTTGATGGAAGACAGGATCCATGAAGTTCAGAACAAAATCACAACATCAGACGTCAATACCTCCGATGGGCTGCCCTATAGACCTTCAGCAATGGAATCTGTTGGGCTGAAATACCTCAAGCCGCCTCAATTTGATGGTTCAACGTCGTGAAATGTTTATCAGCGTCAGTTTAAAGCGGCTGCAAAGGCGAATGGTTGGTCATCCAGGGAGAAGTCGACTGCCCTTACGTTGGCCCTGAGAGGGGATGCTGCTGCCATCCTGCAAAGAATGTCCTTGGAAGAACAAGACGTTTACGACCACTTGGTGAGACACTTGGAGATGCGTTATGGCCAGTCACACTTGGAACATGTCTACCACACTCAGTTAAAAAATCGGTACCAGAAATCAGGAGAGTCCTCGCAAGAATTTGAAGCAGATATCGGGCGTCTGGTTCGGCTGGCATATCCAGATGTCCAGGAAAGAATCATGGAACGTTTGGCAGTTCAAGCATTCCTCGATGGACTCCGCGATGGTGAGATGAGGCAGGCCTTACTATTAGCACATCCACCTAAGCTAATAGAGGCACTTACACGGGCCCTTGAATTTGAAGCTGCCAAGAACACAATCAAAGGCCAGGTTCGTGTCCGCCAAGTCATTCCAGGAGAAGATGACTTCGAAGAATCAGTCATGCGGATAGTCAAAGAGGTTGCTGGAGAACGAAGTCGCCAGGACCAAAAGTTGGAGTGCTGGAAATGTGGCAAGTTGGGCCACATAAGAAGACGTTGTCCAGAAAACGTCAGCTCCACTTCCACCGATTCGGAAAACTAGAGAAGGTCGAAGGCAAGTTCGCCTTTCCATTCAAAATGCTAGTGATCGGATGAAGGACGCATACGATGTCAATGCCAGGGACCAGAGGTACAACAACGGTGACATGGTTTGGCTTTACGACCCCAAAAGACGGAAGGGTTCATTTCCAAAACTTCAAACATCTTGGGATGGACCATACAAAGTTTTGGAAGTCATCAATGATGTCCTTTACAGAATACAAAAGCCACCGCGGGGAAAAGCTCGAGTTATTCACTTCAACCGATTGTCAGCTTATCATGGAAATCACGAAGACGCTGAGCTGCGACAAATTCAACCAGAGCCGAATTTGACATTTGATGAATTCATGACCCATTATTCTAGTGGCCGAGAGAGTCGGTTCGGCGTAACCTGTTAAGTGCAGCAAGACCCGTTTACTGCTCCAGCTTAGTATGCTTTGGCACATTCTGTGGCTAAGGATTTTCAGATGTCCAGAGGAATAGCCAAGATTTTCCGCAGAAAGTTCGGAAAAATCGAAGAGCTACGTCGGTCTAATCCCAGAGTTGGGCAAGCACTTAGGATAATTAACGAGGAGACTGGCAGGAAGATCTTCTACCTGGTTACCAAAGAAGCGTCACATCAGAAGTCAACTTATAAGGAAGTTTGGGACGCTTTGTGTTCTCTATCACCTTTAGAGTTGCTTGCCGAGGACCTGAGAAGCCTTGCGATTTCCAAGTTGACATGCGGATTACATGGCTTGGACTGGAGGATCATTCGTAGCATGTTAGAAGTGATATTCAGGTTGACAGGCGTACAGGTTCTGGTGTGTTGTTATAGTTCTCGACGTTGTTCGCTGGAGAAAAGCCTGGATTGTTACTTCTACAAGAGATTCCGTTGTAAGAAGGGAGCCTTCTGCCGATATCGACATCCACCATCTCTGGAATCATTTCGAGACGAAATGAGTTTAAGAGGGGAGCAGTGTGACGATCCCAGAAAACTTAACGAAGATTCTGGGAGGCGGTCTGGTGGATATAAGGAACGCGCTCGCCACTGACAGGAGGGAGAGTCAGATAATGTCGGGTGACTTTTAGAGACGGAATAATTGTTAAAAAAAAGATACAGAGTCTCGAGCAATTGTGTTAGTTCTGAAAAGCTGTATAATAGATTTGTTGACTGTTTGTCGTGTATTCGAGTGTTTCAATTCACACCTGACGAACGGGTAGAAACGCTACAATATTATACTCTGGATCATGATCATCATCCCCATTAGTTAATTTGATTTCTGTATATGTCACTCCAAATGATTATGTGGAGTAACTATCTCTTATGAGTTTTGAAATCTCAGATTTTTCTTATTGGAGGTGAGATGGTGAGGACCTACCTACCAAGTCCATGTACTGACCATTCTAACTCACTTTTTGATGCCACTGGTAATACTGGTGCTACATACCTAATTTGTTGAGAAACGAGCAGATTAATGTTGTCCTAAGCAATAGGTTATGATCGTCTCTGTTGGCAGTAATCATTTATTGCAAGATTCGTCAAATGTGACACATTTCCCCATTCATCCACACAAACGGCTTTCTCCGGTAGTGATAGATCTTTTACAGTGCGTACAGTCTTGACCATTGACATCTTGGCATTTTTCATGGTTTCTCATATTTCTATTTTCTTATTATATCCATATTCTCTCATTTGATATATTCATTTTTTTAGAGGTTCATTCGCAAAAATATGTTATTTTATTGGTCCGTTGTAAACAGGAAGGCTCTTTCACTCCTACCAAACCAAGCTTCTCTGCCACTTCTCATTCCAATAAAGTGACTGTAGCCCTAATCGCACATTGCAAGCAAGAAATCCGTCAACAAGTCCAAATAAGGTTACTGGGTTCATTCAAAATTTGAGACTTGATTAAAAAATTTGATCAATTGTTACGACAGGCTGATTTTCGTAAACATCGATTCCACAATATGAGCGGGTCTTCCAAAACCCCTCAACTTCCTCTGAGAAATTGTTGGAGTTTGATCAACATCTCTTCATCAGAATAGTTACAAAGTAATTCAACTGTCTCGAAATGTTTATAGAACATTGGTCATTCATCGAGATTGCCATGAAATATCGGAAATTCTCTTGATATGGTTTGACGGGCAAGTATATTTTTTTTTGAACAGCATGGTCTGTCCTGGAATCTTTAGCGGTAGTGGCTTTCAGAACAT
Organism: Orchestes rusci; assembly: GCA_958502075.1. NCBI lineage: Eukaryota > Metazoa > Arthropoda > Insecta > Coleoptera > Curculionidae > Orchestes > Orchestes rusci. Next base: position 89,088,344 of record OY293303.1, read on the forward strand.
TTGAAATAGTGTCATAAAGAAGTTTAATATCGGTATCTTGCTAACCTGGCAGCCAGGTAGTTACCTAGGTATCATCAGTATTCAATTCATTCGTTGATTTCATCTCAGCTTCATTCAAACTTCCCGTTTTATGAGTCCCTATCACTTTTCTCATCCTAAAAAAAGATTCTCGCGCACTCCGGCATGTCTGAATTAGCTTGTACAGTCTGGTGCACCTATTTTTCTGTAAGATGCTGGACACGCTAACATGATCATCCGCCATGACTGATGGTAGAAGGCTTCTTATTTCTAAAGATGATCTACTGCTCTGCCTAATTTCTGCTTTTCTTAACTCACTTTCCATTTCCAGCAGCGTCGTCTCATTTTCAATCTGATTTTGTTTTATTTTTAGCCCCTGACGCCTTTTCTCTTCCTAAATTTCATTTCTATGCATTTGTTAACAAATAATAATGATAATGATAGTAATAATAATAATAATAATAATATTAACAACATATCATTCCCCACACTACCTAACAACGTAACACACAAATACTTAGGAGTAAATGAAAGACTCACACATAAAACGAAAGAAATAAAAGAGACCATAGAAAACAAATACAAGAACCGATTAAGAAAAGTCACGCATACACAACTCAATGCAAAAAATAAAATTAAAGCCATAAATACCTGGGCAATACCGATATTTACGTACTCATTCGGAGTCATACAGTGGACCATAACAGACGTACAAGCACTAGACAGACTGACTAGAAAAATCCTCATGGATAATAGAGCCCTACATCCAAACTCGGCTGTTGAGAGATTATTCCTACCTAGGAAACAAGAAGGAAGAGGCCTAATCAATATAGAATTAACACACAAAATTCAAATACACAGCTTACAAAGATACTTTAACTTGAAGGCAACTCAGTCATCATTACACGCGTCCATCAAACAAGCAGACAAAAGATACACACCACTCAGCACACACACACAACTACAGCAGATAGTCAAGAAAACATTCTTCACAAACATCACACAGACATGGAACAGGTGAAAACTACATGGCAGATTCAAGAACGACCTCGATAAACAACATCAGCTGTCAACCAAATGGATCGAACTCGGACACCTGTATGGTGAAACAAAAGGATTCATGTACTCCATACAGGACCAGTATGTACCAACAAGAAATTACCAAAAATATATCACAGAAACTAACACACAAAATGATAACTGTAGAATGTGTAAATCAATGCCCGAAACGATACAACACATAACATCAGGATGTCCAAGCTTCTCACAGACAGAATACCTAAACAGGCACAATCTGACAGCCAAGATCCTACTCCACAAACATAACATAAAAACAATAGAAGAGCCGTACTAGAAATACACACCAGACCAAGGCAACGAGAACCAAAATTATAAAATTTACTGGGACCGAGGAATTATAACTGATAAAACAACTATGAACAATGGACCAGCCATAAAACTAATAGACAAAATCAACAAAATCACAACGTTAATCGATATTGCACACCCTCTGGATCACAACATACAGAACACAATAACAGAGAAAATACACGGACCAAGCTGAGGAAATAAAATCAATGTGGAGAATGGAAGAAGTCCTCATTTTTCCCGTAGTCATCTCAGTCACTGGCCTCATACCACCGGAGTTACCCGCAGGATTCAAGAAACACAATATACCACTACAACTAATAACGGACATGCAAAAATCAGTGATGCTAGAAACATGTCCTATAGTGAGGAAAATCGTGAAATAGTCAACAAGGTGTGAGTTTTGCGAAAGCCCTCATTACCTTTTACCACATAGAAAATGTGAGACTAACCAATGAGAATAATAATAATAACAAATCGTCTTTATTAAGAATTGGAGAAAAAAAAGTAGATTATTGCAATAACTAACTCAAACTAACTTGTGACCTTCCAGTACTCATCTGTTCACGGTTTTCCATTATGTATTTTCTAGTAGATGTCCTGCAGACCACTTCTTGGGTGTTCACATCATTCAAAATCTTCTTGAGGATAATTGGCGTAGTCGCTACACTCAAGTCTGAGTTTCCATTTATTATTCCAGTTCCAAAATTTTTCGGCCTGGGTACCGGTTCTGGGACCAATAGAACGGTCATACGGGAGAGATAAACGATCATCTCCATATAATTCTCCGTTTACTGTCTCTATCTTTTTCTCGATATGACTGTTCTATCGGTCCCAGAATAGGCACACTGGTCGGACTCCAGCAGTTGGTTCTCTTATATATTTCATTATCCATAACGTCTGGGTCACCAAATTATTACTTCGCCGTAACACGAAATAAGTCTTTTTTTCATGGTAGTAATCAACAATGATAAATTATGCTAACAAATTCCACATTAGGACATAACAAGCCATATAGTAGAGTTTTAGTGAAATAATTGCAGAATTTGCCTTTTTCGATTCCGAATGAATAACTGGTATTAATTACAGACAATTGAAGCAATCTAAAAGAATGCGACGATCTTTATTGCCTGTATGACAATCACATGTCGATGTTTTCAAATATGGATCCTGCCCTTTGAGAGACACTACCTTGGATTTACCTTGACGTGATCAATTCATACGCCTAGAACTTGCAGCAATGTGTAAGTTTTCATCACTTATTGGGCTTCTACAAAAACCACGCTCACACGGAACCCTTATAAATATTTCTTCATAGATCAATTTCTGTGAATGCCAGATGCAATTTTTGACATGACAAGGTTAGTTAGAGCTCTGCCGCACCAACTTGACCACGAAAACATACGCGATTACATGCAATCATACAGAAACTATGTACAAATAGAGCAGAAATTTAATGTTTTTCAGACGTCAATGGAGAGCCTATACAGATCAGCAGACATTGTCATAGGATGTACTTGGATTGAATCACGCTACTGAATCGCAGCTGACAATACTCACGGAAAAAATCATCAGAGGATGTTTGCCCATTTTTGAAGAGAAAAGGAAAAATGGGTAATTTTTGCCATGTTTAAAATTTCACTTTGTTCAATCATTGAGAAAGTTTCATCAAGCACATACATTTTGCCCCTCTTTCGAATGGTGCTAGGCATTTTTAATCAAAAGTCACACAGAAAGACTTTCATTATTTACCACTTTCTGGAACGTGACAAACGGGCCCTACACAGATTTTTGAAAAAATCGTCAAGATACGTGAACTGACAAATGGATTGAAGTTCTCAAATGCATTACCCATCACTTCCTTAATCACTGATGCAATTTCTGAGCATTTTTGAACTTCATAGTATGATAGAAAAGCTCTTACATAATTATTAATGTTGCATGCATGCTGCAAGCATGAAACTATTTAACGCAATCTGTAAAGATAATATGATGAAGTAGGCTTCACTAAATACCCAAAAAAATGTGAGTTTAGTTTGCTGAATAATTGAGTCTTAACAGGATTTAAAAAAAAGTCGTAAGCTCTTCTCTTCAGATTACCTTTCTGGTGTCGAGTTTAATAAGTCAAAGTAACATGCAAGTGATTTTATCAACGAACAATGAACCGATGATTTTTACATATTTGTTCTTTTTGACTGATCATGTACAGGGTGTTTACAGATAAATGAACTTTTCAATTTGATGTTCGGGGAAAAAATGTTTCAAATGAAAGTTTAATGATTTTGTGAAAACCAGGTTTTCACATATACAGGGTATTTCAGAATTTTTGGGCGTGGTCCAGCTTTCTTATTTCAAATTACAACTCTATTTTTTTGTTTGATTTTTGCATTCTCCAGAAAATTATTAACATTTTTCATACAGCATACCCCATACCCAAATTCAAGCAATAAGAAGATATTAACGTCAAAAGTTTGCTATGTTTGCGAGCATGTTTTAAAATGTATGGTTTTACACTCTTGAAGTAGGATCTAATATACAAAGCAATCAATTTAATTTCTTAATCCGCTTTCGTGGTCACTCAACAGTTTTGGTTGGAGATATTGGGAAAATGTACAGGATGATATACATTTCAGAAGAGCAGCGTGATTTACAACGGATAGTTCATCGAAAAGATCCGGAGGATCCAGTTCAACACTTGCAGCTAAACACAGTGACATATGGGACAAGCAGTGCAGCATCTCAAGCTATTAGAAGCCTTCAACAAGTCGCTCATGAAAATCCTGAAGAATCTAATCTTTGCAATATAATACTTAAATATTTTTATGTGGATGATTTGGTCACTGCGGAGCAGACAGCAGTGAAGAGGTCAAGGAGATCAAGATTAACATCTGAACATTATTACTCAAATATGGATTTAAACTCAGAAAATGGGCATCCAATGATCCAAGCGTTCTGAGCGAATCAATATCAAACAGCATGGAACAATATGACATATCTGGAGCAGATTCCAATGTAAGGAAGACGCTGGGTTTAAAATGGCAATCGAGCAGTGATACATCAACCTTCCAATCTAATTCATTTGATTCATGTCCAAATATCTTAACAAAACGCAAAATATTTCCTGTTATTCACAAACTTCATGACCCTCTTGGATTATTGTCTCCAGTAACACTCAAAGCAAAAATTATGATGCAATCACTGTGGGCACATAATTTCAGCTGAGATCATTAACTAACCTCTGACATTACCAGTTGTTGAAAGACATACTGTAAGCAGCTTTCAACATTGCACAATTTTGTTATACTTATGCAGCATGCATTTATATAAAATCCATTAATGATAATGGAGACATCAAAATAGCCTTATTATGCAGCAAAACATGTCTTGCGCTACTCAAGACAATATCATTGCCGAGACTGGAACTCTGTGGAGCTCTTCTATTAGCACAACTTTTTGGTAGCATTAGGCAATCCATCAACATAACAGTCGGCAACATCTATTTACGGACAGACAGTTCAATTGTTCTTTCATGGATATCTTCATCACCTAGCTCATGGAAAACTTTCATAGCTAACAGAGTTTCAGAAATTCAAAACCTGACACAAAATATATTATGGCGACATGTACCGACAGACAGCAATCCTGCAGATATTGCATCACGTGGAATTAGCCCAATTGATTTACACAACAATACATTATGGTGGACCAGAATGGCTTTCACAGGATTCAGAAAATTGGCCCATGAATTTTCTAGATTTAGATAATGACATCGAATCTGAGAAGAAAGAACAACAGCAAGTTTTGTTTGAATCAAAAGTATCAGATCTTAACATTTTTGATAAATTTCAACACACTGCACAAATTAAAACGAGTGATGGCTTTCATGTTGAGATAATTACACAATTCCAGGCATCATCCTAAAAAAGAAGTTGATTTATCTGTTTAAAAACTTCAAGGCGCATTAATATCTCTTAATAAAATGGCTCAACATCAGTTGTATGCTGCAGAAATTGTAGCATTGCAAAAATCAACCAACATTTCCAATAATTCTTCCCTGAAGAACCTAGACCCACTTTTGAAAGCAAGCACCAGATAATTCTTCCTCCAAAACATGCTATAACTAGATTGATAATACTAAATGAACATCATAGGCAACTTTATGCAGGACCACAGACTCTTCTAGCAGCAATAAGAGAATCATTTTGGCTACTCAATGGCAGAGCAACAGTGCGTAGCATCCTCAGAAAATGCCTTACATGCTTTCGAGCCTCTTCAAAATCTTTGATCAGAAAAATGGGTGATCTACCAGAGGATCGCGTTAGACAAGCCAGACCATTTTTGATTGCGGGTACTGATTTTGCCCGAACATTTCATATAAAAGATGGTAAATTGAGGAATAGATCAATCATCAAAGCATACCTTTGCATATTCATCTGCTTCACCACAAAAGCAGTACATTTAGAGATAGTTAGTGATCTCTCTAGTCAATCGTTTCTAAATAGCTTGAAACGATTCGTGTCAAGGCGTGGATTATGTAAACGTATATACAGTGACAATGCTACCTATGTATTGTAAAACGAAATTTACAATAATCTGCAGACATTGACAACCAATCCAGAAATCAGAACATATCTTCAAAGCAACAATATTCAATGGACATTTATTCCATCTCATTCACCTCATAGAGGGGGAATATGGGAAGCAGCTGTTAAACATGCCAAGTAGAGATGGTACTTGACACGTATAGTTGGAAAATTGACTTTAACATATGAAGATCTTGCAACTATTACTACTCAATAGAAGCTATGATCAATTCCCGACCTTTAACCCCTTTATCAACTGATCCTCGTGATATGTCCGTCCTTACACCCGGTCATTTTCTCATTGGCCAACCCTGAACCTGTATTCCCGAAATGGACATAACTCATATGCCTATAAATCGATTGAAGCAGTTCCAGATATTACAGCAAGCTGTGCACAATTTTTGAAGTCAGTGGAGTCATGACTACCTTCAAACACTTCAGCAACGTTACAAATGGCGCAAGGATACCAGTGATACCATTAAGGAAGCCAGTTTAGTTCTATTGATGGATGACAATACTCCACCAATTTTTTGGAAGCTGGGACGCATCCTTGGACTCCATCATGGAAGTGACAATATTGTTCGCACAGTAACAGTTAAAACTGCCACCAATATATATATTCGCATCTCACCTAGAGAGTCTATTTGACAAGATATTAAAATAAGGTAAAAATACAAAAGTTTCATATTTTTTATCAACTTTGAGATTTTGTAGGCTAAAATATCAAAAACATTTAGTAATGTCAAATATTGTCAGGTTGATGATGTTTTATTCTTTTTTATCCATGACTTTTGGGACAACCTATATATTTTAAATCAGAAAAAAAGGTATATACAAAGTTGAAAGAATATACAGGAGCACCCTGTATTCTCAAATACAAATTTTTGATGTGTGAGTTAACGTAGCAGCAATATAACTTGACTTATGCAGTGAACAATTCTCAAGATAACTTGTGGTAAGTATGTCTTCTCTCAACTAAAGCCTGGGGTCACTTTTGCTCCAAGAGTATCACCGTGAAGGCTCACCTTCGCTTTCCAGTACTGCAGCATGTATGCAGGGTGTTTATTAATTGAATGCCGATACTCAATAATCAAATAATAATACTCATAATCTTTGAATGATTCTTAGACAAAAAGTTCACATGGACATAGGTCCGCAAGAACCTAATTTTACAGGCACAGGGTGTTTAAATTTTAAAAATAAATGATTTTTTTAATAATTACTTTGACACTATTCCAAATATCTTTATAAAATTTGCTTGAAAAAATAATATCTACTCAATTGCATTGACACCCTGGTGTGACTTACAATATTTTTGAATCGGTGGCACCCTCTCCAGCGTTCCCATGCATATTGATGCATAGAAGACGTGTACCAAGTTTAAAAAAGATATCTGGAATAGTATCAAAGTAATGATAAAAAAGTTTTCAGTTTTAACACCCTGTATCCTAAGATCCAGGCTCTTGCGGACCTATGTCCATATGAACTTTTTGTCTTAAAATTATCCAAGGATTATCACCGTTGAGTATCGGCATTCAATTAATAAACACCCCACATGTGTTGTCGTCTAAGCCATGGTTTGCAGCAGCCTTGTAGATCGCATTGACAGATGCGTTTTCAAAGGTACCTTCTATATCAATAAACGCGCCCAGGATTATTTCCTTGTTATTAAGATTGTCTTCAATCATCTCGATAAGGTAATTACCAGGCTGATAGGCATGTTGATGTTTCCACCAATGCCCCATTGGACTATGGGTATCCCGAACGTTTTAAGAAGAAAGCTGGAAAGGCTGGAAAGGCCGATAAGTCTTTGCCTCTTAGTACGTGTCCTTGCCAGGTTTTGGAATAAATACAGCCTCCGCTATTCTCCATGCCCCTGGGGTTTATCCTAGAACTATGCCAGCTCGGAAAATTCCAAATAGCTGCTGGATCAGCTGTTCCAACCTCTGTTGGAGAAACGCAGGGTATATTTCATCTGGTCCCGGTGTTCTGTAACCGTCCCAGTTTGTAGGCTTTGGGTCTTGATAGGTTTTGCGTACTCGCATATTTGGAACTCAATGTATCTATGATCAGATGCAGAGGGTTTGTCTGATACTTGCCAACTTTCAATCCTGTCGTTTACCGAAGTAGCAGCCAGAGTAATGTCGATCACTTTCCTTCGCCTTGCATTGACAAAAGTGGGTTCATCGCCCTGGTTTGCGGTGCCTCGGCGTTTATCATTGGTGCTGAATTTGGCATGGGCGGAATTATCTCAGTAGGCTCAAAATTTGAAAGTCTGTTGATATCGAGCAGAGTTAATTCCTGAGATGTACAATTTGATGAGAGGTTGATGAAGTACAAAATAAACATAAAAAAAAAACAGGAAGCAAAATAAGCAAGCACAGTTGGTTCACTTATCTTACCTCAGAAGAAAAAAGGAAAGTCATAAGGGAATGATATGGAGAAAGGAGAACCTGTTGAAATATCAAGGAGGCGATGCACAATCAAGACGTGATGAGAATCAAGACATTTAAACGCATAGATATTGAATATTATTGAATCATAGATCCTTTTTTGAAAGGGATTCTGGACGCACCGACAATAAATTCCGGACAAGAATAATTAGAGTTTTTTTGATATCCCTGAAACTTTTTTAATTGTGGTCCGATTTTGGTGAGCTTTCTACCAAAGTGTAGCCTCATGTCTTGAGATATCACCCATGACTCATGACTTTTCAAAAAGTTTTTATATCTTGGGTCACATGCCGTTCGTGCTTGTGCTGTTGCATTGCGGAATTCTTCGGCCATACCAGAAGTTCTATCCATGATGCGATTAGTCACCAGACGTAGGGAATCAGGAAGATCACATTTCACCAATTGGAGAGATATTCAGTTCATAAAACCTCGTTACGGTGATGTAATGTACCATCTACGGTCATTAGCAGTAGTCTTCAAGATTTACGTGATACCATAGTCTCTGGAAGAACCGTTCTATCTAGGTTACACGAAGAGGAACTGACTGCCAAAAGGCCCATCGCATGTCCTAGACTACTTCCAACCATACATAGCTACTACATTTTTCTAGAAACTGTGACAAGAGAGTCAGAAGAGTGACTACGGGTATTATTCAAGAAATGAATCAAGGGTTTTGTTTGCGTTCGCCCGACAGACGTGAACGTATCTGGAAAAGACGAGGTGAACAATTTGCCCAATGTTCCATATCACCCAGAAAACCCTTTGGAGGCGATAGTATCATAGAGTGGGCTGAGGTATCACTACATGGCCGTACAGACCTTGTATTATTGAAAATGAGAAATCGAAAACGTATGGGTTATTCTAGGAAGACATGTTCGCAATAGATATCTGGAAAACTTTTGTCTGATTTGCTTCATTAAACATCTGTATCTTAAAAAAAAAACAGATATCGACAGGACAAAAAAACATTTTGTTGATAAAAGGTCGCACTTCACAACAGAAGTGTGCTAAATTTTGACGCTCAATTTTTCCACAGGGCGTTAAAAGCTTAGGGGTAAAAAACTAGCTTCTGTTCCTTCCTGTATAATGACGAAGCCATCAGTATTTTTTGAATACCAAAATCAAGGGTAATATCTCAACACATAGGGCAACAGTTTTGTAAAAATTGAGTCAAATTATTCTTGTCTGGAATTTATTGTCAGGGAGTGTATAACTTGAATATGTTTGATCTGTAGAAAATTGTGCAGGTATGTGTACAAATTCTTTGGAAAAAAAATGTCAAATTTGGATCAAATGTAGAATTTGGTAAGATTGTATCCCTCAAATGTTTTTTGACTTACGAAAATATCTTGTGAGTAGATTTAAATTGAGGGGGCGTGTTTAATGTTCAAAAAAATGTATACAGTGCGTTTTTGTTAAGACGCAACATAGGGATTCCCATGTTGAATTTTCAATTCCATGTTAGCAGTACTTCTTCACAAACGCGCGTGTTTTCCGCTGTGAGAGCCGAGGAAACTGGGTTTGCTGTTTAAAACGTGCAAAATAATGTATAAAGAAGGGTATGTTGGCGTGTTTGTAAGAAGGGGTTTAAAGTGTGCTTAAAAAAAATGGAAAAAGGCTGAGTCCGCGACAAAAAACACGCGCCCCTCACATGAGGTTGATGAGTCACTGGTTCTTGGTTGTCCTTTTCAACTGTCGTAAAAACGTGGAGACTCGGAGGGCGTGTATCTTCTGATCGGTCGAACCAAAGCCGCTCAAGTCTTAAAGAATGGACGCGAGAGTAAAACCTGCTTCAGACGTGAGGACGGCAAAAAAGGTGGTGTGAATGGCTGCGCCACACTTCTAGTTGAAGTACACTGCTGAAACTTGCCGTAGGTGAGCTTTGGCGCTTCAAGAATATGTTAGTCCATCAATAACGCCAGAAAAACTCAAAAAATGCTTTAATTTATTAGAAAGTGATACTTTTGAGATGCCCTGTATTTGACGGTGACAACCAATGTTCTGACGTGTCTAACTTCATTGTCAAGTTTCTTAACTGAAACATTTTATTTTTATTTTCATGACCGTTGAGGATACTGCTTGACCGTGAAGAGGGGACACTTTGAACAGTTCATCCAAGAAAAAATGTTTGATTTTCATCATTGTATACTATCAGAAATAAATGTAATTACAGTTTGACAATGAGGTTGATGGTTGACAGTGGCATATACAAGGCATGTAAAAAAGTATTACTTCCAGTTTTCCAAAAAGCATGGTTTTTATTATATTTTTCAAGTTTTTCAGTGCTAATTGATGAAATAACATGATCTCTTGGCACCAACGTTTATCTACTGCAAGTTTCAGCTGTGTACTTTGAATAGAATCTACTGCCAACATGGGATTGAAAATTCAACATGGGAATGTTGCGTCTTAAAAAAAACGCACTGTAGATGTCCCCGAACGTATTTGTACTGGTAAATTGAATTCGGTAGGGTATACCTATGATTGTCAAATGAATAGGGATATAATGAGATAATTATGAATTCGTCTGATTTTTAGATGTTATATCAGTTTTGTATATTTTCATTATTTGTGATCTCACTCATTCAATTTATCCTATCTTTTGCAAAAAAAAGTTTCCAGTGTAATATTACTCGTTTCATTCATCAACTTCAAGAAGTATCACCAATTATTTATCTGTCCACAATATTTTCAAAAATAAATCGAGAAAATCTCCTAATCCCTCCTTTTCTTGCGTTTCAAAATAAGGAAATTTTTTAAAAATTATGATGATTGATCAAATCTGGCCATGGTATTTCTTAACACAAATTGATATGCAAATATTAGCTGATATATTCTAGATGAAGAATTGATCATGAGCTTATACAGAGAATATAGTCCATAAATCTTAATCAATTAAGATTTTCGAAACCGCTAGAGATATTCTAGTGATATTTAGTGATATTAGTTGAAACTGTCAATTAAGTTGCATATTTTGCAATATAAACAAAGTTAAAGTATACAGGGTGTCCCGGAAAATGTGGGAATTCTGTCGAATTCAGGTAAAACATGAGAAAAGATGATGATAGGTTTTCATATTTTTTTTCCCTAGAGGCCCTTCCTACGGAGATATGGCCCCCTTAAAGGCGCCTCTCGAAATTTGTATGCGCAAATAACATTTGAAGTAGTCAATATGATTTGATGACAATCAAATATGATGAACAGTACTGGAGACTTGTTAAAATAGTGGCCCCGAAACGCATTTACTTTGTTTAGCTTACCAGGGCCGGCTAGGTTGCAATATTTATTGCTTACAATTTTGACAACCTGTATGATGTAGACTTCAAAAAAATAAATTTGGATAGTCTGAACCTTAAACTACACCTTGATCATACATGGTGTTAAAAATATAAACAATAAAATGTGGAACCTGGTCCGCCTCTGGTATGCTAAACAAAGTAAATGTGTTTCAAGGCCACTATTTTAACAGGTTCTTAGTAGTGTTCACCATATTTAATTCTTATCAAATTATATTGAGTATTTTAAAAGTTATTTGCGATAAAAAAATTCCACCGGCGCGGCGCCCTTCAGGGCTCTTACACTGATGATTTTTTTATAAAACAGTGTTTTGAAGGTCTCTTCGATCTCTAACAAAAAAGCACTTTTGAGGTGATTTCCAGCGATGCATCGCATCGTGTTTGAGTAGTATTATATTGACACCATCGAATTTTCTCAGAAATTGCATAATCTCCAACCATCAAAGAGATTATAGAAACGAGAAATGGAAGAGATAATTGAGAAGTTGCACCAATATTTTTTTATTGCTGGATTCGAAAGTCCATGAAAAATAAGGAGATACGTGTTTTTTATTTTTCATTTTAGTCGAACATTGAAGGAGATAAAACACTTTGAGATGTGCTGCAATATGACGTCACAGTATGCACTATGACGTTACACTATGCTCGATACAGTGGAAGTTTCCTTTACGTACAGCTCCTACAAGCGGGCATTTTTATCTCCATTCCCATGTTAATTACGCTATCATGAACGGACGCTCTATCGGACGGATACGGACATGACAAGGTCGAAACTCTCTCAAGGGTGGACAAAAAACTCTTTCAATGGACGAATGGGCCTTGAAAAATGACGCGATCGATGATATCTACCTGTTACCTTGGATTCGAAGGTAAAAAAGGAGACTTCAAAAACACTATTTTTGCTGGGATCAAATTTACAACATATATAGGAACCATATTTTCACCTTCTTACTACAATAATTTGTCAGTCCGTGCATGGCCAAAATCAATTAATGTTCTCGAGGCAATAATTTATTTAATGAAAAACCCATGGGAAGAAAAATCCGACAAATATAGCTGGAGTAAAGCCGGTTTCAAAAAAAATTTGCCCGAGTGGGTTTAAAAAATATTGAAACGGATTTTCAAAATTGTCTTATGCAAGAGAGGCACGAAGAAAACAAAACAACCCACTTTTTGATTTCTTTGTAAAATATCTTTTTGTATGTTTAAAGCGAGTTATGTCAAGTTTAGAATTGTTGACATCCAAGTTTACCAATTTACACTTCTCTAGAAATAAAGTATGCTATTTTTTATGTTTTTGTGGATTCTTTATAAAATTTTGATGATTTTCTTGAGCGTTTTCATCAACTTGTTTAAGAGTTTGCTGCTTTTGATCAATTTATAGATATCTAGAATGAGTCATGCGCATTTTTTAAAGGAATCCAGATCTCCGACTATAATGTTTTTTGCCAGTTCTATGAAAAATGTTGCTGATCTTTTTATATAGACGTGGTTAAAAGTTTTGCTGATGTTTAATTATTTGAAATGAATTGTGATTATTTTTGCTGATTTTATTGGGTATTTCTACCAACTTGGCTAAAGCGTTCTCTTGATTTTTTATTTTGTTCAATTTCCAGTTGTTCAGTTATATGCTGATTTTTGCTGATGTGTTACTGTTGTGATGTCTTGACCAATGTGCACTCATTTCGAATGAATTTTGCTGAATTCTTACTGCTTCTTTAGTTTTGCTGATTTTTTATAAGCGTTCAAACTAACTTGATTTTGCTGATGTTTAGCTATTTTTATGTATTTAGAATGAGTTATGTTCATTACTAACTCAATTTTGCTTATTTTCTTGGGCTTTATTGCTAGCCTGTTCATATTCTTGCTGATTTTGATCAGTTTACACATATTTGGAACAAATCATAGTGTTTTTCTCCTTTGTTTATCAATTATTTGATGAATTTGGCTCATTTTCTTGGGCCTTGTTGCAAGCTTGTTAATTTTTTGCTGAATTCGAATAATTTCCGCATAATTTGGAACAAGTTATGCCGTCTCTTTTCGTCTTTGCGAATTTTTAGGTTAATTTTGCTATTTTTTTTTGGCTTTGTTGCTAGCGTGTCGATGTTTTTGCTAATTTTGATCAGTTTCCGCATAATTTTGAAAAAGTAATGCCTCTTTTGTGTCTTTTTGCTTTTTTTCTGGTTAATTTTGCTAATTTTCTTGGGCTTTGTTGCTAGCATGTTGATGTTTTTGCAGATTTCAATTCTTTTTTTTCTTTTTTTTTATTCGTCTTTTTGCAGATTTGTTTGTACATTTAACTAATTTTATTGGGCTCTGTTGCTTGCGTGGTGATGTTTTTGCTGAACCATAGTGTTTTTTTTCTTTTTTCACCTACTTTTTGGTGAATTTTGCTATTTTTTTTTAGTTGTTGATCAATAATAATTATTGATGATTATTGAGCATTTCATGTTCATACCCACAACTGCTCATCTCATGTTTATACCTACAACTTTTGTATTCATCATTTTTGTATGGCTTGCAAGATAACGGCTATAGAGGGTGGCAAATTATAAGGAAAAGCCCTGTACATATTTATAAGTATTTTGCTAACGGTTTTCACGATCATATACAAACTTTGACATTTCCGATAATATTTCATTATACTCTGCCATGTAAGGACATCTTCCTAGAGCGGACCAAAATGTGGGTGCCGCGAGTATCCGCTCATGAAAGCGTTCACTGTATATCTATAAGGTGGCGCATTAGTGTGTGGAAGTCCATTTTCTCCCTTATCAAAAGAGACAGGAAAAATTTTGTCAAGACAAAACTTATAGGGTTCCAGCAGGGTCACAATTTTAAAATACTACTGTGTATACAGAGTGTTCTAGAAAACCGTGGCATCAATAAATACACTTTTTTAGAATAGCAACCTCAACTTTTGATCAGAGATTTGGATTCAGTGTAATATTCTACGTATGATACAGTTGTTTTATTTGCCAGAACGTGCAGTGTTGCCAGGTTATCGAGGATTCACTAAAATCTAGGGAAAAAACATTATGTTGGTGAATTAGCTACAAACAAAAAAGACTTGGAATTGAATCTTGCAAATATGCGTATTTTTCAATGTTAGTCATAGTAATTGATTTTTTAAAAAATAATCGCTATAATTTATATGGGGTGTTTTCTACAGCAGGCCCAACTTAGCGAATTTAGAGACGAAGAAACTCAAATTTTTTGAATTGAACACCCTGTGTGCTGTTATCTAGTTTTGTTAAGCACTCAAAACTCTGCAACTTTGCCATTACAATACACGTCATGAAATGTGTCGTTATCTCGCAATCTTTGATCATGTCAAAATAGTACCTAATTGGGATTTCTGGTTCATTCTCGGTACAGGTTAAGCGACGAAACGTCATTGGCTGGATATTTGGACCACGTCTTGACATTCTCTAACAGAACAATGAATGAAAACAAAAGAGGTTGAAGATCTTTATTCAAAATCGAGTTGAATATCCACTTTGGTATAATCGAAATGGAACAATTCTCATCATTAACAGAATCAACAAAACGAACTACCGAACTAGAGCAAATGTTCAAAATGACCGCCATTATTTTGAATGCAGGTCTGTACACGGTTTTCAAATGGTCGACCAACTTCAACTAGCATGTTGTTATTATTGTTTATATCCTGGAATGCTTCCCTTATCCGATCTTTCATATCATCTCGAGTCGTAGGAGGAACACGGTAGACTTGATCTTTGATGTATATATATATACAGGGTGTTAATTAAGTATCTGGCCAAACTTCAGAGGGTGATTCTTTGAGTGATTTTAAGGTGAAAAGTTCATATAAACAGGTGTCCATTTCCGCACATTTTTTTTATTATTTTTATTTGTCAAACTGCCCCTCACGACGCCACTGGAAGTCATAATCAACAATCAATTGGTTTTAACTTAGCGTCTTATCATAGTTCATAATACTGCCAAATTTCAACAAAATCGGTCAACAGGTGTTTGAGATATTAATAAATAAATGTAAAAAAATATATTTTTTTGCCACCCTGTATCTTGAAAACTATGCATTTCCGGACACCTGTTTACATGAACTTTTTACCTTAAAATCACTCAAAGAATCACCCCTTGAAGTTTGGCCAGATACTTAATTAACACCCTGTATATAATGGCTTAAAAACCCCAGGCGGGGTATCGCCGCAAAAAGCTTTCTAGATCTATTTAAATAGGGGTAGATCAGTCCCCAGTCTCTAATTCAAACACTTTCACATATCTGTCTCCATATATCTCTGTCCCCTGTCTTCTTCTGCCAGTTACGTACTCCGGCCCTGCTTAGGTCAGCTTGTACCTCTCTCATCCAGCTAGATCTTGGTCTCCCCCTCCTTCTTCTTGCACTAGGTTGCCATTCCACCATGCTATATATTGTAGATCTGCTTCCAGCTCTCCACACATGTCCCAGCCATCTGATTCTTTGTCTTTTTATCCTCTTTATCACGTCTTCCCTTCTAGTTCCTCCAATATTTCTCTGTTCGTCCTTATTTTGAATTCACAATTTTCCGTCCTAACAGGTCCTAGTATTGCTCTCATTATCTTTCTCTCTTGTACTCTTAGCTCTTCTTCCTGTTTCTAAGTCATTGTTATCGTCTCCGCAGCGTACATCATTGTAGGTAGTATTATCGTCCTGTATATCCTCATTTTCGTTTTCTTGCCCAGTGTTTTATTTGTTAATAACTTCTTGTTTGCTTGATATACCCTGTTTGTGTTCCTTATTCTCTCCTTTGTCTCCATTATTGGTGATAGTCACCCCCAGATATTTAAATCTATCCACTTCTTCTAGTTTGTGGTTGCCTATTTTGATTTTATCATTTTTACTTCCTACTGCTTTATCCATTATCATCATTTTTGTTTTTTCTGTGTCTATCTTCAGCCCCATCTTTTCTCCTTGCCTAACAATTTCTTCTAACAGGTTCTCTGATGTTTTACGGTTCTTTGAAATGATGACTATGTCATCGGCATACGCTATTATTTGTCCTTCTCTTGTTCTCAACGTTCCTTTGTTTATTTTTCTGACCACATACTCCAGAGCTATATTAAACAGTGTGGTCGATAGTGTGTCTCCCTGCTTCACTCCCTTATCAATTTCGAAGTCCTCTGTGTTTCCTTTTTGTGTTCTTATGCTAATTCTTGTATTGGTCATTGTCATCTGTATTCAGTTTCAGTTTTCCTTGTACTCCCATTTTCTCCAAGACTTCCAGTACCTTGTCTCTGTTCAGCGAATCAAAAGCTTGTTTTAAATCTACGAAAATTTGCTCAGTATATAATTTATAATAATGAGCCTTTTCTATTATTTGTTTGAGGGTGTGTATTGCGTCATTCGTTGATCTGCCCTTCATGAATCCACATTGATACTGTCCAATTGAGAGCCTTGTTTTGTCCATTAGTCTGTTTTGAATTATTGTTGACAGTACTTTGTATGTCGTGTTTAGCAAGGTCAATCCTCTATATTTACTGCATATCTGCTGGTCGCCTTTCTTATGTATAGTTACGACTTGTCCCATCTCCCACTCGCTTGGCATTGTCTCTTCTGTTCAAACCCTCTTTATTAGTTGGAATATCTTCTCTTGTAAAGATTCACCACTATATTTTATAAGTTCTATGTTGATTCCGTCTCTACCTGGCGCTTTGCCGTTTTTAATTTTGTTGATAACGTTCTTTATTTCTTCTCTACTTGGGATGTCATCTGAGTCGTTTGTGTTTGCTACGTAATTTTCTTCATTTTCAGATAGCGTCTCTATGTGGTTTGGGGGGCTTTCGTAAAGTAATTCTGTAAAGTATTGTTTCCACACTTCTTTATACTCCTCTTCGCTTTCGGCTACTTTTCCGTGCTTGTTTTTTATGCCTATTGATTTTCCTTTATAGTTTTTGTTTTGTTCACTGATCCTTTTATAGAATCGTTTTGTATTTGAGTTGCGACTTTCTCTTTCTATTTTATGTATTTCGTTTTGTATCCATGTTCTCTTGGCTTCTCTTATTACTTTTTTTGACTCCTTTCTAAGATTGTCATATCTTTGTTTGTCTTGCTCTCTTTTACCATTTAACCATTTTAACCTAGCTTCTGCTTTCTTGGTTATGCTTTCTCGGCAGTCTTCATTGAACCATTGTTTGTCAGCCTTTCTCCTTGCTCCTATAATTTCACCTGCCACTATTTATGCATTTTTCGATTTGTTGCCATTCTTCCTGTATATTCTTCTCCATCTCGCTTTGGTGTTCTAGAATTTCATTCATGCGTGCTGCATATTTGGTTTTTATTGTGCCACTTTCAAATTTTCTCAAGTCCCACTTGGTGGTTGTTCCCGTTATCCTCCTTTTTACTTTTTGTGTGATCGTTGCCACCACTAGAAAATGATCGCTATCCGCGCATGCACCTCTGTATGTTCTCACGTCCTTCAAGTCTGATCTTTTCCTTCTCGATATGAGCACATGGTCTATTTGGGTGTAGGTTTTTTAATCTGGTGCTGTCCAGGTAACTTTATGTCGTGCCGGGTGCTTGAAAATCGTGCTGCCAATTATTAAGTTCATTCTAATACCCCCTTTACATGCAGCCACTGCCGCTGCTCATCGCGCTGCCGTCTGTCCTGCCCTGAATAATTCCATGGCAGCCTTTGAAGCAAGTGACTGTTTACATACAGCTACCGCGTTTGCCGCATTACTCTCCAACAAAATGGAGGACGTAGAAATTGCCGCGGCGACAGCGCTCTGTGTTGCTGTTTTGTGATATACAATTTTTGCGAGCAACTGTAGATGAAAGTTTTCTCCTAATTTTGTTCACAAAAGTTTTTTGAATCGCGTTTTTTTTCCTCTTTATTCCAGAGTTCAGTTTCCAAGGGGGTCCAGACTCCGAACATTTGTGTTTTCTGAGCCGGACGTGTAGCGGTTCCTACTATAACGTTCCTAATAAATTTAGAATTTGACAAAATTACGAATTTTAATGATAAATAATGCATAATTATTAACCCATCCCGCACCAAAAGCAGGCAGCATGTAAACAGTCAGCGCCGCTCGTGCTGCCAGTCCTTTGACTTCCGTCCAAAATACCGCCACTGAAGGAAGCGCGCGGCAGCGGCAGTGACAGGAGCAATGGCAACACGAGTAATGTGTTTACATACTCGCGCTGCCGTTTTTAATGCCCAATTCCCTGCTCACTGCCACGGAAGTGAGCTGCATGTAAAGGGGGTATATAATCGCCATGTTCCATAGTCTTACGCCGTTGTTATTAGTTTTTTCGTGAATTGTGTATGTACCCGCTGTTTGTCTTAGGTCATCTTCTTTTCCTATTTGGGCATTACAGTCTCCTAATATAATGATTGTATCTTCTTTTGGTATCTTTTCGTATTCTGCTTCAAGTCTTTTTCCGTAGGAGCATATATGTTCAGCAATGACAGGTTAAATGGTTTCATTTCTATTCTCAAATAGGCTATTCTTTCACTTATTGGTTTGAAATCCACTATCTTGTCTTTTAGTTTCTTCATTACAATGAAGGCTACCCCATACTGGCCTTGTTTTTCATTTCCCGAGTAGTATACATCAAAGTTTGCTTCACTTATCACCCCATGCCCCTTCCATCGAATCTCCTGGATTGACGCCACTTCAATTCTATATTTTTCCAGTTCTAGCGCTACTTCCTGCACTTTCCCTGGTTCCAGCATCGTTCTCACATTCCATGTCCCTATCTTGATTTCTTGCTGTTTTTGCCTTATGTTTGCATTGAACGTTTCAATAACTTTTTTGTCTTTCAAATTTTCATTGTTTTTCCAATCTTCGTCGTCTCTTTGTTCCTTGTAATCAATATTCAAGTCCACTTCGCTGCCATTATCGTTCCGTTTTTCCAGTCCAGTTTTTTCTTCTGCTAATAGTTTTTTTTACTGCTTGTTCTAGTTATTTTCCTTAATTGTTCCAAGTCACTATTTGTCTCCGGTGACCTATCAGCCATTGTTCGTTTGTATGTGTTTTCAATCTCAATGTCGTTCTCCTCCCTTTCCTGCAAGCTATATCCATCATACACCATCCCATCGACTATAAGTTTTTCGTACTCCAGAACAGCTTCTTTTTCCTCTGCTCTTGCCTTTTTGAGGTGTGGTATCAGAGTGTTCCTGTCTTGTTGAGCCTTTTTCGTGAAGTCATCACTTATCCATATATTAGTTCCTTTTAGTCGTCTTGCAGCTTTTATTATGTCCATCTATTTGTCCCACTGTATAAATTTAATTAGTATTGGTCTCCTTTTGTTTGGTTGATATGTTCCTATCTTTTTGATTTCACTAGCTGCTGTATCCAGTTTTATGTTGACTCCTATTTTCTTCAGTAATTCTTCTACTTTGGCTTTCAAGTGGTCCGAGTTTACTTCCTCGCTGTCCTCAATTCCCTGTATTATTATATTGTTTCTTTTCATTTCTCGCTCCATCATTTCCATCCTCTTCTCTTGCTCACTCATTTGTTTTCGCAGATCCCTGTTCTCATTTCTTGATGTCTGCATTTCCACTGTACTGTTATCAATCTTGTTTTCGATTGATGTTACTTTATCCTTAAGAAATGCAAACATTTCCTTTATTTCTCCCAAGTCTGTCATTTCCTATTCTGGTTCTCGCACTTCGTAAAGGAAAAAAGCGAAAAAAGTCAACCCGAATAACTGTCCAAGTCCACTAAGAGTATTCGTAACTCTTGGCAACACTGCCGCACACAGGTGTCCAAAGGAACCCACTTCTACGATTAAGTTAATTAACTTGCATCGGTTCTAGTTTCTAGTTAACGGCAGAATGGAGCGCAGCAAATGAGGTTATGTTGATCTGTTTTGTTTTGATGGTGAGAGATTTGAGAAAGACGTAGTTTCCCGCACTTCAAAAAGATATTTTACTCACGGTTCATGATATATGCGTTAGGGAATGTTATCTTCGGGTGTGAATATTCAGTTCCTTTGTTGAAATACGGTGCAATAACTTGTGGGAATAGGCAAAGGCAACAAGTAGCGTAGGCTTGAGGTTAGTTCAAGAGGCCGCGAAAGTTTCGATGTTGAATAACGCACTTCTCGGCACTATATACACAAGTCCCACTCTCAAAGTCTTATCACTACCCACGAGGGGAGTTTCTTCTCTCCAGTCCAGTAATTTTCCGTTTATAAAACACTCGCTTTTCAACCAATATTCGTAATTTAATCGGGATCTCAAAACAAAACAATACTCAATCTGTCAACCGAGATAGTATAAATCTTTGTGATCTTTGTGTGATCTTTGATGTAGTCCGCAAAAAAAAAACACCCCTTCCGATCCCGATTCACCTGTTGGGAAACACTTGATCCAACTGTTGATGTACCGGAGTGGTATTGTGAACCGGAGCTCCATCATGTAGATACCACATCCTGTTCTTGATGTAATTTGGCAAACAGTTCATAAGTCGTGGTAAATCATTCTGCAGAAATTGCTGATATACTTGTCCAGTCACACGTTGATCAAAAAAGTATGGACCAATGACGAAAGATCCCATCACACCTTCCCAAACGTTCAACGACCATCTGGTTTGTAAATGGGTCCGTATACAGTGTGGATTTTCTGTTGAATAGTGATGGAAATTATGACGATTGACGCAGCCGTTCTTATGGAAGGTGGCTCCATCTGCAAATAGCACGTATTCAAAAAATCGCCTGTCCCGTCGTAATTGGTCCTGGGCTCTTTCACAAAATGCTTGTCTAGTGACATGATCTTGGTCATGTAGCTCCTGCGTTAGCTGAATGTGGTATGGGTGCAGTTGATGATTTGTCGAAATCCTTTGAGTCGTTCGCCGGGAAATATCACATTCATTTTCAATTTCTCGCTGCGAAACGTGTGAATTCTTAGCAACCTTAAGAAGAACCTTGAGCTGATTATCTTCCGAGTTGGCTGTTTTTGTTCGTTCATGATTTCCCAGCCCTGGGATTCTAATTCGCTATTTCGAGACGTCACGTCACGACTACGGCCAGTTTGCGATTCTAATCGTCGAAAGCTCTCGTCCACGTCTCGTTTTGAAATGTCAAATCAGACGAGACCATCGGAGGTCCCGAAATGGAAAAACAAACCTCACTTTTCAGAAATGTTCACCACTTTTTCAAATATTTGACAGTAGTTTTTGATTTTCAAGCGCGATTGTGAGTGTATAAACATTATTTTGATTATATTCTAGTTTGATTGTGGTGATTACTGATTCTGGTTATTATTTTTTAAATACTTTCAAGAATTAATCAGGCCCCTATGAGGGTTTTGGGAGAAAACCAACTCATTTGTTGACGATATTAGTTCTTATCTCATTGACTTTTAACGAATTATAAAAAAATAATGATCCCTCACGTCCCTCCGTCAGTGGAAAATCAATTTGCTCCTCAATTTCAGATGAAGATAGTTCAACTCGTAATTAATGGATTTATTTGTATGCTTATGCCACGGACGGCTTATGCTGATGGACAACTACGATTTAAAGAAAAAGAAAGCACAATGACCCCGCATCAAAATAAAAAAAAACAGTTTCTCAAAAGTTGGAATCTTGTTGCATTATTACATTAAGTATCAACAAAACATTTACTGTTGACCCAAGGATTTGTTCCATGCAGGACCCAACTAAAATTCACTATTTTTAAAGACAGTCTTGGTGAATTTGTGATACAAACCAACGTTGAGTTTAAAAATACCAAGTAAGAAGTAGCCGTGGTTGCCTCTTGCCTCAGTAAGCTCTTTTACATCATATTTTTGAAAATCGAGTTTCCAGAAGCCTTTACAAACAATATATGATATTTATGATAATTTTCTACATCTATTTAGGTAGGGCTGTCAGATTTATAAAAATAAAAAGCGGGAGGCGAGAGGTTTGATTGTTAAAAAGAAGTTCGTCACAAAAAAAAATCCTGGCTTTATTGTAATAAGGAGATAGATCTAGAAATATCATAAGCTTTCATGGTTACTTAATCAATAATACAAAAAAAATAGATTAAAATATGAAAATAAAATACAAAAATCACTATTCTTGAACAAATCAAGTAGGTATTCTCCATGGTACAGACAGGGTGTCTGTTAAAGGTTTTTACAAAATCTCACCACATATTTCTAAGACCAAAATAAGCCGATTTAGGGAAAAATCTATTGATTCGGGATTATTCGGGAGTTCACTTAATCAAAATCGGGATTTTTATGACTTTTTTTAGAAGCGGGAGGAACAGTAAGAAATCGGGAGGTCTGGCAGCCCTATATTTAGGATAGGTAATCGTATTTGCTAAATAAAAATATTCACCTAACCTATAAAAATAATAAGTGTGAAGTTAGGCAGCTACGAGTGAAAACGGTACGTTAAACGAGACTGAATTAGAATCGCATTTCACTCGATACCGACACCGATCTCGACTGCCGGTCTCGTAACGAGACGTAACGACTGGTCGAATTAGAATCCCACTGCAGATATGATAATGAAAAAAGAACAAGAAAAAATCTCAGATGATACATATTAAAACATTACAATGACTAAAGCAAATAATTCATATAAACAAACTATCAAAGTAGGACATGAAAAAAGAGAAGAAAAAAAAACACAACAGAACAAGCGAAACGGTTAACAAAATAGGATTCATACCTTATTGGTCAATTGTAGAAGTTGTCCTACATAAAACATTGAATAACATTCTAACAGCACACAGCATTGAAAGATGAAGATGAAGTATATAATATATCACACACAGATTAAAATGTTAAAGTATATGTGGACAGAACAACAGAAAATGTACAAATGCTGGTCCGATTGGGTTTCAAGACGACCATAATCATTCTCCCATCTCTAATGTTTATTTTTATACAGATAAAGCAAATTACTATACTGAGTGTTCAATCCCTGTACATCGGTTCTATTATTAATAGTTTTATTTATTGAAATGTGGATCATTTCACTGATATTACGCTTATACCAATTATTTTCAAAATCAAAGATTTCCACATTATTCAAGTGGAAGTTGTGGTTGGTTGTGAAATGATGTTCCGAGAGTGCAGTTTTTTCATTCTTGAACCTACTTATTTCTCTGCAATCGTATCAATGTTGATATAGTCTTTTGTTCAAGTATTGTCGTGTTTGACCGATATAACAGTTGTCACAATTAATACATGGTATTTTGTAGACAACATTTGAACGATCTTTATTTGGTATAGAATCTTTCACCTTCGAGAGAATAGATCCCACTACTTTGGTGTTATAGAACGCCAATTCACACGTTGGGTCCATTCTGGAAATCTGACTGACGATTTTCTCTGAAAGACCTATGTATGTATGGTCTTTTATAAAATATTTAGTCTCGGTCCCGTGGCTGTTGATTCAGTATATTGTTCTTGAACTGGTTTACTTTACCGTTTAATAATAAACGTCAGCAATTTGAAAATCTAAGGAGTTTCATTTACTGTCCTCAACCCCACTATTGCGTTGCATCATCTGGAATTAATTAAGGACACAAATTAGAGCTAATTATTTTTAAATGTCTTTTTAAGCAAACGCAGAAAATAATAAAAACGTTTTAGCGAAACTTCTGTTTTTTTCGAATATCTTCGGAAGTAGTCATTATTTATCAAAATTCAAAATATGGTTTTAGCGGTGTTTTTGGATTTCAAAAGAGCGTTCGAGACAGTCTATCGAAACATTTTGTTGACGAAACTAGAAAATGTTGGCATTGAAGGTAAAGTCTTGATGTGGTTCAGATCCTATTTGTTTGACAGACGACAGAGGGTGAAATACGGAATTCATCATGGAGTACCGCAAGGAACTGTTCTGGATCCGCGTTTATTTCTACTCTATATCAATGATATTACTGAAGCCGTGTCTGAATGTAATATCGAACTGTTTGCTGATGACACCATGCTCTACCTGGCTGGAAAGAATTTGAATAAGATGCAGGAAGTTATCAACAGTGATTTGGATAAATTATTCAAGTGGCTTTGCGTGAAAAAACTGTGTGTGAATGTTGATAAGTCAAAATTTTGTCTATTTGGAAAAAAGCACAGTCTAAAGAATGTTAACGTGAAAAACCTAAATATAGCTATGAACAAAAATAAATTAAAAAGGGAGGATGAAATAAAATATTTAGGCATAATTTTTGATTCGAACTTAAATTTTTACAAGCATGCTGATTATATAACAAGGAAGTATTCCAAGAAAATAGGTTTTATTGCGAGGGTGGGAAATCAACTCTCCCTAGGTACAAGATTGTTATTGTATAATAGCATAGTGGCTCCACATCTGCAGTATTGTTCCTCTGTATTGTATTGCTTACCAGGATTTAAAATGGACCAAATTCAACTTGTTCAGAACAGAGCCATGCGAACCATACTGAAATGCAGTAGATATACACCAATCGCAATTATGCTCAAAACATTAGATATGCTGATGTGTGAACCAGAAAATAACGTATAATGTCCAAGTATTTATATTTAAAGTCAAGAAACGCATGTTGCCATTATACATATATCTGTCATAGGATCAATTTTTTTATTATGGACATACGTATAACACCAGAAATTGTAGTGACTTCATATTGAGTGGAAGGTGTAATACAAACCAATGTTAAAATCTGTTTTATATGGAGGCCTACAAGAATTTAATGAGTTACCAAAACATATTAAAGACTGTGATAAACTTGATTTCACTAGACTATTGAGGGCACATATTGTCATGGAGTCATAATATTGTATATTTCTAGTTTTTATTTCCCTTTTTGATGTTCCGATGTTTTAATTATTGAATCAATGTTATGTTTTTTTTTAACAATCAATTACTTGTGTATGTAATATCTACAATTTTAGCCATTTTTCATATTGTATGATTATATTTATAGCCATATTGCTAAATAAAGAAATTTCCAGGAGGAAATCGATAGGTTGCAAATTCAGCAAAATAAAGTGATGAGAATTATTACAAATTCAAGTAAATATACTCCAATAAAAACTATGCTGGATGTACTGAATTGGCTACCTATTGGGCAGATAGTGCAGCAGGCTAATCTATTGTTGATTTAAAAAATAGAGCATGGACAAATGCCAATATACTTAAACCAATTCTTAGTTAAGAGGGAACATTTTGTTAGTTATAATATTAGATCAAGACTGAACTATAATATTCAATTCGTTACAAAGACGTCTCTACAGAAGACACTATTTTACGAGGGTGTGCGTTTATTCAATTCCTTGCCTGAAGAAACAAAAAAGTCACCTAGTCTAAGAATCTTTTATAGGAGAACATTTGAATATTTCCAGAACCGTACTAGCTCTATGTTATAAACTGTATATTGTATTTTCTTTTTTGTAATAACTAGCCAAGTGCTAAATAAATTATTATTATTATTATTATTATTATTAAAAAATTGCATTTTCTTGACCATAAAAATGCGCAACCATTTAACCGATCCTGTATCTCTTATAATAACCGAGATCCCCTTGCATGCACTCGAATCTGTGGCACCCTGTATACATATAACTTGAAATTTGAATTACTTAAAAAAAAATCATATTTGAACGAATTAAAAAAATACTAGCTAATTTTCCGAGATTTTCTACGGTTTGCAATAAAGAAAAATCAATTTAACTTTCCATGCAACTTCCCAGTTTCCAATGAACAGATTTGAACCATACTACTTGATCTGATTTGTCATATGTATTTATTTAAAATATACAGGGAGGTTACGGACAACGTCTGGAAACTCAGGGAGGTGATTGTATTTGATAAAATAATGGTGACCAATCATATAACAAAATTTCGAAATCTTAATTTTTTTCCAGTTGCCGGCAATCAAAGATCATTTTTTTCTTGGTATATCAATATATTTCGAATATTTCTTATCGAATCAAAATGAGATTTGGTAGAACATTTTTTTGTTTATCTGTATCGTTCTGTAGCAAAAATGTTTCTCTTCTCTGCCCTAGAAGACGCTTTACCTGAAACCCAAATTTCATATCCCGCATATTTATTTTTCTCGACAGATTCATCTAAAACGAATACGCCGTTACAAGATCAAGAGAGACTAAACAAAAAATGAACTCTTCGTACGGGTTGATAAATCTCAGCGTTTGGCCAGAAATCGAGAATAAAATAACTCATGTTGCTTTGTATGGCATGACTACAAAGAAAATACAACCCAAAAACAACATAAAACAACAAAAAACAACATCGCTACGGGCAACCATTCTCGAAATATTCGGATTTGAAATAATAAAAAATACATATGATTTTGAAATTATGTCTGAGGTAACATGCTCAAAGTTATAAAACATTTCGTGAAAACATGAAATTCAACTAGCTTGTGTTGTGAAAAAGTTTTGTTTTTATTCAAATATTATAAAAAAAAATGGAAAAAAACTAAAAAAAACTTCAACTATTCAACTTCAAAAATATTTATAGAACGTTTCCTTCTCATTTCTAAGCAGAAAAAAAACCCGAGTTTTTTCTCAATCAAAATGAAACATCCTGCTTGACTTTAATCTCAAAACTACATGTATCTATTCTTTATTTCAAATCCATATATCTCGAGAATGGTAACACGTAGCGATTTATACTTTTTCTGCGTGAAAATGATGGAGGAATCTGTTTTTTTACTTAAAAATATAAACGAGTACGTCCAAAAAGTTACGGATGCTACATACTAAGATCAAAATTCGAATTTCGCATGACAAAAAACCCCCAAACACCAATTTTTATCAAAAGATCGGCATTTGTCCAGATACTATTTAGAAAAAATAAAAACAAAAATAAATTTTTAACACTCTTTAGCTCTGTAATATAGCATTTCCGGACACATGTTAAAAGAAAGTTGATGATGAATCATTGGTAACAAGATTAATATTCAAATTTCTGATGACTTTTTAAAGCATATTGATCATGAAGTGCGATAACTTTTCGCTCAAATAACTTATGATCTGAACTCTTAACTTTGACGAAGGTCGTTTTTAATGTTTAAACGTCTCCGTATGTCACACATTGCATCCATTTATCAAGTCAACTGATTGACTTGACTGCTCCTAAAAGGGAGTGAACAGTTATCTCAAAATAATCATACACAGGAGACGAAGACCACTGAGGGCATCAGCCGCAGCCTACTGTGACACTGTGAAACTGTGAATACTTTTCCGCTCTCCTAGGTACAAGAATCCCCCTCTAGGTATTCCTCTAACTGTTTATATCGGTACATACGTTTTACTTCACCTTTTACACAATGGCTTTGGTAGTACCCCAGTGAAGTGCATAGTGAAAGTAGTATTCATGTAGACGTTACCATAAAACTGATTCGTTTGGCAGTGACAATGATATCGAGAAAGCGTCTTCAGTTTGTGTGTGAAAATAACAACGTCTTATAGTTGGTCAGTCTTATAAGTGTGTTTTTACAGCGAGTATGTGAAAGGATCTGCAAGAACAGGTACCAAACCAATCACTTTAATCAAGTATCTATGTTCAGTAAAAGTTAACAAGCACTGTATATAATACATTCTTATGTCCCATTATGACTTACTCACGATAAAAAATTGCAAATTGTGAAATCAAAATTACTCAAAATTTTATTGTTATCAACTTGTTTCCATGAACATCTACTGAAAAGAAAATATACTTGTCTTCGGCTAAAGTTAAGATATATTAGTTTTAAGGAATGATAATCGGACACTCCCGTTCAATAAATTACAGGTGGGTGAGATGAGAGTCACTCGCTTCTTGCACGGAGATATAACATTCCTTAATCTAAATACAGGTTTGAATACCCAATTGCGACATTTGTGTGACTTACTCAATGCGTGTGATTGGTAATGTAATGATCACATTCGTAAACGTCACTACTTTCATAAATACCCATTTGAAGAAGTACCTACTAGTTGCGAAAAGAATTGTCTATTTGGAACTTATGATATTGCAAATTATTTATTCAGGTATTCTCTACTTCATCTTCTTTTGAATGATGAAGTAAGAGAAAGCATAAACATATAGGTATATTGCTTTCGCCTCACACCTTTGGAACAATCTCATCAATGAGAACGGTTTAGTCTGTACCCTCTCATACCGAGATGTTATTAGCTATTTACTTTATTTCAAGGATCACTTCGTTTTTCGACTCCTACATTTTTTGGGAATCATATATTTTTAACACTTTTGAATGCTGAATGAATAATTTTACGGGCATCACAAAAGTTTGGATATTTCAACCTAGTAAAAAGTATGAACTTGAAATAATGACTCTGATATTCTGGAATGTATACCCTGAAAAAAAGCATAAAACCCAGATAAACCGGATTGTATGCTAATTCGATAACAATGTATCATATCACAAAATCATTTTGAGATCCACTAGAGATAGAAAATCCATGTTGTTTAGGTTCTATGAAACATATTTTCCAAACATCTTATGACATGTCTACTTTACCGAGAAATCCACTTTGCAAAACCTGCACAGCCTTTAAACAATCAGTACAACTATGTTTGTTTTTTCGAATGTTTCATTTATTATAGATTTTTATTAATGAACATGATCTGGATATCTAAGTACTCATATATTTCTATTTCAAAAAATTCATTTTTCTACCCTTAGTTGAAGCTTGAACTCGATAATGAATACTTTCGAGTAGATTTAATTTGATTGGCCATATACAGGGTGCTACAAATTCGATGTTCACCGTTGGTATCTTAGAAACGGCAGGCGATACAGTGAAGTTTCAAAGTTGCGAATTTTGATACTCAGTAAAATACCGAATACTTCCGGATATACATATTTGAGAAAATCGAGAGTTTGTAAACTGGTTTTTATTTAAACCTATGTTAGTTTGAAAAAATATTTCAAAATGAATGTCACGCCATTGCCACTACTTTTTTTCCTTTGAAAAATTACGTCATCAAATTTTCAATGGGACGTTTTTTTTCCAAACAATCATCATCAAGTCCAATTTTTTAAATTATCGAGCAATTTTGTTCGGCGCTAAATAGACTGATACAGCTTCAAGGTCTGCAGTTGATTGACGTTTGCCTATTTACACATTGATTCGTGAAAGTTTCTCAACCAGATAATATGCATAATCAGTTACATCTGGATCATAATATGATAAATTTGCATTATGAATTTGACCGTGTCCATTATTTATTATTTCTCTATGGAAAGATGCTGTTTTCGAAATCTGCTACTTTTTCGAAAAACAGAAAGGTCGAAATTAAGTTGGATGCCTGAAAATAGACAATTTTTGATTGCAGCCAGTATATCAAAAACGATGTGAACCATGAATTTTGTTCGCGGCAACCCTCAACGTTCGTTTATCGAAAAAGTATCACGGCCTCACGAAAACCGCTTTTCTCTATCTCCATTCATAACGGAGTTACCCCATAAGACATCGAATGTCATAATCATTATCCTGTCTTAACAAATAAACATATAGAAGGGAGGAGGGCACGAAATGGTGCAATAGGTGTTTTCTGAAAATATGATTTCCTCATATAATAATTATTATAAGTACCCAGGTATCACGAATATACAAAATCTTCAAGTGCACTGAAGACACCCTCTGACAAAAAGGAGAATAGAATTCATATATCTTCTCAAAAATATGCAACAGAAATAAAACTTCCAAAACATATTGGTGTGATTGAGATCCCAAGCTTACCCAAGCAATATGCCTTGTAGTAGACAGAACTTTCATTCAAAATAATTGTTTCAGTTAATAAACGGCTTCCAACTGTAACTCCTAACACCGAGCCTAAAACCAATTTTTCTAAGAAGACTCAAGCTCAAAAAATTAACATTTGTATTGATCTGATGAGAATATTCGTTTTCAAAATTGTGCCTTTTTATGTTGTTATAGATTGAAATTTTACATATTGAATAGGAATTCATGGAAAGTTTCCTAATATCTTGACTCTTGGGGTCTTGGGATCCATAGACATGCACATGAGACGTAATAAAGAGGTTCATTATCAGAGATTCATATCTTTTTCTTTCGTGATATCTAGTGATTATTTGGTATTGCATTTTCGACGCCTACAGGAGAAAATTGCGTAACTCTATGTACCTTAGGAAATTTACAGGAGGGAAAAAAAACAATTGTGAAAGACATTTCATGTCCCATATATTTTCAATGTTTTGTTTTATTTTTTGAAAAAATATTCAAATTTTAGTGGATGAAATACACTCAACGACAATAAATTCGGGACAAGAATAATTTGAGTCGAATTGAAATCCTTATAACTTTTTTATTTGTTGTCCGATTCTAGTGAAATCTGTACCGGTGTAGCTCTTTGTCTTGATTACTACTCTTGATTTTGGTTTTGGAAAAATACCCATGGCTTGGTCATTATACAGGGAGAAACAGAAGCTACTTTTTAACCCTTAAGCTTTCAACTTCCTGTGGAAAAATTGAGCGGCAAAATCTAGCTCCATCATTTTCTGTTTTGAAGTGCGATCTTTTCTCAACAAAATGTTTTTTTGGTCATGTCAATATCTGCTTTTTTAGAGAAGATACAGATGTTTAAAGAAAATGCTGCAGTTTTCCGATATTTCATGAAAAATGAACGAAAACATTTATATAGACTTGCATGAAGTTTAGCCCCAAGAAGTTTTCGAAAAATACTGATGACTTGGTCATTATACAAGGAGAAACAGAAGCTACTTTTTCACTCTTGAGTTTTCAACACCCTGTGTAAAAATTGAGCGGCAAAATTTAGCTCCATTATATTGTGTCGTGCAGTGCGATCTTTTCTCAACAAAATGTTTTTTTTGTCATGTCAATATCTGTTTTTTTTAGAGAAGATACAAATGTTTAAAGAAAATGCTGCAGTTTTCCGATATTTTATAAACAATGAATGAAAACATTCCTATAGACTTGCATCAACATCAGCATGGTTTTTGTCATGGATGTTCCACAACTACTGCTCTTGTAGATGTCATTGAGTTTGTAAATGATGCTCTTAATATTGGACAAGCTGCTATTGCACTCTTTTATGATTTGAGTCGTGCTTTTGACACAATTAACCATCAACTTTTATTAAACAAATTGTACGCTGTGGGTGTACGTGCATGGAGTAGCACATAGCTGGATCACATCTTATTTGACCAATAGGGAACAGGTCGTTGTTATTAAAGTCTCAAAATCAAACTTGGGGTGGAGCGATCTGGGGGTACCGCAGGGGTCCATACTTGGACCTATGTTATTTATTCTTCTTGTTAATGATATTGAAAAATGCTGTGATGGAATTGGCCGTCCTGTATTGTACGATGATGAGACAACTCTCTTATTGGGCAATAGTTGTTTGAATGAATTGGTCGAAGCCAGTAAAAACATGTGCAACAATTTCAGTGAATATTGTCATGACAACGGATTGGTTCTTTATTCCCAAAAAAATGTTTTTATGCAATTTTTTTCCAAGAACGCAACTATAGATTTTAGTCTCTTCATTAAGATGAACGGCCAATCCATAAAAGGTATGCCTTTCACTAAATTTTTGGGCGTAACCGTAGATCAAAATCTCACCTAGGAAAACCATATTACTCTACTTTGTACTAGACTTGGTTCTTTGTGTTTTTCAATTCGGCAAATAAGGGACACTGTTGATACAAATATACTAAGAAATGTATATCACGGACCAGTGCAATAAATCTTGCAGTATGATCTGATTTCTTGGGGCTCCTCAGCTCATATTAACAAAGTGTTCATTTCACAAAAAAAATGTTTAAGATGTATGGATAAATTGCCTCCCCATGTATCATGTAAGGATGTTTTTCTTAAAGACAACATCCTGACACCTCATAGTTTAAATATATTGCAATTAGTGCAATTTATGATTAAGAACGAGGTTTCATTACAAAAAAACTCGGACATCCATCAATATGAAACGAGACCTGCTCTAGAGTTCAGAATGCCATACTCAAGACTCGCTGTAGGTCAAAATTCTCCGTGGTATATTGGGGTTAAATGTTTGAATAAGGCTTATAATCTCTTAGGTTGTGATAATTGTAAAAAATGTGGTCTTCTCAAATTTTTGTTGAATAATCCTTTTTATTCCGTTCAGGAGATTCAGATTATAAATAAATATCCAGCATTTTTTTCATGTCTTGACTAGACTTATAAATTGTTTGTAAACAATTTCTAGGTTGAATAAACGAATTTGAAAAAAAAAAATTCTAATATTCCATATTCTCCCGATTTACCCAATGTTCCATATTGAGCAAATTGTTCACCCCGAACACTTTTTGGAGGCGGTAGTATCATGGTGTGGACTGGGGTATCACTACATGGCCGTACAGATCTTGTATTAATTGAAAATGGGAAATCAAGCACATGTGATGAGTATGCTGGGATTGCTAGGTAGACATGGTCGCAATAGACGTCAGAAAACCTTGCCTGATTTGCGAGAAGCCCTTCTTGAAAAATAACAAACATTTCTCAAGAGCCATCAAAAGCATGCCATTCACATGGCAGAAGTCATAGGAATACGATGTGACAATACGCGCTATTTTTTCACATTTTGTTCATGCGAATCTATGAAAATGTTTTCATTCATTGTTGGTAAAATATCGACAAACTGCAGCATTTTCTTCAAACATCTGTATCTTCTCTTAAAAAGCAGATAGGTATTCCATGACCAAAAAAACATTTTGTTGAGAAAAGATCGCACTTCACAACAGAAAATGATGGAGCTTGATTTTGCCGCTCAATTTTCCACAGGGTGTTGAAAACTAAAGGGTAAAAAAGTAGCTTCTGTTCCTCCCCGTATAATGACCAAGCCATCGGTATTTTTCCAACACCAAAATCAAGAGTAATATCTCAAGAGATAGGGCTTCACTCTGGTACAAATTTCACTAAAATCGGACAACAAATAAAAAAGTTAAAAGGATATCAATTTGACTCAAATTATTCTTGTCCGGAATTTATTGTCGGTGAGTTTAGTTTTGGAAAAAAAAATATATGCAAACTTCGAAGATACTCATTCTGCCTGGAATGGTTTATCGGAGCTTTATTTTAGGAATTCTGTTATTTGCATACACATAAGCTACTTTGACGCCCAACAGATGACACAAAAATACAATTTTTTTAAAATTGTGAAGTTACGCGGTCTTCTTCGGAACACGACGATGTAGCTTTCTCATTTTTGTCTCAACACAAGAACTACTTATCTAATCTTCATGATATTGATATCTTCCTAGAAGATTTTGATCATAGTTAACCTGTACATATATTGAATTTTTAAAAACAACATTTCAAAACTCGTGTTTTGGCAGCAATTTCTCACATTCATCAATCACTTGTTCGAAAAAGTAAAAGTTTCTTCCCTGCTCGACGTCCTTACCAGCAATAATGTGATGTGATGGAACTCGAGTTGTCGGGACAGGTGTGGTCAGTATTGTTAATGACGAGAGAAAGTAGAGAAAATCAGAATGTATTTAAATAACAATCTCATCCTTGTTCACATTTTGTCGTGTCAAGATTCTTGATAATGTATAATAGAAATTCCATTCATCGGCATAAGATGTTAAGAATGAGAATGATATAGGCACCTCAAGGAAAATAATAGCTATATAAGTACTTTATGGGAATGTATTAATAATGAACGGATGCCAAAAGTATTTCAGTTGTTTAGATGCGGCCATGTCTCTATTATTAGGTAGTTGAAATTAGAGGTTATAGTAAGTGATACATAAATGCTTTGAGCTTCCAGCAAATGCATTGGAGTATATATATATATATTTATATATAGAGCGGGAGGGAAGTCTTGACTGACTAGTTAAACATCAAGCTTATAGTCTTGGGGATGCAGTCAAAATTAGCCTCAGGTTTAGGTAAAAAAACAAAACCCTTTTTTGTTTGTCGAGCTTTCGGAAACCAGTGAGAAATCGTGGTAACCTTGATTCTTGGTTTTGCCCATAATATTGGAATGATCAGTGAAAAATAAGTAGGTATACTCAAGTGTGGACTAGTGTTTGTTTAACAGTTCAGAGAAGCTATAAAATAATCCATAAACGTTATCGAATTTGTCACCCATAAGAGAAACTTTTAATATTAGAGCATCTCGAGTGGAAAGCACCTCATAAGATCCCTATCATTGCAATCATCCCCATAATAGTGTACCCACATGATGTATTTTTTGA
Organism: Orchestes rusci; assembly: GCA_958502075.1. Lineage (NCBI taxonomy): Eukaryota > Metazoa > Arthropoda > Insecta > Coleoptera > Curculionidae > Orchestes > Orchestes rusci. The sequence continues at coordinate 89,123,202 of OY293303.1, forward strand.
ATTTTTTCTTGGATATAGGTATGCGCAGTCCAGTTCTATTTTATTATAACAAATATTGAAGATAGAACGGAATAAATATGGAAAGATAATTTTATATCTTCGAATGTTGAACACGAGAATAGTTACACAACAATATTTGTTTTCAATCAGAGATGGTTCTTGATTTAAAGACAGAAGAGAACAAAAAAACACAAAGTCCTGGGTAGAATATCTAAACATCATTCCAGATTTGAATGAAATCAAATTATTATCTAGATATTTTTATAAGTTTTATCGAAGCTTTCCATAATTGCGCTAAAAAAAAACATAATATTGTGAATTAATCAATTATTGGGACACTGAACGGAAAGTGGTCTTGGATACAGAACGAAGTTACTACGTTAGATGCATTCAAATTAATATTGAATCGAGTATTGAATAGACATTTTGTGGACTTCCAAGACCAGAGCATTCTGAAATCGCGACCATGATATTTCAAGACAACCTAATAAAAAATCAGGATGATTTCAAAGTAATTCATATTTTGAAATATTGATACTCGTATCTAGACAAAGGCTTTTATAAAGAATCGATAAAACGACTGGAACACTTCTCAAAAGATTTTAAAGTACTACTCTCGCATCAGAATCTATACCCAAATTCCTCTAATATGACACGCCAAAAACATGCTTTCTGTTTATTTTCTTTCGATCTGATACTCAACTAGTCATATTTATCTTTTATAGTATTGTCTGCATGTCGATTAACCTCATTTGAAAAAACGTTATACAAAATACAATACCAATGATGCAGCCTTAAATAATAATGGCCACCTGTTATACTTTTCTTTACCTGAAAATAATGTCAAGCTTTTAATTGATAGTGGATTGATCAAAACACTTATCGACCATGATCTATGATTTAACATCGTCAGAGTATAATAAAGGATTCTAAACAGTGGTATTTTATAACCTTGCGAAATCCACAATTTTAAAATTAAAGCAAAGGATGGTCATCAACTAATCAAGATAATGAAGAGCACAGATCTTACTACTTCACTTGAAACCTTTATATAATATGCCATTTCAATTGAACCTTCCATTGATGATGATATTATCGAAAATAAATAATGTGTTTATTTAGTAAGGCGCTATACAAAAAACTACTAAGTATACTTCAATAATTTGCAATATGAAAATGGATTAATTCAATGGGGAATAGAAATAAAAGTGTATAACATATATTTGAAATAAGTAAAAATTAAATATCACTGGTTAGAAATTGTCAATACATATTGACGAGCGCCACACTTGAACATTTTTACATTTTCACATTCCTTAAGGGACATAGATAAACGATTGAATTCAATCATCCCCTTATAAAATATGATGCTTGAAAGCGTCCTGGAGTTTGATTTCTTCTTTAAGATAAAATCATTTTGGTTCCGAATTCCATATGAGTGAATATTTTTTAAAGACTGCGTCTTATCACAAATGTATTTTGGAACTAGGTTTTTTCCTATCTTAAAAATAAATATAAATACATTGAATACTATTTTTTGACGAACAGACAACATATCAAGAACTTCATAGGTGTTTATTTATCACAGCTCAGTATCACTCGCATAGCTCTATTATGAATCAATCGAAAATCATCCATGATGAAACTGGGCACACTGTAGAAGAATGTGCTACAAAATTCAAGATGGGGAGCTGCTATGCTATTATACAATAGCAGCTTTGTCTCCATAGAAAGATGTTTGCCAACCCTTGCGATAAAATCAACTTTTTGGAAATACTTTCTGATGACGTACTTAGCATGTTCACCCAGATACTTAATCTCCATGTTAGTTACCATCAGGCCATCAATATTGACGTTCAAGTTGTCAAAATCAATCTCAGACAAACTGTTTTTCTTGTCGAACACACAAAATTTACATTGAGATACATTATTACTCCAATTGTTCACACACAGCCAATCAGATATAGATCTTATTCTCTATTTATCACTTGTTGAATTTGAAAACAATTCTGAACTCAAAGAAAAATTCCTCAGTGTACTTAGAGGATAAAATAATTTTCTCCACATGAATATAATAAGATCATAATAATATTGAGTTTTCGAAAAATTCAACTCAAAATTCAGCCGTTTGAGACTAAGACGACTGATACTGAGTTCACGGAAAAGATGCCATCTCTCTGCAGGACCTGGATAATAGACCGTGAGATAATGACATATTTTGCTGACTGATTTTCTCGTCGCTGGAACTTTAACCACTGAGAATTTGATTGTTTTGCTGAAAAAATCAAAATCTAGTCGTATGGTCACGTGTGCTAGGCGTACCTATTGAAAATTAACTTTTCTCCTGCAGAAAATAGATTGTTTTTAAAAATATCTCGTGTATGGCAATTCAACACATCAAAATAATATAATAATCTAAGAGTAAAAAAACAGTGTCATAAGGTTTGCAAGAACTGAAATTGATAAAGTAAAGGCGCCATCTTGTAAACTAATATTCTGTTGCTGATGCATTTTTTCATCTATGGCAATCAACAGAATGACTATCGTCAGCTGAAGAAAATCAGCTACCCGCTATCACGGATCGACGACACTTTGGACACCTTGGCCAGACCAAAAATATTATCAACCCTGGATCTGAAGAGTGGATATTGGCAGCAAGAGATGGTTCCAGTAGTTCGGAAGAAAACTGCTTTCAGCGTTGGAACTGCGCTGTGGCAGTTCACTGTCATGCCATTTGGATCATGCAAAGCACCTGATACGGTCGAAAGGCTAATGGAGACGGTTCTCAAAGGCAGGATCGACGACAAAATCGTGGTTGGCAAATCATTCGAAACCACCAGAAGAATTCAGAGGGAGTATTCCAGAGACTGGGAAGTTTTGGTTTGTAGCTGAGCTCAAAGAGGAAGGCGTGAAGTTCAATACCTAAGTCATATCGTATCGGCGGAGGAAGTAACTGTCGATCATCAAAAGGTGATGGCAATTCAGGAGTAGCCAGAACCTTCATGAATCCCGAAATGTCTTGGGTCTGTGCACGTTCTACCGGCGATATGTCCAATAAGGATTTGCGAACATCGTCCGGTCTCTCCCTAGGCTCTCGGAGACACAGAGACGTCTCCACTTTGATGAAGATTGTTAGCAAGCCTTCGACACGTCAAAAAGGCTCTTGTCAAAGCACCCATCCCAGGCTACCCATGATCTGAAGGAAACTTTGTCTTAGATACTCATGCAAGCAATGTAGAACTTGGCGCAGTGCTGTTCCAGATGCAGCAAGTACATGAAAGGGTCGTTGAGTACTTCAACAAATCTTTGTTGAAGCCTGAAAAACTACCGCGTCACGAGAACAGAGCTGCTGGCAGTGGCTAAAAGGGTAGTGCACTTCTTCAAGTATCTCTACGAAAGAAACTTTCTGCTGAGAAACGTCCACGCTGCACTGAAGTGGCTTCTAAAGTTTGAGAACCCGGAAGTTCAAGTAGTTCGTTAGATCGAGAGACTCCAAGAGATCGATTTCGATACAGCTCATCTAGTTGTATCAAGCCACAAAAATGCTGATGCCTTGTCCAGAAGACCTTGCAGAGCTCTGTGAGCACTGCCATAGACTTGAGAAGAAGCAAGAAGGTCTCCAAACCAACGACCAACTTGGCATGAGGTAGCGCGATTCTCGACCACCGTGGACTCTTACTGAGCTCAATGATCGACGGTTCTTATCGAAGGCATCTCTGAGATCCCAAGTTTGGTTGTCCACCGGGTGAGGATGTCGCTGGAGAAGACTACGCAAGCGATCTTCGTAGAATGATGGACGATATACTATACAAAATGAACTCCATCCGAACACCCAAAGTGCCAGTGACAGGAGAAGGAGACCTACGAGGTGAATGCCGTGGAAGGCGGATTCCAGGTTGGGAATTTGGTTTGGCTGCATAACCCACAAAGGCGACGTGGCTTCTCTCCAAAACTGCAAAGTTCTTGGGAGGAGTCGTATGAGAGTCAGGAGCGAATCAATGACCTCGTCTACCGAATCAAGACGTCACACCGAGGAAAACAAATCTAGAGTTGTTCATTTCAACCGTTTGAGTGAAGTGAGGCAGATCAGGTCACCTGAGCAAGACATGTCACTGGAAACTTTCATGTCTCTATACTCCAATGGTCAGAAAGTCCAGAATGGCGTTGCTTGAGAAGAACAGCTAATGATATTAATTTCCAATAATATACAATTTACAGATTTAGATACCTTATTTATAGCACCAGAAATTAAGCAAAGAGAAGCCTGTGAAGTCTGGCGACTAGTACGAGACTTAACAATGTGATATGCATATAAGAGTAGAGTTGCGGAGTAGGAATATCTATGTATATAAATGCAATATATTCATTGAAATTCGCTAAAAAAATTTGGTAAGCTCAGTTTACAAAATCCTCGAATACATTATCGACACACAGTGTCACAACAAATCAAACAAACTCGCCACGACAATCAAAAACACATTTTCATGACCTAAAGGGTCTTAATTCTACCAAGTGATGCACCATCTGTCTTGGATTCTCCAAGACTCATCTATACATCTTTCGCTTGAATATTGCTTCACTGAAGGACTCCTTGATTTCTTTGGGAATCTGTCTGAATACATGCGGAGCAAGGAACCAGAATGATCTCTGAGTAAATCTTTTGCTAACTTTTTGTGTAGTTGATTTTATTTTGGTAGGTTCTACATATGTCTTGTGTTATGGGAATGACTCATTACATTATGTGAATCCTTGTGTTTATATTGGAATGTTAGGACTTTGACGATATATAAGTGTCTAATATCGCCGAGCTTACACATTTGTCAGAGTTTGTCAAATGGGTAGAAGCGGTCTTTCCAATGCATTATTTTGAGAAAGTACTTTTGAAGAACTTCAAGTTGTTTCATATGAAGGTTGTAAGCTACTCCCCAAGCCGAAATACCGTACTGGAGATGACTCTCGACTTAAGCGTGGTATATAGTTGTCAGCTGAGGAGTTTTGAAGATACATTTCAATTTTCTAAATTTAGAGAGGATTCTTCTAAGCTTCTTGACAATTGGTTCGATCTGTTTGTCCCACTTCAGATGTTCATCTATCTCAATGCCTAGGTGCTTTACTGAAGAAGCATTTTGTATGGTTGGTTGATTTGTTTGAAGCACCGGATGAGTACACGTTGGGTCACTGGGTCACTGAGTACCTCAGCATGAAGAGTGAATGTGTTACAGCTTTTGATTGGAAATTCAGACGACTGGATAATCTGCGACGACAATGGCCAAGGCTGGGAAAGACACTCCAAATCACGGAAGGGTCACGACACCTGTTCTACCTTGTGACAAAGAAGCTTCCACAACAGCTGACCTACAGTGATGTCTGAAGAAGCCTCAAACAGCTTAGAGACGTGATACTGTCTCATGACCTGATGTATTTGGTAATTCTGAAGATGACCAACGACCGAATGGACTGGCGATTGGTGAGAAGCATGCTGGAAGTGTTCTCCAAGGGGAGTGACATTGGTGTGCTGCTATCCTTCCTGGAGGACGAATCGGAGGACAGTGGACTGCTATTTCCACCTAACATCACACTGTGGGTTTGGGGACAGTTGCCAATACCGACATGAAGATATTTTGAGACTGAATGCTCTAAGGAGGGGCAATGTGACGAAACATATATCTGTATCCAGCGGACCTACCCTTCAAGGCGGTCGGAACAAACAGCATACATGCCATATCGTCCCAGAGCCGAACTCTCCGGAATTTGTCCCCTAAAGCAGGATCTGCACCCACTGCGGAATATCGATTTTTTATAGAAGCGAAACCAGAAGCTGGAGAAGATTTCTACACGACTCGAAAGTTTTCTACACTATTCGACCGTATACTTTCAGTTTTAGCGAGTGGGCAAATAATCGCCAATCTGAGAACAGTTAAGTTGGTTCTATTATGTCGTGCATTGGATAGTCAATAAACATGAATAAGAAATAAGTTGTGATATAAATTAGCGTGATAGAGTGTTAACGGATAGTGATTTTGAATAAATTAGTTAAAACTGGTCAAGTGATTTCTATAGCTGAAAAAAGCTACATTATAAGAACCACTTGATTTGCGACTGAGCAGCCTGTTAAGTAAGTAAAAGTGTGTTTTTCACACACAGATATCTCATTTCTCCACATATCCATAGTAGTCCAAGAAAATTGAAGTGAATGTATTAAACCAGCAGTTAAACGAACCGATCTGATTTTACAGGGTGTCCCATAACTTATCCGCCATAGCAGCAGGTGATACTATAAAAGAAAATAAGAAGATTCGTCTAATATGTGTCGTTAAAGATACCTACAGGGTTTTCAAGATATAATTTTATTTCTCTTTTTTCTAAATAGTATTTCCACTTATCTCGATCTTGTGATGAAATTTGGTGTTTGGAGGTCTTTTGTCATGCGTAATTCGAATTCATTCTTAGTATGGCTCTAACTGGTAGGAGTCGCTATCGACGCTTATTTTTATTGTCATCAACAGTCATAATGTTTTGGCCGTACCTGTATTATATTTTTAAATATAAAAACACATTTCTTCAACATTTTTACATAGAAAAAGTATACCTGTTGAGGTTCAGTACCTGCAATCATTCTCGAGATATTCAGATTTGAAATAAAGAGTACATGTTATTTTGAGATTATGGTCAAGCCGGGTTTTGCATTTTTATTGAGAAAAAAAATTAGGATTTGTTTTCCTGTTTCAAAATAAAAAGAAAACTTTCTAACAGGGTGTTGAAGTTTGTATTTTTTCATATATATTTTTTTTATTTTGTCTAATAATACACTGCCAAGCATAAAATCTGGGTCACCCAGAAATTTGCAATTATTTTTGAAATCTTGAGCTTTCGCAGATTTGATAGAGGTGTCGCATAGTTCGCTAACATACAGCGATGCTTTAATCGCAGTTGCTTGAATAAAAACGAAGTTTTTGTTTATTTGTTCCAAGTTTGACAAAAAAGGGTCCATCACCCAAATTCCCGAAGACCATTATCAGCATATTGATGCATTTCATGCGTGGTTTTCTCTCAATTGCGAATTGATTAGTATTGATGAAATTGCTAAGTGAAATGGCCATGAATATCGTTGTTTCGACTCGAATTGTGGCAGCCCTAGAAGATGGCCGCGGTCAACGGGAAACTTCGAGACACTTTGGTTTGAGTCTCTCCAGTGTGCAACGAGTATCGCAACGATACCAAGAAACTGGTCTGCTCAGCCGAAGACCTTGCTCAGGACGAGAAAGAAGTACAACAGCTAGAGTTACTCATGCATTGAGAAGCCAAACGGTTACGGCAGTATCCCTTCAAAATATCTGCAAGAGGTGAGAGATGTACACATAAGTGAGTGGACACTTAGAAGGCGACTTCATGCTGCTGGATCATCATCTCGAACCAGGGCTACTCGACCGCCGCTTTCCCGTGAGCACCGAACTGCAAGACTGAATTTTGCCTGAGAGCACCTGGATTGAATAATATAGACGATTGTAGTCGAGTATTGTTCCCCGATAAATCGAGATTTTGTCTAACGGGCTCATATAGACGTGTGAGAGTGTGGCGTCGATATGCTGAAGCATGTATCGCCGAACTACTTCCATTTGGTGAAGGCTCAGTTATGGCATGGGGAGGCATCTAGTTTTATGCTCGCACGGAGTTGGCCTTTATCCAGAATGGAACTTTGAATGCACATAGGTATCTTAACGACTTTTTGGAAGATCATGTTGTACCGTGCATGGGTCTTCTTGGACAACACGGCACATTTATGCATGATGATGCACGTCCACACACTGCTCGGTTGGTGCCTATCTTGATGAGGTTCAAATCAGGCGATTTGTTGAGCCTGCTCGAAGTCCAGAATTAAACTCTATCGAGCATATTTGGGATGAGATAGGAAGACGTTCACGAAGACATGTGCCGGGCCCGAGAATCTAGAGACCTCCGCAGCATACTGGTGCAAGAATGGGACAATCTTTCGCAGGATGTTATCCAGAATCTTATCCTCAGCATGCCTCGTCGTTTGCAAGATGTCAGCATACTTGCTACTGAATCCTTGATATATTTTTTTCAATAGGCAAATTTAAATTTTTGTTCGCATCATTTTTCAATTAACTTGAAAAAAACAAACAACGCAATTTTTATTTAAGCAACTGCGATAAAAGCATAGCTGTATGTTAGCGAACTCTGCTACAAGCCAATCAAATCCGCGAAAACTTCAAATTTCAAAAATGATTACAAATTATGGGTTGACCCGTATTTTATGCTCGGCAGTGTATTTGAATGAAGTTGTTGTTTACATCACACACTACTTGAATTTAATCTTTCTACTGAAAATATGTAGCGATCATACGGAATATTTTATATTTCTAGCAAGTTGTCTTCGCCATATTTTCAAAATCACATGTATTTATTATTTTAAATCCGAATATCTCGAGGATGGTTGCATGTAGCGACTTCCAACAGGTATAATGTTTCTGCGTGAAAATGTCGAGGAAATCTGTTTTTTCATTTGAAAATATAATACAGGTCCAAAAAAATTACAGCTGTTTATAATAATAAAAATAAGTGTAGGTAGCGCCCTCTACCAGTAAGAGCCATACTTAGATCAAATTCGAATTTCGCATGACAAAAAACCCAAACATAAATTTTCATCAAAAATTTAGAAAAAACAAAAATAAAAGTGAAACTTCAACACCCTGTATGTTTTTAGGGGCTAGGCATTAGCCAGCAAATTTATCAGACAAATCTTCTTATTTCCATTTATTTCATCACCTGCTGCTTCACGGCAGATAAGTTATGGGAAACCTTGTATATTTTTTTTAATGCCAATGTTATTTTACTTCTTTTTTCATAAACAATATTTACTTTGATCAATAAACTGAAATATTACATATTATAGATTTTGGATTCTCCAAAGTAAAATATTTTAGTCCAATAATAACGGACCTATATGCAATACTACGACTAGATCTTTTTCGCACTTTTTTCTTTGTGCATATCGGTTTGTAATTCTTTTGTCGGTGCTAGCATAAGCTGTTTTGTCCCATTGTTTTCTATAATGTAAACAAAATGAATTAGATGTGGCGGCTTCAGTAATTCCACATGAGATTCATATAGTTGCCATGTGCGAACGCAGTATTCGGAGTTGCTTCGGAGGCAGTGTGTTATATGAAATATATATTTTTACACAAAAATAACAATCCCCTTTCAAACTCAAAACTAATAAAAAAAACTGCGAAAAAAAACATTCAATTTTAATGAAATGGTGAAATAATTATTATCGATGTTACAAGAACAAAAACAAAAGATGAAAAAAAGAACGACGCGGAATCGAACTCGAGGAATCCAGGAATTCTGTTCAGTAACCACAACCAAGCTGCTTACCAAGCGAAAAGCTCAAATTTTTCGGTGTCCGTAGAAAATCATCAGTCATAATATTCACCAGGGTCTCAGAAACTATTGGAGAACCCCGAAACAGTTTGGTATGGTATTGCATTCACCAAAGTGAGAAGTAAGTCCAGTCTCCACCAATTATGAATCGCGGACTATTGACCGCGTTTGGCTGTTTGGTATGTATCATTGTTTGGTTTTGAAATTGAGAACGCCGAATGTCAGCTGATGATCTCCAGATTGCAAGTTAGTATTAGTAATTATATTTTTCTCATCTTCATGGAAGATGGTATACAGGGTGTTTCTTAAATGTGAACAATAAATTTAAGGGGGTATTCCTGAACTATGTCATGGAAAAAAAGTCCTTACTAAAACGGGTCCGAAAAAAGGGTTTTTTTCAATATCCTTCTACCGATTTTTTTTTTAAATTTCGCAGATTTAGTTGTTGTCATAAAAACCTCTTTTTCATGAAATTAGTTCGGGAACATACCCTCAAATTTAATGTACGCAATTGGGAAACACCCTGTATACCATCATTCGAAATGCTTGCTGCCGGGATTGGGTCGTTATGTAGTCCCAGAGCCATTAGTTTGAAGACTTCTTCCTAAACGCACTTAACTTTTGGCACGTGTGCATTAAACTCGTCTTCATCTTCGATGAGGTTGATAACGTTTCCATTGAGGAAGTCTTAGAACAAGCACTTGCCCTCGGCGTAATCATGGCCACAACACGTTATTTTGACAAATTTCACATACTCTTGCATCAACTGATATCTAAATTTTCTCATCATCCTCTTATTCCTACTAATTGAGGAAATATGAAAACCCCTTCCTTGCTCCTAGAGAAAACAGGACAATATTCCCAAATTCAACTTCCGAGAAAGAGTTTATTTAGTAGAATATTGTCAAAACGCTGCCGCGGTGGAGATCTCTGCTCTGTCAAGTATTCCTCTCTCTGACTGGGGCACGAAGCGTAAATGAAAGGGCTCGACGACTGGTACCAGTTTTACTTTTATTCAAAAATACTCATAAAAGATGATGACCAACACATATTTATCTGGAACAGAGAGAGAAAGAGAGAGCGCGGCTGGTGTCAAAGCGGTAGACAGGCAAGAAGACGTTGAAATGTTTCCCAAAAAGGGTTCTTTGCACCAGCACTCTTGACAGACCAGTGTTACAACTGATCTTTCAATAAACATTCTACTATTTATAGAAGCGGAAATAATGATAGCCACGCATATTTCACCAAGTCCTTTACTGCGAATGCTGATTCGACAAGTTAGTGGTTAATTCTACTTCATCACTGGGTGCTTTTGAACTTGATGGAACCCTTTACTGGTCCATTCCTTGTTATTGTCCGAATGTATTAATCAAATAATTGTATTGGAAAAAAATATTGGAAATATTTACATGTTGACATATGCCCTTTCTACTCGAGCATTGGGCATCAATGCTTCAAGTGCTCCCAAGGAAAACAGTAAGCTATACAGAGTCTTGAAACATTTTCAATCTACACAGTTAATATTTAATGTCCTGTAGGATTTTTTTGTGCAGGAACTTGTCATCACCTTTCCAGTTTTTTTCTGAAACTCGGAAATTGCCCACATATGCTGGGGCACCCTGTATATTTTCAAAACATTTCATGAATTGAAAACATGCGGTCATCAATCGACGTCCGATGAGATTTTTTCATAATTTCCTTGTCATTTTAAGATCCATTCAACTGTATTTCATCAATTTATTAATTGAGATAAACCTAGGTACCCCGTATTATAGGCGTAGTGCGAACAAATAAATCGAAAATCATGAATTTGTGTCCTATCTTAAAATAAAATGCAGACTTCAAAAAATTAAAATACAGTTCTGGACACACACAGAATGGTAGATCTGTCTGAATTAATGAGTCTTTGATACTCAAACATTTCTTTGTTATACTTAAATCACTCGACAAAAATTCCAGTTCTACCTACCCCTTACGTCGACCCGCAGTCAGACGGTTTGCCTGTTGCCAGGGCGGAGCTTATGTCCTGAGATCTATACGGTGGCTCACGGTCGCTTTGCAAATTTGCTGCACTCAATTTCATGCAATTTTACCGAGTGGTCTCGTAACCAGTGTAACATTTCAGTTATATTCTTGTGCCTTGTGTTAGTTTGAACATTTTGAACATTTCTAACGTGTATTGTGTATTGTGCAGTTGATAATAATGCAGTTAATAATAATAATTTAAGTTAAAGTTTAGTAGACCCGATCAAGTGAAATAGGTATTGTCAATAGGTTTTAATTATTGCATATTTTTATGCAATTGAAATTGGTTTGTTTCATTTTTTCAAACATCACACAGTTCAATTTCTCAAAAAACTAAATTATTGATTTGAAGGCTATAAATTCTGAGTGATTTACGATATTTTTCATTGTCATAATATTTTGACCTTCTTGACTTTGGCAGTTTTTGACAAAAATACATCTTGACAAAGCGGCAGCTTTTGATATAAATTACAGAAGTGGAGTTATGTTTATTCGCAGCCATAAATGTTAGTTATCATCCTCGTGAATGTCTATTTCGAATACTCTGATCAACAATCATCAGAATAACGCAAAATCAATCAAGGTTAAGTGACATTGGTTTTGATTATGATATAACTCGCTTTGACATACAGAGGTGGCCAAATAAATAGAAACGGCCTAAAATTTGATGAAACTTCTATCCCGCATCAGTTGTCAAAGAAGTAATCGTGCATTCAGATACTCCAATTCATTTGCCAGTTTACGTGTCCTGGCGATTTCTTTAAAAACGTGTTCAATGTCATTTAATCACGTTTAAAAAAAAGGTTAAAATAAAACTTTTTTGTGTGTAAATTGATAAAAATAGAAAGAGGGGCAAAAAGTATGTACTTCTTGAAAATTTCACAATAATTGAACAACAAAGGATAGTCTAGATATAAAATTTTGAACTTGGCAAAAATGACCAAATTTTCATGCTCAAGTTCAAAATTTTAGGGCTAGACTAACCTTTGTTCAATTATTGTGACATTTGTGAATACATTGTTGCATTGGAGAATATATTCACAAGCAAAATTGAAGATCTGGCTGGTCAAGACAATATTGGCAAGAAACTGAAGCAGTCATTTTCAAATGTAATTTTTGATCATCCTTGCAAGGAATTTTCCTTAGATTTTCTAATTCCACTGTTCACAAGAAGTCGGATTTATTCAAAAATTTGCAAATCAACAAATTAACACCAGCAGAGCAGAACAAAAGTGATACGAAAATTGCTGTTTTACAACATAATATAATAATGTACATAAAATAAAATAATATATTATTATAATTAAATCTGTCTGACATATTATTTTTGCATATCAAATACCCACTACAGTCACTGTCACAAAATCTAGAATAATTTCAAATGCTCCCGGTATTGGTATTCAAACAAAGCACCGCGTATTTCAATTGTATGTTTGGACCCTCGTGAAGCAAGATTTTTTTTTGCCGGTGCCAGGGAATTTCAACTATTTCGAGCCGCCTTTGATTCCTTAAATTGAAAGGTTCCGCGTGAAGTGATCCAACTTATAGTAATAAGTAAACTTTGGTTATACCTACAGGATGACTACAAAAAAGTGCGCATTTTGTCATGGTGAAAGGAGAATAGCAAGAAAACAACGCAACGCCTTGTTGAAAAAATAACAATAATAAGAATAATAATCTCGATTTTTTTACGGTAGATTCGAAATGTCTCAAGTGATTTTATCAAAATTGTCAGAGTCCTGTTTCTTTTTAGGTAAAAAAGCGCAACCCTCCATGCAGTGGTTATGAAATCGATTGAATTTCCGTTTTTTTTAAGTAGGAATAATAATAATCATGGTCTTTATTTAGCAAAAATAGCTATAAAAAGTAACAACACCATAACAATATATTTTAAATATACAATATAATGAGGGCGAAAATAAATGAAGAATAAACAGATAAATATGACAATGATGATCACAAACAGTACATAGAGCATTGTACGTATTGTACATCACAATTCATAATGACAAACTTTCACAGGCTTTACAATATAAATATAAATATGAACAATTACTTTGAAAATTTTTAACTTTGTGGCACGCAAGTCACTAAACACTCATCATTTTATCTTGAATGATGAGTGTTTAGTGACTTGCGTGCCACAAAGTTGAAAAGATGTTTTTTGAAGCTACAAAAATTATCACAGTTTCAATTGACAAAGCGGTTTGTTGTATTCAGTTAAACCTCTAAAAAACAGACTTTTGCTGGTTGTACAAAGTCTTGGTGTATAAACATAAAAGTCATCCGCACTCCGCGTATTCTAGTTATCTCGCCTCACCAGCCATTCTTAGTTCACTACATAGATAATTCGTCACCAAACCGTTCTGACTATAAATGTTTTATACATAACAGTTTGCTTGACGTTCAATAAGTCTAAGGTTTTTAGCATTAATCTAGTTGGCGTATATGTTACGGCTTATATACAAACTTGGATAGTTTATGAACTAGCTGGATAGTATATAATCTAACTAAACCATTGGCTATTTCGATAGAGAGGGCATTCTCCACTAAAATAGCAGTTATTCTGCAAACTATCCAAGAGTCTTGGTTAATTCACTTGAAATTTTTAAGAAAACCAAAATAGCTGGTTAGTTTGTGAACTATCCAAAGCAATCTGGCTTATATGAAAACCTCAATTTTTAGTAACATAAAATAGCCAAACCTTTGACTAGCTCATCAACTAACTAGGCTGGGCATTACTTATTTGATGAATTGAATTTTCAGATTCAAATTCAAATCAAATTGGGTTTTTCTTCTTCAGAAGTGTCCAATCTTGTTGCAAAGAATCCGGAGACAAGTATTGAGGATCGGCTTTGTCATCATATGGGCGAGTTGTTCCTCAGTCGGGATTTGCTCGATCCCAAATTCCTCTTCAGCATTTTTTTCTCCGATGAAGAAATGCTTGTTGGCCATGTGCTTGGTCTTGGGATGGAATTCTGGGTTTTGAGCCAGCTTCATGGCAGCAGCATTATCGACCTGGAGAATCGGGACTCGGTCCAATCTGACGATTTCCTGGAACAATCTCTGTAGCCAAATCATTTTTTTTTGCAGCTTCATTGGCTGCTACGATCTCGGCCTCTGTAGTAGAAATGGCCACCATTGCCTGTCTTTGACTTTTTCATGGAATGGTTCCTGAGGCAAACATGATGATGATCCCTGAGGTAGATCTCCGAGTCTTTGTGCAGCCACCAAAGTCAGCATCACTGTAGCATACGAGGATTCCCTTCTTCTGTTTCCGATAGACTATCTGAAAGTTGATTGTAAGAAATGTAACGGAAAACCCTCTTCACTTGCGCAATGGTTTCGTTTGCAGGATTTTCTAGCGTTCTTGAAAGAAATCCGATGCTAAAAGCCAAGTCTGGCCTAGTTTCAAGCATGAGGAACATGAGAGCTCCGATGGCTTGGCGATAAGGGAACGCAGTTGTCTCTGATTCTTTCCCTGCTGTCGAGATTTCCAAATTCTTGAGAAGTTGGATTGAAACAGCTTCGCAATCCAAGAACCTGTATCGCTCCAAAATCCTTGTGGCATATTCTTAGTCCTTTTTTCTTGTTTCTTGATTTCAATTCCTTAGAAGCACCCAGCCTCGCTTGAGACTATTTTGAATTCTGATTTTGACTCGTACAAAAATTCTTCCAAATCTTGAGTATCTGATGCTGCGGCGGGTCCGTTATCTACGTAAACAACAAGTAGAATCTTCTTGCCATTACTTTCCCTGATGTAAAGACATGGATTCGCCTCGCTGACTTGGAAATCATGTTTCTGCAGGAAAACTCCGAAGCGTTCTTGCCATCATCTTGGCCCTTGCTTGAACCCGTAGAGACTCATTTGCAATCTGCAAACAAGTCCCTATCCTTGCTCGTATCCCTCAGGTTCTAGCTTGTAAACCTCTTTGTCGTTCAATTTGCCGTAGAGAGAAGCTGTCGAGACGTCGAACTGGACCAAAAACATATCATTTCTGGCTGCAACGCTCAACACTGAGCGGATTGTTTCCATTTTTGCGACAGAGCTAAAAGTTTGGTCGTAGTCAATGTCTCTGGGCAAATCCTTTAATGACCAAACGAGTTTTGTATTTATCAATACTTCCGTCGGGATTGGTTTTGACTCGATAGACTCACTTGCACGGGAGTGCTTTTGAACCTCTAAGGAGTCTAGTCAAGTTCCAAGTTTCATTTTGATGTAGGGAATCAATCTCCATTGCCTTTTTCCACTCGATGTTGCCGTTGATGGCTTCATGAAAGGAATCTGAACTCTCCAGCATAAAATTCTCAGCTGCTTCGTATTTATCCCGATGTTCTGGCCTTATCAACTTCGAACAATCCCTCAACCGCATTGATTGCTTTCTTCTGTTGTCGTTTCCTTCATCGAAGCTTATTTCTTCTCCGGTTTCGTAATTACGTCTTCGTCCTCGCTCCTGTGCGAAATCTAGTCTTCTTCTTCCTTGTCTTCGTTCTTGCTCTTGTGCGATCTCACGTCTTCTTGCTCCTTGTCTTCTACGACGTCCTTGGACTCAGAATCATGGAAAGGTAGGTTGAAACTTGATTCACAATTGCTGAATTTTCCTTTAAATTTTACGTCCCTCGACACAACTACTTTGTGCTTCTCTGGTGGGTAGATACGATATCTCTCATCGGCGTCGTAACCCTGCGGGTACCCCTTTTTAGCTTTTTCGTCCATCTTCTTCCTTTTTAGGGATGGAATGTGTACATAGCACGTCGATCCTACGATTCGAAGATGTTTAATTCTTGATTTTTTGCCCAGTAAAAGTTGGTTAGGGCTCAGACCCTTCAACGAAGATTTATCCGTCCTATTGAGGATGTAGACTACTGTGCTGACCAACTCGGCCCAAATAGCTCCCGGAAATTTTAATTTTGGATTAGAATACTTAAAAGTTCTCGACATTTCGACTATGATTCGATTCTCTCTCTCAACACCACCGTTTTGTTCCGGAGTATAGAGAGCGGTGAGTCAAAGAGTAATTACAGCTTCCTGAACAATTTCTCTCACTCCTGAACAGTCAAATTCTCGTCCATTGTCGCTCAGGAATTCCCGGATTGTGTGCAATTGTTGCTTGGCGTGAGAAACCATGTGTCGCACTACGTATCGCAACCTCGTGAAATGATCTTTAAAAACTACCAGGTACCTTTTCTTTTGGAAGGAGTCCTCAAATGGGCCGCAAACATCGCCTGACATCAGTTCCCCTGGCTTCATCGCTGTCTTCCTCGTTCCAAATGGCAATCGATGTGCCTTCCCAAAGATACACGGCCCGCAAAAGCTACTCTCAAGCTTGACTTCAATGCCCATTTCTCTCTCGAGCACCTCCTTTATTTGTTTCTTGTCCTGATGTCCCCACCTCTCGTGGTGGAGTTGGAGAATTGAGGTTTCTAAAGTTGAGACGTTGACATCGACGTTTCGTTCTGGAAGAATGGGCTCGATCGCTGCTCTGTAGAGAGTTCCTCCGACTTCTCCGGTTCCAACAAGGACAATCTTGTGGTTTATCTTGAGAGTGCACTCTGTTGCTGGCGACTCAAAACGACTACTTGGTTTATTGTCTTGGGAGCCAAAACTGAAAACAGATTTTTCGTTATTTTGGGAAAAAACCACACATGTTTCAAAAAAAGAAAAAGTATTTTTCCATTGACAATCGTTTTGACTTTGATTGCGCCCTGGCCCAAAGCTGACAAGGTATCATTTCTAGCTGCTCTGATCCAACTAGGATTTTCAAACTTCTCAAAATGCTCGAAATAGTTCGCAGACTCCACAACGTGTTTTGTTGCACTGTTGTCAATCCACCAGTGTATCTCTGTGTTTGCCTCTGCTGCAAACACGCCATTGTGAACTGAAACGAGAGCCAACGTTGGTTCTGCACAGTTTTCCTGTTCAACATTCTGGTTTTTCGACTTCGGACGTACATTTTTTTTCCATTTTATACAGTTACCGACCCAGTGCCCCTTTTTCTTGCAGTAGTTGAAGGTATCAAATCTCCGACCAGATGCTCCTGAATCCTGACGATGCTCCTTCTGTGCTGTGGTAGCCAAAGCCTCCTGGCTTCTTTTTTCGTCATTCTCTTTTGGTCTTGAATCACTCTCAATTATGACAATCTGATTAGTAGGTTCATCGAAAGTCCTTTCTTCTGCTTTTGTCAAGAGCATCCAACTTTGATGGAACGTTTTAAAGGTTTTTGGCAAAATATTCACAAACTAGTACCTATTAAATCTGGCAGCTCATTTTCATTCTTAGCGTTAAAAGCTTGATTTGAATCATTCCAAAGACTACGCTATTTTGCTTCGTGGGTTGATCGAGGGGTTGATACATCATCTCCTGGATTTCAAGAAAAAACGAAAAACTCCTTGCATATGCTGGAAACCTGGTCCTTTGCTGTTGCTTCAAACTGGTTCTTCAAGGCTTCCCACGTATCATTATCCATAATCTTCTGGTAAACCGAGTCCGTGACCGCACTGGTAATCATGGATTTTGCATAGCTGTTGGCCCTACGAAAAATGTCGCTCTGCTCCATGTGCTCCTTTTCTCCTGTCGCTGAGGCACCTACTGGCAATGGATCCAGTTTGACAATCTTTCCGTCCAACGCGTCAAGAGCACCGTCGTGATAATCAATCAGGTCTCTAATTTTTCTTTTCCAAATCGGCCAATCGGTCGCACCTGACAGCTTCCTAACGTGCTTCGCTAGATCCATCGCATTGGAGCAAAATTTACCTTTTTTCTTTGACTTTAAACTGAACAAAACGTTCCTGGGCCCATAACCTATTATTACTTTTACTTCTTCCGTTATTTTTGGCCAGTTAATAGACAATATTTCATGAAAATAAAATGCTGGTTTATCAACTCACTTTGACAGCTTTTTAGGTTATGTTCTATAATCTATATCTAGAGATGCTTGATTCGATACAATTGATACAAGATTTAAAGCGCCTCTGACTTGGCGGGTATTGTTGAATATGAAACGTTTTCCCCAACAGTAAATCGTTTTTCAATGGTGATGGAAAGTGAACTCTTCTGGCATTGGTGCCATTACAATGCTTTTTATTTTTTATACCGAATCGGAGATGAAAAATTCAAATTACCTTTCTTGCTTAAAATAGAACGGAGAATAAAAGAACGAATTTCTCAAAAACATGCTCAAGAAACCCACGTGTACTCACTTCTCAAAAAATCCAAATTTTCCTAAACTTTCAACATTCTGTATTTTTCCAGACTCATACAAAACCCGATTATCTTACTACAGTCGATCCAACATAGCAAAATGCGCAATTTTTCAGACTCACCCTGTAATATTATGATCAATACATTCCTTGTTGAAATGCGAGGAACAGCTGCAGGACTATCACTGTAAATAACATAAACGCTCGCTTGAGCAGCACTTGTCATTCAGGTATATGGACCAGCTAGCTTATGAAATATTGTTATTGAAACGATTTACAAATACACGACAAAATATTATAACACTGTTAACGGTCTTTAAACCCTATACCGATCTCACAGCATGCATGGTCTTTAACAGTTCTCAATAAAACATGCAAATTCCAGTTTTCCAGACTGGAAATAAAGTACAAACATAACAGAAAATCTGTCTGGATTGTCTACAAACATTTCCATCATGCCGAATTAGTATAAGTAAACAGACAAATCTGTTTTATTCAATTTCCGTACAAACATTACTTTAAGATGTTTAAACAAAGATATTTATTTTCACCTAATGGACAATTTGCTCATTTTTTGGAAATATGAAAAATATAAGGATTAGTAAGTACTGATGCCTTTGATGTTGAAAAAATCAACCTACGACCTCTAATAATGTAGAAATCAGCGATTAAAGAGCACCAATCAACATCCAATACGTCACAGAATACACTATCTATCTCCGTCTGACGTATTGACTGAGATGACTCTCTCTTTCTCGGGAGGGTGATATGGCCCCACCCCTTTTGCGATCATGCAGTGAAATCGTCGTCTTCTTTTTCATTTATTTAGTATATGTTTGGGTATTTCGGAAAAATTTTTTCGCTGGTGACTTTCAAATAATGTCTAGAATACGTTTATAAAATTTCAAGTCATTTGAAAATGTATGCAAACTGTCCATTACTAATATAATATAAGTTCTTTTACAGGTGAATTGAAAATGATCTATATTTTTTGAGATGAATATGTTTCGAAACTAATTGATCCACATAACTATAGAACAACTATTATCCAATCCATGATTGCATTCGTGAGAATTACTTATTGAACGCAATTATAATAATAGATGTTTGATTAATTCACTTTCACAGAATATGCTACAAGCAAAAAATAATCCACAATGGGAAATACAGGGAGTCAAGCTGGTCGACTGCATCCTAACCGAATAGAACTTGCAAAGGAGCCTCCGACTCCGATCAGAGAGTATATGAAGGAGCGATCACAATTAAAACTATTACCCGATCCTGAATCAAGACAGCGTCTACGACACACAAATAATGGAGAAATATTACAATCCGGCGGTACCTTAAGTGGCAGACAAAACTCTTTCCGTAATGTGAGTATTGAATAAATAAAAAATTGATTGCATCAGATTCACTTGTATATTTATGTCATGACAGGTAGTCTCCAAGTCATACCTTCCGATGCATACATATTCCATAAATAGGAACTTCACGACTCAAGCTGAGAAAAAAACTTCTAGTCAAAACTCATTCGCTTCACAAGTCAAGTCATATAAATCTGAGCCTGACTTAAGACAGCCTCAAGCGTTGATAGTTCAGGAACTGAAGGAAAAGAAATCTTTGAAGAAGTACAAAGCCCCTCATCCTCCAAGAAAAGAGGTAAATCGATCAGTTGCTGTGATTCTTGCTCCATCTCCACTTTCCCCATATCTTAAGTATAGTTGCTATAATAATATTAAAACGAAAATGACTTTTCCTATATTTTTTAATGTTGCTCATCTCGAGCACAACAAAAATCATACCAACTTAAAACACGTATAACATGGAGCAATTATTGTATTTTTTGGTGACACTTATTGTGGAAAAGCATCAGGGAGCGATGTAGAATTAGAATTCAAGAAATGCATTTGAACTTGTTGGATCTCAAATTAAAGGAGAATTCATGTCAGAGTAATATACTTTTTTCAATAAGGAGGAACATATTAAGGTGAAAAAAAGGGTAAGAAAACTTACTTTGAAAAGGCACTACCTGTTTTATTGATTTCAAAATCATTGAAGTTCAACATTCGTGTAGATCCAAGTTGATCAATCAATCAAAACATGCTTCATTATGCAAAATACCGTAAAAGTAGTAGTAGTGTAGAAATAACTACAAAAATACTTTTAGAAAGTGTCTATAAACTCGCCAGATATAGGTATCATGATTATTATATACGTTAAGTGTATCTCAAAAAAATATTTTCAAAATCTTACTTCATGAAGGACGTATGAAATTTTTTTTTGTTCTCATCAAATTTAATCGATTCACTTCAATGCAAAGTTTTCAAAATAAATAGTTTCAAAGAAATTGAATTTGTAAATAAAAATTGATGGAGTGTTATTCTCGGATAATCTTCTAGGATATTGAGGGGATTCATCCGGTCTGATTTTACTCAATTCAAGCATTTTCTCTGGAATGTGCCATTTTGTTATTACATCACCTTTTGGAACAATTCAAGTTTAATAAGGTAGGTTAGATATCAAACTAGGCAACCCACTATCTAGTTTTGCAAAAAAACGATAACAAAAACGGTATCTCAATGGTCAAAAAATACGAAAAATCTACATATTCCGCCCTCTTGTGAGAGACGTATAATCCGGTAAATCAAAAAAATCGATATTGTATTAATATAATTGAACCTTTCTAAGATCATTTCTGGCAATCTCCGTTTGATATAATTAAACAGAAATCAGTAATACTTTCCACAAAATCTCATGTAATTCACAATAAATTGCCACCGTCTTCGAACAAAATCTACACCCATCTCTTTCGAGGCGTGATGTTTACTTAGTTTCGTTGCCGGCGTGATGTATACCTACTGTCTGTTTTCATCACGTCAGCCCGCGGGCTGATGTGATGAAAACTTATTTTGCTAGCATTGCTTTTTCCAGCGGATGAATCCCCTCAATTTCAAAATCCTGTGAATGCAGTTCGAGAACTATCTATTTTTCTCGAATGATTTGGAAGTAAAATATTGAAATCGTCGAATCATCATTATGTGTTTCAATTTTTCCAGACATCAAATAATTGGGAAGAAACTGGAAGTGATGAATTTTCAATTCCAAGACGAGCACGTCTTTTCAAAACGAGAGCGGAATCAAAGAAGGACTTCGTTCACAGTCTAACTCTAGAATCTGGCAAAGAGTGTAATTCAGACGTGATAGAAGAGAAGATCCTTGCAAGACAAAACTCTATTTCTCATCGGAGGCCAAACGGTTCTTCTTGCCGATTTATATTGAGAGAGCATATTGACGGAGATGACACATCAAAACGAGTCGGTAATTTTCTAGATGAGTCCCCTTCTAAGAGTTCGAATAAGAAGATGTATCCACAAGAAAACAACATTTTTGATTTATCTGATATATCCACAAATCTGAACTCACTAGATGTTCGGAATATGGATTCAAATAGACATATGGTTCGTGGTGAACCATCTGGCAAGGAATCTTCAACTTCCGAATTGTCTCCAATATTGAGAGATGCCAATATGAAAGAACCAAGATCTTTCTACTTTGGCATGGAAGGAGAAGATTCTGATAAATCAAGTACCTATCACCTGGAAGAAGAAGAAGAGGAAGATGAAGTGAGTTCGAAAATTGCCCTAAGGCTGCGACCAGTTCTTCCTAGGAAGCCTCCACAAATATCACATTTCTCGCCAGTTGCTGCCTGGAGGCTCCTTGATGCTCGTTCACAAGATTCAGGTATCTCAGGTGATGCTCGACCACCTCTTTGTTCATCATGGATACCTCAACACGATTTGGAAGATGATTCTAGTCTTGAAGAGATTAGACGCGAATTACCAAAACCACTCTCTTCGCGTCGCCCACATGTCTTCAGTTTCTCCCTCCCACGAGATCTGCAACCTTCATCAAGTTCCGCCTACAAATCTAATAAAAACGCGGCAAACAGTTTGAAGAAACTGCGAAGATCAGTTTCTGGTGTTCTCAATACACTGTCAACAAAAAAGGAAATAGGCTATCGTGACTTGGCCAATGATCAATATGATGCAAATTGGTTTCTCAGCCGCTCCGCACCCAATTCCATTAACGAGAATTCCCCAGATACTCCGGATAGCTTCTTTTCTAGTATATCCCCAACCTCTCGAGTGATGTATCTGCCCGAGAACTCTCCAAAAATAGATCATAAAGGTAGCCACAGACTTTCATCGCTCTCAAAGTCATGCAACGATTTGAATGCTCCTCAATCTCTTTGTGACATCAAGCAGTTTATACCTAGCAAAGAAGAGGTTCCCAAGCGGCATAAAAAATTCACCTTTCAAAGTACTATAAGGCAAATTGAAAGAAGAAGAGTGGCAGAAAAATTATCTAAAGAAGCGGAATTTAAAGAACAGCAAAGGCTCAGAGAATTGGAAGCCATGAGACAAGTTGAAGAAGAATTTCAAAAGAAAAGAGACAAGTATGTTTCAATACCTCATAACTTATGAAATCTCAGAATTTAATGGTTATTGGACGATTTCAGAGAGAAAGTGAATATTCGACAACAGTTGCGTTTATACGCCATGGATGAAAATCAGTGGTCTAGTCTACCAGTAGAAATTGATGATATGAAGTTTGAGGTAATGATATTGTCTTTTGAATCTTACTTCTAACAGCTATTCACTGCAGTTTACTATCATGTTTGATTCGAAATCAATACTATATATTTTTCTAGGATAGACAGGAGCCCGATGGAGCTTTTGCCTCACAAACTTCATCTCCAACTCAGAATCTTGACAGCTATGAGGCTCCGTATAAAGATAATTCTTTGAAGGAAAGGAGGAGGGAGGCTCATACTACTCGAGAACTTTCCGAATATAGGCAAATGCAAAGAGATTATAAGGACTACTTGGGAATATCAAAATTTGGATCATCCGATATTCGACAATCGAAACTAACTACCGTACATCCAGAAGTTACCTATAAAATGCCTAATGTGAAAGGTACAGAGAAGTTTCATTATTATCATCTTCTGCAATGTTTACATTCAAAAATAGAACCTATATTATTCAACGAGTGGGTAATGGTGACTATTATTCACGCGAATAAAGTTGAGTAATAGCCATTACCCGCGAGTAGAATACTATACTTTTTCTATGATTATTTAATCATTGAAGTGAACTATGCAATTTTTAATTTCATTTACACGGCACTTTTTGATAACTGTACTGTGAGATAAAGTATGGTTAGGTTAATACACCTGATACATTTGTTATAGAATAGTTCTAGAAAAAAGTGTACACTAATCGAAATAATATCAATAAGACCATTGAGAAACATTTTTTATGCTGGCTTAAATAATCAATACAGCTTTGAAGAACTGTTACTATGACGGAGACTCAAATAATATTCATCTTTTGAGTACTGTTCGATTTCATTGAACAAATTGACCCATTAATTCTTCAGTGTGAGCAACTCGTTACCTCGTTACGTAAATTGGTCTTCGGAAGCATCGAATCGGGCTCCAGCAAGAATATGTGCGATGTAGGTACGAAAACAGATGCTGCCATAACTCTGCCTCATAATAATTCCCCTTAGGTGTCTACAGGAGATTCACACACGAACGATTTCATGTAACCCCAGACAAAAGTATCTAACGGGATTTGAAATCGAAGACTTTTAATCCAAAGGTTTTTGAACAAAAAGACCCTTAAGTTTGACAATATTTTTGAATGCGACTTTTTTCTTTGGCGGTAGATACCTAAAAACAAAAGTCTTTCTCAGTAACTCCTCTAGGACTAGCAAGGCATAAAAAAAAGCTAATTTAAATAGTCCCAATGCAGCTAGAAATGCAATGTAGTGGCAACTTTGCAACGAGGCTGCAAGAGTGTGTGCAACGTGTATACAATTGTTAAACAACAATAACGATTTATTATTCTGATTTTACCAATACAACGGAACACAACTATGAATAATATATTAAAACAAATAATTATTTAATACTGCCGCGTCTCCCTACTGAACTGCAACTGACGAACTGACTCATTTTACAAAACTTCCACGATCTGGTAATTTTTTTTGGTATTTCGCCACACCCTGAAAAAAGTCAATTAGTAAACAATAAAACCTATCAATATCAAACGTTTCGGAAGCGAATCTGCTTTCGTCGTCAGTGGAACCTAAAAAAAGAAACAATAAATTCAAATTCAATTTGTCTTTTTGTGATTTCATAGTAAAATTGGCTTTTTTGTGTTTTCGGCACAAAATGTCACTTTTACTGACATTGATGGTTTACTTATGTTATGATATCAAGTATTCATCTTTTCCTAAATCGTTGGGCTTATATCAGCAACAACTAGGTACATAGGTATCAAGAATTGGTAGGTACCTACTCACTAATCTGGGAAATCCCATTTGAAAATATTTGGTGTTTGCTTGCTTTCTACCAATTTCGATCAACATTTGTGTGATTTTTGAAGAGTCCCAATTATCATTTTGGTTAGTACCTAAATGATACGTAATTTTTTATCCAAATAATGATTTCTTCCCAGTTTTTCTTTGTTTCTGTACAAAAAATCCCATAAGAGCAGTTGAATTTTCGGAGGCTCACAGCGATAACACCAAATCGATAATACCACTCTGTCATGGCAACACAAATAAACACGTTGCCAGAGCAATCGATATCGCAACGACAATTTTTTGACACAAATAACCACGTTGTCAGGGCAATCAACATGGCAACGCAAATTTGGTGAAGGTATATTCTAGAATTCGTGAAATATTCTTCTAAATACCATTCGTGCTTTAAAATTAACCGGTTAAAATTTCGCTCATGCGTGTTTTCTCTACAAATTTCACTCGACCTTAGGTCTCGTGAAATTTTGAGAAAACACGCATTCGTGAAAATTTATCGGTAATTTTTAAGCACTCGTGGTATTACCCCCGAATATTTCCAAAAGTAGGTGGCGTGTTAGACTCTTAAAGTGGACAAATTCTCTCCAATTTAACCGACCACCTATCTCCAAAATCACATTTTTGTGTACTTTTTACATACGCTTGTAGTCAAAATAGAATGTTTTGATCGGCTCTCGTATAGGTGACTAGAAAATGGCGGCTTTCAAGTGTCTACGTTTTTCCGAGTTCGCGCAGATGTCAACCTCGTTCAAGGTTTCTATATAAGAGGTTGCCTCACTTCGCCTGAGGTAAAGACGGAAGGGGGAAAATATGAGGCTAGCGGTCTGAAACAGTCCGCATTCTGTCATTCCTGTCATGCAATTGAATCGGAATGCATAGTGTCGTGTCAGGTGTCATTCGATCAATGATTGATGAAACGTTGAATTTCTCGCTAATTTTATCATTCAAATCGAAATAAAATATTAATAGAGGTGTAAAATTATCTTTTGGGACATTATAATTGTATATTATTGGTCAAGGAAGCGAAAATACTGTTCCAAATGTGAGTATTTTCTATAATATGTATATTCAAAACATCAACCATCAGATTTCCACAATTTTTTTAACTATTATTTTATATTAGTCCTGCCTAAATATACTGAGAAATCTACTATTGAACTATAATGAAAGCTAAATTTAGGTAGAATAGAATGAACTAAACAGTTGAACACATGTAAACAAACTCTATTATGATCATTTCTAGACACACCTACCTTTAAAACACTATATTTGATAGACAAATCCAAGGATAGGACACTTATAAACAGTTTTCAAAACGTAAATGGATAATTTCACATAAGAAAAACCATCGACAGCAAAAAATCTCTCGACCACCACGAAATAAATAGTGAGGTTATGACATTGAGAAATGACATTCTTGATTTTATGATGGAATGGTTCGAGAAATGGCCGCAGTGGCGCTACAGTAGACACAAATGGCGTCATGACCGTAAAAGTGAGGCAACCTCTTATATAGAAACCTTGAACCTCGTTCTCCTACCTCTAGTTCTCTGGTTCAACGTCGCGAGTTATGGTCCCACTTTTCCCTTAACCATCATATTACTTGTCAAGTCAGCTATTTAAGTTTAAATAAGCTTCGCCTAATCAAAACTAGAGTCAGTCAGTTGAAATTTATTGTACTTTACGAATAATATTTTATGTCGGGTTTTAAGTTGTAATTTTGAGAAATAAAAGCTTTTTTAAAACGTTCGCTCGTCAATCGACTTGTTAACTGGCGCAGTCGTGCAGATTTTTTTTTCGGAACCGAGACTTTTGAATCGACCGGAAAAGTGATCCTACAAACAGTTCATTCGGAGTGTCAGAGTGGGTTAAAAATCTGGATTATCCCAATCGTCCAGAACCTGTCATCTTCAAGTGACCGGAGTGCCATCATCGCCTTGTCTCGCAAGGACCAGCCAAGTTTGGGAAGACTACATTGCTGCCTGAACCCTGGACCTTATAATGATTGGAGCTATCTTCTTCATGTAAGTGTTTAGTTCAATTGAGTTTATGTCCGACTTAGACGATATTATAAAAAATTTATCGACTTTGAAACTGCCTTCAACTGACTCCGCTTCTTCTCCTAATTCATCAGAAGTGCATCCTCAATCGAACAACATTGGTTTAAATTTAAATAATCCAACTGAAATTATGTCTCCTGCTCAATTCAAACCAGAGTACTTACATTGCGTCCCACAATTTGACGGAAATCCGAACGATCTCAATAGATATCTTGCGGTCTGTCAGTCTCTAATAGATTCTTTTATAAAGTAAACGAGCCCGATAATTTTCAGAACGTATTTATCGTCAATTCTTTAATTGGAAAATTAACGGGAAATGCTAAACTAGTTTTAGGAACTATTCATGTTACCACTTGGGAACAATTGAAATTCATTTTACGCAGACATTTCGCCCATCAGAGAGATGAGGCTTGCCTCAATAGAGATCTTGTCATCTTTCGGCAACAAAATAATGAAAAACCAAGTCAATTCTACGATCGTATCTTGCATATTTTAAACTTCTTATGTTCATACGTCGACCTACACGAAGAAGACGACGCTTCTAAAGCCCTAAAAAGAAATCTATATAATAGCTTAGCCCTTAAAACTTTCATCTCCGGTTTAAAAGAACCACTGGGCACGACAATACGATGTATGCGTCCCAGAGATTTGCCTGAAGCATTACAGTTCGTGACCGATGAAAATAATATACACTACTTCCAAAATACGGCTCAACCAAGTCATAGTAATCAAAGACAATTTAATAATAATAATACTAATTTTGTAAGACCTAATCATAATTTCAATCAACAAAGATCTTTTTTCCCATCTCAACCAGTAGAGATAAGGCCTAACTTTATTAGACCTCCACAGAGATTTTTTAGCAACTCCCAAGTTTTTGGAAGACGAAATCAAAACGTTGATGTTTTTAGGCCGAATCCAAACAAACCTCTGCCAGAACCAATGAGTATCACAACTCGAAATACCTCTAATTTACAAAGATTTAATAATAATAACAACAATAATACCCAAAACTTCTTCAAAAGAACTCAACCTTCAAATTTTATTTCCGAAGAATTGTATCATACTGAAACAAATGCTGACTACGCAAATGGACCAAGTAATTCAGGGTATTCGGAACCATGTGAAATCGTTTACACTGACGATTCCCAAGGAATAAACTACGGTCAAGTTTCACAAAATTCTAATAACTTTGGAAGCGAAGATTTAGCTGACGTCGAAAATGAAAATTTTCAGGAAGCTTCGTTACCCACAAACGCAACCCAACACCAAAACTAATTTCTTACAACCATGTAAATACAAGTGAGCTCTCGTATATAAAATTTCCCGAAAATGGATTAAAATTCTTGATTGATAGTGGATCCACAAAATCATTTATCGATCCTGAATTAGCTAACAAATTCTATCCAAATACTATTTCTTACGACCCATTTATCGTTTCCACCATTTTCCAGCAATCCGCTCAAAAATACAGTGCTCAAATACCCACATCAAAATTATTCAATTTAAACAAAAATGAAAGCCTAAAATTCCATCTTTTTAAATTTCATAACGTCTTCGACGGCCTAATAGGATTGGATAATTTAAAAGCACTTCAAGCAAACATAGACTACGACAAAGGCTACTTAGTCACGCCCAGTGCAAAAATTAAATCACAATTTCACAAAACCAATAATGAATTGAATAATATCACTATTTCTCCTCGAACCAAACAAGTTGTAAAAATAAAAACGGACATTCAAAATGGCGAAATAATCTTACCCTACCTAAAAATTCACAATTGTGAAATTCCAAATAGTTTAACCATTGCAAAAAACGGATATTCTATAACAACAATAACGATTGGATATTTCGGAACCCTTTAAAGTTGAGAAATTCGAACGACAAGAAATTCAAAATTTCGAATTAAACAATTTTGACAATTCCTCCTTTCCAAATCGATTTGACTCCAATTTAATCAGAACAGATCATTTAAATCCAGAAGAAAAAGCTAAAATCTTAAACTTATGTGAAGAGTTCAGCGATATCTTTTATAATGAGAACTCCCCTCTTACATTCACAAACGAAATTAAACATTCTATTAGCACCTCGGACGAACAACCAATTTACACCAAAAGCTATCGATACCCTTTTATTCATAAAAAAGAAGTAGAAACCCAAATTTAGAAAATGTTAGATCAAAACATAATACGACCTAGTAACTCACCTTGGTCATCACCTATATGGGTAGTGCCCAAAAAGATCGATGCCTCCGGCAAACAAAAATTTAGAGTGGTAATAGATTTTAGGAAATTGAATGATAAAACTGTAGGTGACAAATAACCCCTACCAAACATTACAGACTTACTTGACAAACTCGGAAAATGTCAATATTTTTCGACAATCGATTTAGCGAGTGGATTCCACCAAATCGAAATGAACAAACGCGACACACTAAAAACTGCCTTCAGTACAGAACAAGGACATTTCGAATTTACCCGAATGCCTTTTGGACTCAAAAATGCTCCGGCAACATTCCAAAGGGTCATGGACAATATCTTACGCGGCATACAGAACAAAGAGTCGTTAGTTTATCTAGATGACATTATCGTTTTTTCTACATCATTACAAGAACATCTTGAAAGGCTAAGATCAGTTTTCCAAAGACTACGTAATTCAAACTTCAAAATTCAAATGGACAAAAGTGAATTTCTAAAACGCGAAGTGGCTTATTTAGGACATGTGGTAACACCCGGTGGTGTTAGACCAAACCCAGATAAAATAATAACCATAAAAAATTATCCTATTCCTTCAACGACCAAACAAATCAAAGGATTCTTAGGATTGCTAGGATATTACAGAAAATTTATTCCGAATTTCGCCCAAATAACAAAGCTTATGACTAAATGTCTCAAAAAAGGTTCAAAATTAGAGCATAATCTGGAATTTGTCAATTGTTTCGAGAAATGTAAAATTCTCTTAACGAACGAACCAATCTTAAAATATCCCGATTTTTCCAAGACTTTCAATCTAACTTGTGACGCGAGCAATGTTGTCATTGGCGCCGTCTTATCGCAAGGTAAGATAGGTCAAGATCTTCCCGTAGCGTAACAATAGAAAAAGAATGCTAGTGCCTAGTGTGGGCAACGAAATACTTTCGCCCATATCTTTATGGAAGAAAGTTTAATATAATAACCGACCATAAACCATTACAATGGCTTTTTAATCTCAAAGATCCTTCTTCAAAATTAATGCGCTGGCGGATCAAACTAGACGAATACGACTACACAATCATTTACAAAAAAGGGAAGTTAAATACAAATGCTGACGCTTTGAGCCGCATCGAGATCCATACAAAAGAAACCGGCGAGATATCAGCATTAACTGAATACATGAACGATTTCAACAACTCCTTACAAAACGAACAGATCATCAACGAACCTGGACCTAACACAATAGACATAGACCAAATGTCGACTGTTGCAAACCCTGACCTCGACAATAACGTAGTAGAACCCGAAGTCCTTGACCATCATAATGATGACAACGGCGATACTGCCCATACGAACGATCAAGACCCTGTAGTAGGGGTACCAATTATAGAATCTGCAGTTAATTATGGAGCTAATCAAATAATTATATCTCAAGTACATCACTCTCCCGCTAAAACCAAAAAAGTAATACTTTTTATGAAAAAACGCAGATTTATCGTTCAACTCTCAGACAATAATTTTGAAAATGACGTCATGTCATTTATAAAAGAATACGTTATTCCGGACAAATTGTACTCAATATATTTCGAAAATTCTAACCTGTATGAACCATTTTGCGAAATAGTTCAAAGAAACTTTAAATGGCCCTCGCTAAAATTCAAAAGATGTTTAACTAAACTATTGGATGTCGAAGATGAAAACGGAATTCGAAACATTATTCAAAATTATCATGAAGGAAAGACAAACCACCGCGGGATCGACGAAACAGAACAAAGAATAAAAACGAAATACTATTGGCCCAATTTAAGAGATTCCATACAGACCTTAATAAATGAATGCGAAACCTGCCAACGCAGCAAGTATGATAGGAAACCTATACGAATGGAAATGAATATTACACCAACTGCTACTAAACCGTTTTCCATAATTCCATAATCGAGCATAATCCTGGAATTATGCCAATTAAATCAGGAACTGCTAGAATAATAGATTATAGATATAGATTAATACATTATTACAACTTAAATCCAATAATCTTGGAAATTAATAAACTAAACTTGAAGTCAGCCAACCTTACTTGTTTTATAAACGCTCATAAGGAGTACTCTGAAGAGATGAGTAACTACATAAAACTCCTAGAATTAACGCAGAATAAGGTACAAGATAAGATGAAATCTTACCTCGTCCCCACCGAACCAAAAGAGGCTTTATTAACGGATTAGGCTCTATGTTTAAAGCAGTCACTGGAAACTTGGATGCGACCGACGGAGAACATTACAATTATTTAATCAAAGAATTGCAAGAAAATCAAAGAAGCATACAGACAAGTATCTCTAAGCAAAATTCACTCTCTCTGACGGTTATCGAAAGATTTAACCCTACACTAAATCAAATAAATTACAACGAGAACCTGTTAGAGACCAAAATTAACCAAATCGCATCGATCGTTCAAAAACCCGTATATAGAAAAAACTTTATATTTATGAAGGACATAATCAATCAAATTGTGAACGTTTATGAAGTCATAGATTCAATCTTACAGGATGTAAGAAATTCCCTTACATTTTCCAAACTAAAAATAATGCATCATAGCATAATAAAGAATGTAGACTTTTATTCCGAACTAGTAAAATTGCAAGAAAAAGTAGGCGAAAAATCAATGCCATTTTGTGCCACCTTTGAAAACATTTTGCTATTTGAACAACTCACCGAATTAGAGGCTTTCAATCAGAATAATAAAATCACCTACATTTTACACATACCAATCATGCTCACAGAGATTTTTGAATATTTTCATTTATACTCTATACCAATATACAAGCAGAGTCGGTTTAAGGTAATCATACCGCGAAATAAATTTGTCTCAAAATCTCAATTGCACTATACACACTATGATGGGAAATGCCGAGAAAACATACCTGGAACCCACATATGCGAGAAAGGAAACCTCAAAGATATCACAGAAGACAGCCCTTGCGAAATAAAACTCTTAAGCCCCGATCAAGACGCCACACACCTCAATTGCGAACAAATTGAAGTGAAACTCACCCAACCAATAATTAATCATCTCGATAAAACCGACCAATGGGCCATTGTCCTGCCTGCCAAAACAGTTGTCAAGCCAAACTGCAATGACCAAGAAGAAACCCAAAATCTTATGGGTACATATCTATGCCAACTACCCATCGGATGTCAACTAGCCGTAAACTCAGAGGTACTGATGAACCAAAAAGATACATTTGTATCCAGTCACCAGCCAGTACTATTTCCTGACTTTATCGAACCATCTCCGTCATTACCAACCCTTAACCTGAGTCACCACCTTCATCAAATCAAATTAGACGGATTACATCATCTACATGAAGAGATTCTACAAAATGAACCACCACTAACATTCAGCAAAATCTCAGAAGCACCCAGCGTGTGGACA
Source organism: Orchestes rusci (assembly GCA_958502075.1). Taxonomy (NCBI): domain Eukaryota; kingdom Metazoa; phylum Arthropoda; class Insecta; order Coleoptera; family Curculionidae; genus Orchestes; species Orchestes rusci. The sequence continues at coordinate 89,155,904 of OY293303.1, forward strand.
ATCTTCCTCTACGTTTCCATAGTTGTTAGTGTTTCCATCCTGGGCCTCAAGAAAACTAAATGTTGGAAGAAACAAACACCAAAAGGTCCAGAAGTCCCAGAAGAAATTCAACTTCCTCGTTTACGATAAAGTTGAATCTTGAGGAGGGAGGAGTTATGGTCCCACTTTTCCCTTTACCATCATATAACTTGTCAACTCAGCTATTTAAGTTCATATAAGCTTCGCCTAATCAAAACTAGAGTCAGTCAGTTGAAATTTATTGTACTTTACGAATAATATTTTATGTCGGGTTTTAAGTTGTAATTTTGAGAATTAAAAGTTTTTTTTAAACGTTCGCTCGTCAATCGACTTGTTAACTCGCGTCTCTCTGTCATGTCATACCCATTTGACCGAAATTGGGAACGGTCACATAATGCCGTTGTGCCATTGTCCCGTGGTCCCATTGTGTCTGGCTGCCCGCCCTTTGTCCGTCGTTGTAATGGATTCTTCAACCTTCCACGATCTATTTTAAATGTGTGACACAATGTAGGTCACCTTTCAGACATTATTTTTAAACAATAACGATTGTGCCCTTACACAATACTTTACTTTCATCCGTGTGAATTATGGTTTCCAAATATCCTTCAAAACGACTCACTGGGAAGCGATATAATGTACGTCCTCTATGTATATCGTCCGTTGTTATACAGATGTTCACTTATTTCCCTTCAAATAGTGAACACGGTTTATCCATGATACCAAAATCGTTCATACAAAAATCATGAAATTTGGTATAGCGCATAAAGTGTTGATGCAGGAGCTTACCATACCAGAGGGTTATTTGAGGGTTAAACAATCTCATTTTTTGATGGCGATTTTCTTGACAATTATCTATAGGAACATTTTTCATAAAAAAAAACCCACGATGTTTTTTTACTGTTCAGGGAACACCCTGTATAATTACAATTGAATAAGCAATAGTAATACTTCAAATGCTTTTTGAGGTTCAACTTATAACGATTGTAGGTAATGGAAATTCTAGCTCTGTTCGTAGAACAATCACAAACCAGTCAGCGCTTCATCGATTGGTCAATGTGAGTCAGAAGTAGTTTGCAAACTGCAAATCCTGAATGATGATTGGCTCTGACTGTTTGTTGTTTGTGATTGTTCTACGAACAGACTTAATATGATCTGACTATGTAAGCGAATATTCACCTAATAGTCCAAGTTTTCCTTTTTGAAAAAAGTACAATCTGCAGAGAATGTATTTGTAACAAATGGCAAATTAAATTCAAAGAAAGCGGATTTTTCTCAATGAAAGGTGCAATGTTCAAAGTTCCCCTTGCTAAGGTATATTATTCATATTACTGAAAAATCCAGTTCAAAATAGTTGCCATATTTGGCAAATGCGTTCATTATTGACATTGACATGTTATTGTTTATCCTGGATAAAATAAAATGCTTATGAACTACAGCTGCTCTTATTAGATTGAGAATATTAATGTAGTGACTGTATTGTTTATACTTATACTTTACTGAACATGCATAGAATTGCCTGAATATCTTCACGTTTAACACGGGCTTTAACACCATATTTTCCTCAATTCCAGAGCCGAGTCATCGACATAGTAACTACAGAAAAGATTTTGCCTATGGAATGCTGAATTCCAAATCAAATAACTGTGCAGACGATTTACCTCAAATCTACAAAAGCCAGTTCTCTCCAATAACAAAATTTTGACAATATTGGAAGGATTGGCAGGGATGGAGTTCCAAATTGTAGCGTTTTAATATGAGACCCATTTGTAATTAACCAGTCAAAATGTTTTTATATTATAGTACGTATTTGTGCAAAGTTTAATATGTTTGATAATCAAATAAAGAATATAAACAACTACATAATCAACTGTTGGACATTGCAGGAATGTTGTTAGAACGGACTACTTCGAAACGTAGATATAGTCCTGGATCTCTCATACAAAAAAACTGATTACCACTACTCTGTATGACTTTTTGAAAATATTCATTCTGACTATTTCTCAATTGGCGAAAAGACTGGTTATCTGTGACATTTTATATAATAAAGTGAGTGGGAACCGGTCCGGTGTTGGGCTCGAACCCATGCAATGGCAATAGACCATAAAAAATTGACTGACTGGTAATTTAGCGGCACCCATACGGCAGAGTGCCAAAGGTATAATTGTCCTCCTTATTAACGCCGGTAACCAGGCCAGGGAGAATCGGATATTCCCGTAGGGAACGAAGGACAAAGATACACACTCGCCAGTCGGTAGGCTCCATCGCGAACACAGCGGTTCTCCAATACAGACTGGTGCCAACCGTCCCTCAACACCAACCAACCAAGTTTTGGTCATAATAGATATTATTAAGAAAAAGAGCGATAACCAGATTTTTCGCAGATAAAAAAAAAATTGTCAGGCTGGCCAAAATGAATTTTCTCACAGTTTACAGAAAAGTGGTTGGTCACTTTTTTCTACAGATGAGGTATCCGGTACTATAACGTCAATCGATAATTCAACGAACCTGCCATTCAAATGTGTGAACATTTCAGTGGCCAATATTAAGTTTAATACATTTCCTTGTCACAGGCATGTTGTGGGATCCTATAACAATTGTCATTACGCATAGATAGAACATAATATGCACAAAACTGGAAAAATGTGACATATGAAGTTTTAATCGTTGTATGTCCTATTAAAAATAAAAAACATGAAAAATCATCCAGAGGTGATCATAGTTATTTATGGTACTAGTGCGTTGTGTTGGAACTAAGTCACGCTAAAAAGATTTTTACCACGAGACCGTTGAGCCAAGTTGTTTAAATTCTCAAGTGACTTGTGGAACATAACGCACGTGGCACTCTCGTTTTTAAATGTTGTATCCAACAAATGGAAAAAATCGTTTTTTTATGAGATAATTATTAAATATAAACAGATTGACTAGACAGTGACATGTTTACATTTTGGTCAAAACATGTTATTGTTTGTTTGGTTGCCACGGGAACGTGATAGGTAGTTTGTTTGTTGGCCACGGAAACGTGAGTTATAATCCATAACTAGTGACTAGTGAGCTATGGACCATAACACATTATTGTGTAATTTGACACTTTACTTGTCCAAAATGACATCAATAATGACACCTATATCATGCGTTAGATAAAAATATTGATATAAATACAGGGTCATTCCGTATATATTGACTCATATATGTTAGCGGCGTTATCTATAGAGATATGAAAATTTTGTTAATATGAAAGTTCCAGATATTCATCTGAACTTTTCAAAAATCCTATCGAAAACAACAAAAGAATATCGCAATGTCAATATTTTTCCACAAGTAGCATTTTTTCCAATGAAACCCCCTGTATATTATCATATCTTACTTCCTTGATTTCAAAAATATATAATTCGATACCTTTCCGATGAGTGGTTCAGGAGATATTCAAGTTTAAATTTATTTAAAAATCAAAATTAACATTCCTGTTGCTATGGAAAAAATGATAGAATCATGATTATATTTATAGATTGAATCAATAGAAATGGAGGTCAAATAACTTTATTTTCTAGATGTTATGCCAAATATTCACGGGTTTATAAATTTTTGCAACTTCATTCATGGCAACCGGGATCTAATTTTTACACATATTTAAACTTAAATATCTCCTGAACGACTCATCAGAAGGGTATAAAACTATATATTTTTGAAATCAGGAGAATAAGCTCTTTCATAATATGTGATAATATACAGGGGTTCCATTGAAAAAAATGCTACTTGTGGAAAAATATTGACATTCCGATAGTCTTTTGTTTTTTTTGATAAGATTTTTGAAAAGTTCAGATGAATATCCAAAATTTTCCTATTCACAAAATTTTCATATCTCCAAAGATAACGCCGCTAGCATATGGGTCAATATATACGGAATGACCCAAGGTACAGTATGAAAACTTCATATAAAAATAAACTTAATACATATTTTTTAACAACACAAACAAAATAAACTCAACATTCTCAAAAACTAAAAATATAAAGTTCTTAGAAAAATACATTTTTTTCAAAACGACACAAAATTAACATGAAAAAAAAGTCCATTTAGAAATAGACTCGCAATACATCTTTTGAACAACACAAACAAAATAAACATGACATTCTCAAGAACAAAGCAATGATTCTCAAAAACTGAAACAGTTCTTGAAAAAATATCTTTTCAATCCCATTCTGTGATTGAATCACTCTCTTTTTTTTGCGTTGATTAGCAAACCCGAACCAGTCACCAACTGCAGAACCAAAGTCCCGGTCACTGATAGTTGGATGATTTTTTTTGATGACATCTGTAAACAATGGAAATATCTATTAAATATCAGATTTAAAATCTCAACAATAACATTATAACATATCAACAACTGGCACGTTTGTTTGCGTTAAGCTCATGTATGTTTCAAATTGAATAAGGGAAAAGATGATATAAACGAATCAATTTCGGAAATTTATTTTTCCGAATTGTATGTCGTGCATCAAGTTAAAAATCACCCTGTACATTTTGAATACACAGTTATTTTTTTTTTATAAGGATTATAGTGACAGATCACAATTGTAGATTGAAGGTTGGCAAACCTTTTTAGTACAGGGTGGTTAGTGAGAATGGCGAGATGTCAGATCTCAGAAATTATTATGTATCCCAGACTTGCGAAAAAAAAAATTGTCCAAAACCTGTAACAAAATTTCATGTACGCCCTACTAAAAAAATATAAATGGGAAACTGCTAGGTGTTCAAAAATTCTTATATCTCAAACCAATGAAAATGAACCAATGCTCACCTCTCAAGATTTTTATCAAAAACGTGTGTCTTTAGCCATAAAATTGTTTTTTGGCAGGTCGATGGTTCAGCCAAATCATTGCGATACGTTACACTGCCAAACACCTTTTTAACTCGTTCTTCCGATTCATGCCACCCACAAGGCAAATAAATATCCAGTAATTCAATTTATTCAAACATCATACTAGTAAAGAATTATCGAGATTAAATACCTAGATGGCAACATAATATTGACAATCAATAATTTTGAAGATTATGCCCATCAAAAAGTTGGAAAAGATACTCACAATCTGCTTTTCCATATCAGAGTTCAAAGAAATGTCTTTCTCCAATGAGATAAGTTCATCCAATTCTTTTACTAGGGAAATATTCTGGATGTTGTCATCATTCAATATTTCAGAATTTCAGATTAGCTACGTCAATCAACGACTTTTGTCAAAATGAGTTTAAGTGGAAATTTTCGTGACTGGCTTTTAATTGAGAAGGAAACAGTGGTGGGAAGCAGTCAAAATGAATGGCCTACGATACGTGAGTTCTCACGTATTGTATAATCGAGCTTTTGGAACTGATCCGTTCCTTCTTCAGGATGACCATAAGTGCAGGAACGAATCAGTTCCTAAAGCTCGATTATACAATACATGAGAACTCACGCATCGTAGGCCTTTCATTGTGACTGCTTTCCACCACTGTTTCCTTCTCAAAATGAGTAGCATAGAATTGTTTTCCATCAGAGTTTCTTGCAATTCTTGGAATATGATCCGACACTGGGACCAACTTTTCATCACCTGTCAAATTATTTGATGCATCTGCTTTCTCGACTATTGTAGGGTTCAGCGTCATTGACAAAACTAGGTTGTCAGTTGTCATCTACGACAAACAATACATCGTTTTTAACGTACAGCAAATGCCAAACCACTTTCGATTCACGTCATAATTGCCACCAAGAGAGTTATTATGTGATTTGCTGGTGACCAAATTTGGCCACCAGCAAACTTCATAACAACGTGCTTGGTGGAAATTATGACGTAGATCGAAAGTTGTTTGGCATTTGCTATAGTTTTTTGGGCCAAAGAAGAATCTACAAAAAAATTAAAACAATATTATCAAGTATCTTGAAATCGTGCAAAATAAAGTCTGCCAATTATACCGTTTTTTATTTTTCCAATTTATAAGAGACCCCCTTGGAGGAAAATGGTCGACTTTCAAGTATATACAGGGTTTTTCACTTAAAACACTTAAAATTACAGATTTTACAGAATCTGTAATTTACTCAGGAACTCTTTGGAAAATGTTAAAATAATATTCAAGTCAAGTAATAACAATATATATTTTCGAAATTAAAAGACAAAACAGAAATCCTAGACAAGTGTGGAGTGTACAAATTACATTGCGGCGATTGCAATTCAGCTTACGTTGGGAAAACAGGACGAAACTTCAGAACGAGGATCAAAGAACACCTAAACGTTCTACGCTCCCCTGTGGACAATAAATCAGCTTTTGGAGTACACCTTAGAGACTTTAACCACTCATTCGATATTGAAAACGACTTCAAAATGTTACATCATATTTCCAATGGTAAGAAGCTGTATTGGAAAACTTAGAGATAGCGCAGTGTGCCCTGAATACAAAAGACATTACCCTAAACGATCCAGTCAAAAATCATTTTATCGAAGCAGCATGCGTGATAAATTTGTTTAAATAGTGGGATTGAAGCGAAGCGCTCGAATTTGCAGGCAATTCAGTCGCCTTAGGTATCGATGGGTGTTTGTTTTGGTTTTTTCTTTTCGAGTGTCCTCACTATGTGTTCATTTTCATTTTCCGTTTGTGCTTGATAATGTAAGTAATTTTATTTGTTAGTTGAAGTAAGGATTTTAGATTGTTTACTTGTTCCAGATTGTTTGTTAGCCATCATGTCCAAGTTTGTCTTAATCTTTCAATTTGAATAGTTATGTAAGTACGATTCACTTTATTATGCTCTCTCCTGACTTTCTGACTTGACACTCTTTCAGACAATTTTAAGTCACTCTTGATAATGGTTTATTGACTGAAACGCGTCGAGTGCACTAATTTGATTATACTTTTGTGAAGAATTGGACTTTCATTTCTGCCAAGAAACCAATCATTTGAATAAATGAGTGACGGGGAGCCCCTGGCCGTGAGGATCAACTTAAACTAAGAAGAAGTACAGCATAAACACAAAGCACAAAACAAATTTGGAAGCATCAATGAACGAAAACCACAACACAAAAACTGAACAATGGCTCAATGGCGTCAGTTTGCTGAGTTTGCCCGTTGTCGATCGATAGCCGTAGTCGCCATTCGCACGGTACCTGTTCTGGTTTTTGGCGTTTGGCGGTAAATTTGAAAATTTTAAAACATTTTTTATCACTACTCATTTCTCGCAGTAGAATGCCTTGTGTAAGCGTGACTTTGAACACAAATTCAATGTTGACTGTAGCATAATAATCATATTATCGACCTTTGAAAATGGAGACCGTGAATAACTAGCTTTTATAGAGGTTGTTTCATAAGAATATATAAAAAAAATGAAGATAAGGTGATTATGAAATTACATTAAGATTTCACTTCACAGTAGCATAAATGCAGTTTTGAATCGACTACATGAAAAATCTGTTACGATTGTTACGTACTTTTGATCTTGAATGTATAACGTTACAAACTTGACTACCAAAAATTACGTATTACCAGAAATATTTCATCGTTGACGGATAAATAACGCAACTTTAACGATATCGGAAAACAACTCCATCTTTCGATCTATTTCACGTTAAAATAACGTATCATTAACATTAAAAAATAAACGTTAATATATTAACTTTCACGAAACGTCACAAATGGTTTATGCTACGTAACATGTTTAGTAGGATTCATACAGTGTGTCCCAGATTCGTTTCTCTATACAGGGATCTTGGCTCCTCTTATACCCACATCAAAGGTTGAATGAAGAAAGTTTTGGAGGTATCTTAGTGCATTCGATATCTGGTTTCAGATTTGCGATCGGTCAATTGGTTTTGGAAATATCGGCGAAAAACCGAGAATGGCGGATTTTGTTTTTTGCCAGTAAATCCGAAACGGCCAATTTGACAGTTATGGAAATGTGACATTATCTGGACACCTTTTTAAGACGAATAAAATGGCGTGTATGACATGTCTCAATCGTCTTTTGTTTTCCCGCAACACGCCGCCTCAACTTCAATTTTTCTTATGGCTGCCATATTGGATTTTTCGATTTTTGAAAAGAGCGTAAAATTTTTAGTCTATTGATGTCTCACAAGTTCATAAGATATTTGAGTATCATCGGAATATCACACTTCGTAGTTGGGATTAATCTTTTCTAAGGAGGCCATGATATATTTGTCGAAAAACATGAACAAGTACTGCTTAATCAACTTAAGGTCAACGCATTTAGTGTGCAGCAAATGTCTTGAACGCATTGAATTTTCAATAGAACATGGACATGCATCGTGACATTTTTGACAATTAGCAACTGTCTTTCGTTCAACCCTTACAACTTACAAGTTTATTTCTGTTCATAGTTGATCAAATTGATCACGGTTTTTCTAAATTGTGTTTTATGAGGCTGTCGTCGTCCGGGATATAGCTCCAAATACCTTGACCTTGCTGAGGAAATGCCGGCATTTCTATGTGACCGCAAGTACAGCGCTAACATGACTACCTTTCTTTATTTGAATAGAGAATGCCGAACATTTTTGACAGGTTTTCACAATTTGTTCATCAGATTTATTATTTTAATTTGAAAAGCGTAGGTACTTGTTATCAAAGCACAACTGTCATACTGAATTGATGAACGACCGATCATAGCCCCCTAAGATTTTGCTTATAAACCAATTTTTAGACAAATGAATCAAGGCCTTCTTGAAAAAGAAGGCCATGACATATCTACGAAATGTGATATTTCAATGATACTCGAATCTTTTATGCACTTGTGAGACATCACTAGGCTGGTGTTACGGTTTATTTTTTAAGCTTTGAGATTTCCAAATTCAGGGTTGACTAAATTAAAATATTAGGATTAAGGATATTTTGTTAATTAGTCAAAGTAAGCTGATAATGACCATTTGTGATGATTGACACTCATTTTTCTCGGGTTAATCGTATCATTACCATTTTATGAAATAAGGGTAGAGATAGTGAGTCGATCTTACCGGAGCATTATAGGATATTATTGCCAATCCCTCTTGGTCCGTCCAGGAATTAAATTTCGTTCGTTATTTCATTCTCCCATCTCTGGTGACTTCCTTGGTTGAGCCCTCATCCCCTATCTTGAAATCTAGTGACCTTCAATTGTTGCCAATTGTTCAAAATATTGACCTTATAAACAATATACGAACCAATCAGCGGCCTCGAATTGAATGTCAATGTCAGAGGGTCCAGTTTTAGGGACTTTGTGTGGTGAGACCGTCATCGGTTCATTTAGCTGGACTTAGTGAGTTTTTCTTCCCAAGAAAGTGGTTGCTGTAGCACACTTGAGTCGCTGAGTGCGAATTTAAAAGGAAAATCCAAATCTTCAGTCATCCCTTTCCCGTTTTGGTTTTCATTGATGAACCTGTGCCGCAGTGCATTTTTAAAACAAGGGGATTTTGAGTTCATGAAGATTTTTCTGGCAAACTGATCAAAAAGGCCACATGACATCTTTTGGTGAGTTATTTCTTATACTTTTAACCCCCTCAATCTTATTCAAAGTAATTCAAAGCTAGATTTCAGTCAATTTCAAGGTTTATTTCTGCTTTGGAGAATTTATTTGTAATTATGTGAATTTCTTCACTTACCTCGTTGTGAAGGGCGCATTCTTAGACGTGTTATCTTTCCAGGCCTTCAAGCTTCACGCTTCAAACTTACATCTTCAATCTTCAAGTTATAGTTCAAGTTACATTCAGGCTTTTACTTCAAGTTGAAGTAGTAAGCTCGCTATTATCGACATCGCCTTTTCTGCGAACCTGTACTTCGGCTCCAGAGCCCCTGATTGATTGGTATTGGCAATTCTATCCAACCCTATGATTAACGCCGTTGGAATTAAGACGAAAGGGAGCCCTTAGACCGAACTTACCCCATTGGCAGAACGTGATCAGAAAACCCGCAACACCATCACCATTTCAAGGTACTGTGCGATTAATATCATCTCTTGATCGGTTCTACATAGTTGGGATAGTTATACGCCGTATATATCGGTCAAACACCCTATTTTTATCAACTTACCGGAGTTGGAGGTTAGAATCCGAGTTCACTCTTAAACTTCGAAATAAATGCACTAATCAGTCACACAATGGTCATATCACATTCACTGGTCTTGGATACTAATTAATAAGGGTAGAATCATCAATTAGATCTAGGGAGTAGGCTAGTTTATAATCGAATTTTGGATAATTAACCACATGTGGAGCTGGTTTGCTGTTTACGTTCGGTGACACTACTTAGATATTTTAGATAAGAATAATTTGGTCACATTCCGAAATTATCGGCTTGTACCTGAGACGTGTTGTACATATTTTTGTGGTCAATAAATTCTATTTGTGGGTGAATCTTTGGTATTTTCTTGGCAGGATTTTCCCGTTTGAGGATTTGGGATTGGGGCACTAGGTAAATGGGATGGCGCTTATTATAGTCTGAGGAAGATCAATTTTTTATGTTAGAGAGCTTTTACCCCGCCCTCTCTATACGACTGGCTGGCAATAAACCCCCAAATCCTCCGCCACCTATAGTTCTCAAAAAAATATTTAAGCCTCCCACGAATTTATAAACATAAATAGGTATAATTTTTTTCATTGTAACAAATTGGCGCCCAAACGTGTCAAGGGTAGTATTGTTCAGAGTTTTTTTTTTCTCTCTCTTGCGTTTTATGACCAGGACCATTGTGTGGTGCATCATAGGAAAACCTCACTGTGTACTGTATGAAATACACAGAAGCGTATTTTATTGTGTCGTGATATTTATTTATTGATTTTTTATTTTTTTTTGTTTTTGTTATTTAATTCTGAATTTTATTTTGCTCAGCCTGTGTTTGTAGATCACGTATTTAAGCAAGCTCTTCGAGTGATTTGGTACCTTTTTGTTCATTTTTTTTTTTTTTTTTTGTTTTTTTTTTGGAAAGAGTTGGGTTGCTTTGCAATAGCACAAGAGCGTTCAGCTTATAAAAACGTAATTTTTTCATATATTTTGATTGGATAACATGGACATGGATATTGACAACAACTCAATCGTCGATGATTTGATTAATCTGGATGCCGAGGACGTTAGCCATTCTTGTTGGCCGAATAATTCCGCGCGCCTGGACAGAAATATGGACTCTGGAATAGGACAAACGAGATCATTAATGGATGAAGATGTACCATCTATGGAAAGACCTACCCAACGTGATGAATCGACGAACATCCTGAATAGAGCCGCAATTGCTGATCAATCAAATAGCTATGAGCGTCCACGACCCAGATTCACGGAACAATCAATCCAGACAGATCACATGTCTTCCATGGGAAATCAAACAAATTCTCATGACATGAATTGGGACAGACAAGACAACTTTCTTCCGTGGCGGTCCCGTCCGAGTATGCGGTCCAGACATGTTGATGGACTGGATGGTCGACAAGCTGGTAGTTATTCGGTTCGATTCCAACAAATCGAACCTGAAAATAATTCGTCGTTTTATCCTTATCATCAGGAAGAACCGGCCTTCGGGAATCGACTGGCGGACATGAGATTTTCACCAACCTCGGTTCCAAGAAGTCAATATCATCACCAGTCGCATCCACCACAATATTCTCATTATGACGTCACCAGATGGAATATATCCTATAACGGACAGTCGAGCGTCAATAGCTTTTTGGAGAGGATAGAGGAGTTGAGGCTCTCCAGAAGAGTATCCAAGGATCAGCTTCTGAAGTCAGCTCCCGAACTATTGTCTGGGGATGCGTTGCTGTGGTTCCGGACGACTACATTTGCTGATTGGGACGATTTGATTTTTAAGCTTCGCCAAGCCTTCCAGCCTTACGATTATGAGTATGGCCTTTGGGACGAAATTAGAAGAAAGACTCAGGGTGCTCAAGAAAGGGTTTTAAATTACGTTGTAGCAATGCAAAACCTCTTCCGGAAACTGGCTGATCAACCATCTGAAAGTACACAATTAGCTATGATTCGTCGAAATTTACTTCCATACCTCCAAAGTCGGTTAGCTACATACGAAATTTATAATCTGCAAGACCTGCTACGTTTGGCGAGATCCGTGGAAGAGACGGAATCTCGAATTCAAAGATTTGTTCCCCCTCCGACCAATGTGAGACAGCTGTTGGAACCCGAGTTAGGCTATATAAGATCAACCATTAATCTTGCACCTGTTCAGACTAGTCACTCACCAGAACCGTCGCCATCTACATCTTTTCCAAATCCAGTCGATGTAGTACAACAAAAGCCACAGATCTGCTGGAACTGCGATGGAACTGGGCATCGCTTCCGCTCCTGCGACAAGCCAAAAATTCTATTTTGCTACCGTTGTGGCAAAAAGAATGTGACCAGTCGAAATTGTGAGTCTTGTCCAAAAAACGGGACACTGGCAAGGCACTAGGCCGTGCACCTTGCCCTCTAGAACGTAGATTGGCCACTCAAGATTACGTCCCCCTTCTGAACTTTGTTTTGGCTCACGTGAGAGATGATCAGCGACCTTACCTGAGTGTTGAAGTTTTCGGTAAAAACTTTTTGGGACTACTGGACAGTGGCGCATCAAGAACCATAGTGGGAGAGGCTGGATGGAGAGTACTCAAACATCTGTGCACTCTGTCAAGATCTTCATTTTCTAGTTGTACTGTAGCCAACGGAGACACCTGCAATGTCATTGGCACAATACATTTACCCTTTAGACTTCGTCAGCGCGTGGTTGTACTGGAGGTGTTGGTGGTGCCATCATTACCTCATTCCCTTATTCTAGGGATAGACTTTTGGAAGCGGATGGGTATCGTGCCTGATCTCCTGGCGGAAGAGTGGACTTTTCGCAGTAGCCTGGAAGATTTATCAGCTTGTCACCTAGCAGCAATCCAATCAGTCCAATCACTAACGGAAGAACAAAAGTCCAAGCTTGATGCACTTGTGGAGAGGAGCTTTTTGACAATGGGTACCAAGCTGGGATGTACAAAACTGGTTCAACTTGTCATCAAAACCGAAGCAGCACCAATCAAACAACGCTACTACCCTCTGTCAAGAGCCCTACAAAATGAGGTGAATACTGAGCTGGAACAGATGCTAAGGGATGACATCATCGAACCTTCTGAATCTCCATGGTCATCACCTATTGTGATGATTCGCAAAAAGTCTGGTGGGTGGAGATTCTGTGTGGACTACCGTGCCCTGAACAGAGTCACTGTTCCCGATGCCTATCCTATCCCCTATGTTTCTGCCACTTTGGACAAGCTTCGTGATGCTCGCTTTCTCAGTACACTGGACATTAAATCCGCCTACTGGCAGATCCCCATCACTGAGGAATCAAGAGCTCTCACCGCTTTCACCGTACCTTCTCGTGGACTATTCCAGTTCAAACGGATGCCGTTTGGTCTTACAAATGCTCCTGCTGTGTGGCAGCGGCTGATCGATAACGTCATTGGAGTGGATCTGGAAAAGTACGTGTTTGTTTATCTGGACGACGTGATTATCTGTACCCCAACCTTCGCCGAGCATTTACAAGTTCTCCAATCCAATCCATCAGTAGGATTTTGAAAGCTGGCCTAACATTAAACAAGGAGAAGTGTAACTTTTGTAAATCCGAACTTAAATATCTGGGCTACGTGGTGAATGCCAATGGTTTGCTGGTGGATCCGGAGAAGGTTGAAGCCATCGTGCAGATTCCCTCTCCGAAGAATGTGACAGGTGTTCGTCGCATCGTTGGACTTGCTTCGTGGTACAGGCGCTTTGTTCCGAATTTCTCCAGTGTAATATCACCTCTGACAGCCCTCACGAAGAAGAACACTAAATTTGAATGGGATGAACAGTGTGAAGCGGCCTTCAACAAAATCAAAGATTACCTCGTGAAAGCTCCTGTCCTTTCGTGTCCGGATTTTGAGAGGCAGTTTACGATTCAGTGTGATGCGTCTGATTTTGGCCTTGGCGCTGTGCTAACTCAAGTGAAGGATGGAGATGAGCACGTGATCAGTTACCTCAGTCGATCCCTAACGAAGGCAGAAAGAAAGTATAGTACGACAGAGAAAGAGTGCCTGGCTGTCCTGTTCGCTATAGAGAAACTCCGCCCATACATCGAGGGAACTCATTTCACTGTCATCACCGACCACTACAGTCTTCTTTGGCTCAATTCTATCAAGGATCCAGTGGGTAGAATAGCTCGATGGGCCGTGCGGCTCCAGCAATATGATTTCTCGATAGTCCATCGAAAGGGAAAGGAAAATGTAGTCCCAGACGCTTTGTCCCGTACTGTGCCCGCCATTGATGCTCTAACCAATGCAGATCCCACTGATGTCGACCAGATATCTGACAAGTGGTACATTGGCATGGTTAGGAAGGTTGAAGAAGAGCCCCTCAAGTATCCTCTGTGGGCTATCATCAACGGTAAGCTTCACAAACGTGCGAGACCCCCTTATCCAGCCTTAGCGGAATCTGAAGATCCATGGTTGTTGGTGCCTCCAAAGGATGACCGTTCGAAGATCATTTCCATGCATCATGATCCTCCTACTTGTGGACATCTGGGCATCTTCAAGACGGTGTCGAGAATATCCCAGACATATTACTGGCCCACCCTGAAATATGACGTCGGAAAATACATTTCCAGGTGTGATACATGCCTGAAGACCAAACCTCTCCAAAAACCATCTGCTGGACTGATGTTGAGTCGTCAACCCACCGCTGTACGTCCTTGGCAGATACTGAGCATCGACATAGTAGGACCTCTGCCACGATCAATCTCGGGATATTCCTACGTACTATCGGTGTATGACGTCTTCAGCAAGTACGTTCTGTTCTATCCCCTCCGAAGTGCGACCTCTGGAAATATTCTGAAATGGTTCGAGGATCACGTAATACTCATTTATGGCTTACCTGAAACCATCCTTGCTGATAATGGACCTCAATTCAAGAGTAGGAAGTTCCAGGACGTGATGAGGAGCTATGGGATAAACATCCAGTTCTCAGCTCACTATCATCCACAGGCAAACCCAGTTGAGAGGACGCACAGAGTGATGAAGACCATCATATCCGGATATGTGGAGAGTGATCACCGAACATGGGACAAGTTTTTGGGAAAAGCCGCTTGCGCCATACGATCTTCGACTAGTGAGGTAACGGGTTCAACACCAAACTTTATCATGTTTGGACGGGAACCTACCTTCATTCCAGCGGTTGACGATGTACCACAGCACAATACCGTCACCGATTCGGAGTATGACCCAGTTCAAAGGTCTGAGCATTTGAAGAGAGTCTTCAGTGATGTCAGGAAGCGTCTCAAATTGGCATTCGATAAGAGTCGCCAGAAATACGATCTGCGGAAGGGAGACGAACGATTCCAGCTTGACCAACGTGTCTGGCACAAAAATTACGTACTCTCCAATGCGGCCAAACAGTTTACATCAAAGTTCGCTCCAAAATTTGTTGGACCATTTGTCATCACCAGAATTCTTTCTCCATGGTCATACGAATTATCGGACCCATCAGGACGGATCCAAGGAGTCTGGCATGCCAAGGACTTGAAGTCTCATCCACCTGAGGAATAGTTACCAATCAAATATACAGGGTCCTTCATTAGTGCGTCGGGCAATCCTAGCGTGGTTATTTACAAAAGTAGAAAAAAAAGTTTTTTACAAAAGTTGTAGAATGTGACTTTATGCATATTTTAAAAATATTTTCAAACATACAGGGTGCTTCACAAAAGTATGGCACGAAAAAGTATGATTTTTTTAAATGGAACCCCCTGTATATTGATTGATATTTCAATTCTTTCTTCAATTTGGAACAAAAATTGTGATACAACTAATGTTCCTAAATTCAACCGTTATCGAGATATCGCGTTTTAAAAATGGCATTTTTGCAACTTTGACATGCTATAAAACTCAAACTATTCAAGTTAGAGAAAAATGGATTGCACATTCCTATCTTAACTTTTCAAGAGCTATTCAAGGAGATTAAATCCATTATTGTGAAAAAATGTCAAAATGTGCCGAAAAAAGTTGACAGTTGACGTTACCTTCTATCCAAATGACAGAAGAGCTCTTGAAAAGTTAAGATAGGAAAGTGCAAACCATTTTCCTCTAACTTGAATAGTTTGAGTTTTATAGCATGCCAAAGTTGCAAAAATGCCATTTTTAAAACGCGATATCTCGATAACGGTTGAATTTAGGAACTTTTGTTGTAGCACAATTTTTGTTCCAAATTGAAGAAAGAATTGAAATATCAATTAATATACAGGGGGTTCCATTTAAAAAAATCATACTTTTTCGTGCCATACTTTTGTGACGCACCCTGTATGTTTGAAAATATTTTTAAAATATGCATAAAGTCACATTCTACAACTTTTGTATAAAACTTTTTTTTCTACTTTTGTAAATAACCACGCTAGGATTGCCCGACGCACTAATGAAGGACCCTGTATGTAATCGGTCAATTAACACTCACAATTTTCGGTTTTGGCGCTTCTTTAGGGGTGACACCTTCTAGCCTTTTTGCAAGTACCCCTCCGGTACGGTCTAGTGGTTGGGAAAACCTGCTCTACAGAGAGGGCGGCCTGTAATGTTCCCTCAATCAACTTGGCGCGAAACTGGTTGGTTGAGTGAATATTCTGGCAAGAATATCTTTGTACCGGGAACTGGTAGTGGTAAAAGTCCACTAAATGCTCGGTGGTAGTCGATCCTCAATCGCTCCACTGTATTGAAAAGGGTTGTTTGTTTTTTTTTTGTTTGGTGGTATAACTGGGTAAATTGGGTTAAATATTTGGGGATTACTCTGCGGTTATGGTTGGGAAAACTGGGTGGTATAATGGTGAATGTCTTGGGTTGTACTCGTTTTTTTTTTTAAGAAAAAAAGGTATCGTCGCTCCGCCTTCGTTATCGAAGTTTTCCTTTTCCAAGAAAAACTTCTTTCCGGGAAGAGGAGGTGTTGTCACGGTTTATTTTTTAAGCTTTGAGATTTCCAAATTCAGGGTTGACTAAATTAAAATATTAGGATTAAGGATATTTTGTTAATTAGTTAAAGTAAGCTGATAATGACCATTTGTGATGATTGACACTCATTTTTCTCGGGTTAATCGTATCATTACCATTTTATGAAATAAGGGTAGAGATAGTGAGTCGATCTTACCGGAGCATTATAGGATATTATTGCCAATCCCTCTTGGTCCGTCCAGGAATTAAATTTCGTTCGTTATTTCATTCTCCCATCTCTGGTGACTTCCTTGGTTGAGCCCTCATAAATTGCCCCTATTTGGTTATTAATCAAAACATGTCAACGTCAATCTATTGCCAATCCCCTATCTTGAAATCTAGTGACCTTCAATTGTTGCCAATTGTTCAAAATATTGACCTTATAAACAATATACGAACCAATCAGCGGCCTCGAATTGAATGTCAATGTCAGAGGGTCCAGTTTTAGGGACTTTGTGTGGTGAGACCGTCATCGGTTCATTTAGCTGGACTTAGTGAGTTTTTCTTCCCAAGAAAGTGGTTGCTGTAGCACACTTGAGTCGCTGAGTGCGAATTTAAAAGGAAAATCCAAATCTTCAGTCATCCCTTTCCCGTTTTGGTTTTCATTGATGAACCTGTGCCGCAGTGCATTTTTAAAACAAGGGGATTTTGAGTTCATGAAGATTTTTCTGGCAAACTGATCAAAAAGGCCACATGACATCTTTTGGTGAGTTATTTCTTATACTTTTAACCCCCTCAATCTTATTCAAAGTAATTCAAAGCTAGATTTCAGTCAATTTCAAGGTTTATTTCTGCTTTGGAGAATTTATTTGTAATTATGTGAATTTCTTCACTTACCTCGTTGTGAAGGGCGCATTCTTAGACGTGTTATCTTTCCAGGCCTTCAAGCTTCACGCTTCAAACTTACATCTTCAATCTTCAAGTTATAGTTCAAGTTACATTCAGGCTTTTACTTCAAGTTGAAGTAGTAAGCTCGCTATTATCGACATCGCCTTTTCTGCGAACCTGTACTTCGGCTCCAGAGCCCCTGATTGATTGGTATTGGCAATTCTATCCAACCCTATGATTAACGCCGTTGGAATTAAGACGAAAGGGAGCCCTTAGACCGAACTTACCCCATTGGCAGAACGTGATCAGAAAACCCGCAACACCATCACCATTTCAAGGTACTGTGCGATTAATATCATCTCTTGATCGGTTCTACATAGTTGGGATAGTTATACGCCGTATATATCGCTCAAACACCCTATTTTTATCAACTTACCGGAGTTGGAGGTTAAAATCCGAGTTCACTCTTAAACTTCGAAATAAATGCACTAATCAGTCACACAATGGTCATATCACATTCACTGGTCTTGGATACTAATTAATAAGGGTAGAATCATCAATTAGATCTAGGGAGTAGGCTAGTTTATAATCGAATTTTGGATAATTAACCACATGTGGAGCTGGTTTGCTGTTTACGTTCGGTGACACTACTTAGATATTTTAGATAAGAATGATTTGGTCACATTCCGAAATTATCGGCTTGTACCTGAGACGTGTTGTACATATTTTTGTGGTAATAAATTCTATTTGTGGGTGAATCTTTGGTATTTTCTTGGCAGGATTTTCCCGTTTCAGGATTTGAGATTGGGGCACTAGGTAAATGGGATGGCGCTTATTATAGTCTGAGGAAGATCAATTTTTTATGTTAGAGAGCTTTTACCCCGCCCTCTCTATACGACTGGCTGGCAATAAACCCCCAAATCCTCCGCCACCTATAGTTCTCAAGAAAATATTTAAGCCTCCCACGAATTTATAAACATAAATAGGTATAATTTTTTTCATTGTAACACTGGACCCATCAAACAAAGTTTTATAACCTCAATATAACATTGATATTAAATTTTGATAATGTGACATTGGTTGTAACGTTGTGGTGATGTTGATTTAACATGTATGTAACAGATCATGTCCCGGGTATTGATATCACAAAGTGACATTGAATGTTACAAGATGTTGCCAACATATGACAGCAATATTCATATAACATCTTTTTTTTCATATCATGTTAATATTATTTACAGTGACATGTACGCTATAATTTCTAGTTACTTTTAAAATCATATTGTACTCACAACATATTTCTGTTACATTGGTCATATTACCAGCACATTATTAGTATTTGTATAGGTACAACCTAGAGTACAGAGTTTTAAAATATAATTTTTGGGACATTCAATGACTGATTACATTCGTATTATTTAATAATATTTTTTATTAAGCCTTGAATTGGAATACAAAAATATTTTAATCTTGTTCCCTGTGTCTCCTTTGTTTCGAGTATCGTAGCCATGCACTCTGCTTCCGCCAACTTATACTTCCTATATGTAATTGTTGGAAAGGATTTATGCACAGCATCTAGAAATAAAACGAGCACTCAGAATATTTTGATCAGTTCATCAGTCAATCAGTTGTGCAACAACAACTATTCACATAGCACTTGGAAAGTGTATGCTTTTGTAACACGCCGTGTGAAAAGTATACTTAAGACAAACTGATGAAATGTTTAGCTTCCAAGAGCAGTTATTGTGTTTTTAACAATTTTCAAGGCTGTACACATTCAAGTATAAAATCAGCCAGAGTCATTTACGATCAATAACTTATCTTGATAACGTTTTGATGACCTGTAAAATATTTATTTCTTGAGCTAAGTTGTGGAAAAAAAAAGAATTACTGTTCTTCGTAAAGTTGAAAGGCTGTTATCAAATACCAGTTAGGAGCCAATAAACTATAAATAATGTTGTTTTGATTCCACAAAAATATGGGCCTCATGACGACAAATAATCGTGCCAAATGTTGTCAAAATCAGCTGAAAGGTTTCTGAGTAATTAATAAAAAAATGATTTTTGCTATACGAGCACCGCGTCCGAGTAGTTACAGGAAAACGGTTTTTGATTTTTATTTTTAGAAAACTAACGAGGGAACAAAGCTAGGTACAGGAAAAAATAAGAGACAAAAAAGCAACATCTTCAATTGCTTGATCTGAAAAAAATTATAAAATCTTGAAAAAAGCAGTGGTTCATCTATAAAATAAACTAGATGACCCTCTGGGACACCACTGGAATAAATAAAGGTGTTCTGATTACACAAAAAATGTACCCTCATGACGGCAAATAATCGTGCCAAATGTTGTCAAAATCAGCTAAAAGGTTTTTGAGTAATTGATAAAAAACTGATTTTTTAAAAAAAGCTTTGACACCCGGTATCATGAAAACGAAGCAAGTTAGGACGTATGTTTATATGAGAAAAAAACTTTATTTTGGGCTGGTGAATATGACCTTAAAATCTTCGTACCTACTCGGCACAATAATTATGGAATATCTAGGTACTTAGAAACGAGAGTGAAATGCAAACCCCTGGTAGGAGGAAAGATGATATTGTTGTTTCCCTCAAGTTTGGTAGGCATGACTTTTATCTTTTTAATAAAAGTTATTCAGTTCCAACTTCGTCGCTAATTTACAGAGAAGCACGAAAAGTGATAAAATCATTAATTTCATAAAATGTTAAATACCTACCTACAATACTTATATTCTGGTCAAAATGGGTAGGTAAATGAAATCTGAATACCTACTATGAACAAAAATACAAGGGATTGAATTTCACCGACTTTTTCAATTATTGCATATTTGTTGTGCTGAGTGTGTTAATACTAAAATCTTAACTACACACCACTATAAAGTAAAAAAATGTCATAATATGAAGGATGAAGAAGGAGAGTTAGATCTGTTCATGCTCATAAGAAGAACACATTGGTCTTATGGATAATTTTTGATAGTGTTGTTTAGTTTATTGTAATGCAAAAGTGATTGTTTTTCGAGCGAGAATCGGCACTGGGCCCCCTTAAAAACAACTTTGATGTGAATGAATGCTCTCGATTGGATAATATTATCAATATCTTACCTTCTTCCTTCTTGTTGGATTCACACGACTGCTCATTAGTACTCATTTTAAGAGAGATACTAGGTTTTCTACGTTACAACAAAGTTATTAACAAAAACTTTTGGCACAACACTGTCCTAGGTACTTTACTCCACGACGTTACAAAATAATAAATACCTAATGGCCGACGCCGAAATCAAAAGAAAATGGTCGCGGACTTTCTGCAAAGTGCGGAGCTCGACACATCTCGGCATGTGTCGCGTATCCTTATCGTCAGGTCATCACGTGCTGTACTTTTCAAACTTGATAGTGATATTGACGCGATATTATAAATGAGTGTTTTGTGATCATGAAATAATGTGGTACAATTATTGAACAACCATTTCAAATTAATATTCAGTCGGTTGTTGTCGAGTGTTACATTACATCGATATATTTTCTACAATATTACTGAAGTTACCTAGTATTAAAATCACATAATCTTTCAGTTATATAACATGTTCGGTGGGGAAATTTTACACTCTTTCCAAAAATTGAAAAATCCAATATGGCGAACATAAGAAAAATTAACGTGGAGGCGGGTTGCGGGAAAACAAAAGACGATTGAGACATGTCATACACGTCATATTATTCGTCTTTAAAAGGTGTCTTGATAATGTCAAATTCTGACAGCTGTCAAATTAGCCGTTTCGGATTTACTGGCAGATAATGAAATCCGCCATTTTCGGTTTTTTGCCGATAATTCCAAAACCAATTGACCGATAGTCAATCTGAATCCAAAGCAGACCGATCAAATATAACACGTGATATAAATAACACATATGTAACCTATTTGATCGTTTTGCTTTGTCTGGATACATGTAATTTGTTCACATCTTCGGCAGCTCGGATTTGAACGGAGTATAGTACTATATGTATATTTCACTACATCTTTTTTTAAAATTTGATTTTTTTTATTATATTTTTTTTATTTTATTGAGTATGAAACAATTATTTTTTTTAATATAATAACCTATATTTAATTGAATTTTACTCAAACATTGAAAGGGGCGTGACTTTTTCGAGTAGGTACCCGCATATTGTCTTCCATTAGCATTTAATCAAGAATAGATCTTCTTCAAAAGTCTGTTCCTAGGCAAGATTCGGAAGCGCAATTTTGTGGTGACATCCAGAACATATTAACTAATATACGTCATATGCAAAAATCGTTAAACTCCATAGACAAACAGAAAAGTTATAGAGGGTCAAATTATGTTCCAACAGAAGAATCTACAGAAAGCAAGCCGGGCGAAAGACTGCTGACGTCACACGTGATAGCCTCGCCGCAAGGGTCGTCAAAATTAACATTTTCTCTTCCCTTTTTTCCAAGAAAAAAACACTTTTTGAGAGATATGATTGCTATGTGACTCTGTGTCCTCAGAACTATCGATCTTTGTAATAATTAAAAATTAGTTGACTTCTGAAAATACACAGAATGTTTTGTTATACAGTGTCCGCCATAAAGTTCATTTTGGTGTCAAAAATGGGTTAATTTGACAAGATGTCAAAAAATTTCATGAGAAAAACTTGTTTATTCAGGATCTATCAATCTATTCACATGCCGATTTTGCAGCAAATTCAATAAAAAAAAACTCAAATCTTACACCTTCCATTAAAAGGAAAATCGAAAATCAGGATTTTATTTCAAAAGTATTTTTATTTTACTAACTAACAATCTCCTAAATCTACGTAAGGCCAAATCCAAAGAGTTTCCCAAATCAAGATCCGAATCTTTTATTGGCAGAGTTACTACGAACCTTCTCATCCTTATGCCGATAAGTTTGTCTTCCGAAATATGTCTTCACATCGAGCCTCCTACCTGGTTATAATGTCTTTCATCTGAAAATTCATCCAACGTCCAAAAGCGTTCCAACTGGGCTTGTATTCCAGAATTTGAACTCAAATCACAGGCCTGTAATACATCACGACCAGGATATATGCATTTCCTCCGTTCGACTCAGGAAATGGTCCAGCAACATCTATGGCGATGGGCTTCCAACATTGTACTGGCGCATAGGAGCTCTTGGGCGTTTCCGTGGTCCATTGCTTGCAGCAGAAACGGCGTATTTCCTGCATCACTCCCGGACATTGGCCTGGCAGTTGATCCATAAAAACCTTTCCCGCAGCTTTCCTAGCGTCTTGGTTACTCCCAGATGTCCACCCGTGACACCATCACCCAATAACAAACATACAAGGTCAAATTTACCACTTCTCGACCTACGAATTGGTCGAGAGATGATAATCTCCTATTATGAAAAGCGTAAAATTATACCGACATTTGTTCACATTGAGGGGAAGGAAACTGAAGTAATTGGGAAGTAATACATAGGTCGAAAGTAGTGCCAACCATTAGGTTGAAGGTGAATAAAGGAACTGTCCCTGTTTTACGTCAAAATGTGGGAAATCTGACCGTATTGGTCCTCAATGTTACCTATTTCCTACCTGTTGGCGAATAACAATGACAGGGAAAATACACGTGCATATTAATGTGAGATGGACAAGGATAAAAAAACTATGGCATCGTCGCGTACATGTGTAAATAATGGAGTATGGATTTTGTCACGTGTCGAAGTTAAAGAATTTCTATGGCGTCTTTTTGTCTTACTTGGTATAATATTTACGTAGTAGTTTATTGGTTATTGGAAGGAAATGTGACTGCGAAAGGAACTTTTCTGTATAAAATCGGGAAGATACTTGCAGAAAATTGATGCGCCCTAATTACATGCCCATGTCAATACATCATTACCAGAATTTGCGAAATTTTGAAACATAACCTTGAATCCAAAATAACTATAATAGCCTAGGAATGTTATGAACAAACTTGCCAGTGGCTGTAATCATCTTTGAATATGTGAATATATCCCCAAAAGTAGTCAGAAATTCAATAAAATTCGGACATAACACATTGTTTTTTTAAATGCTGACATTGAAACATGGCCGCTCTCATATGTTGTGTACCTATAAGTTAATTTTTCAACCTTAATGACATTATTCCTTAACTTAGATCAAATTTGACTAGATATTGACCTTTGTTAACCTGATAGACAGGTAGCGATAGAGACGAACAGAATCGTGGTGATAATTTAGTGATATTCCACCTAAATTCAGAAGAAAAAAGTCTTGTTCTTGAAGGTAACTTTTTGGTTGTTTTCAAGTAATTTCAGACTTTATTCTCATACCTTATATGTCATGATTGTATGAGAGACAATGCATCTTTATCTTTTTCTTTTCTTCTGGTCTAGAGTTCTTAGATTGTTTTTTGGGACATCAGGTCAATATTTCAAATAAGTTGGCCACCCCAATGGTCTTATAACTATAGATGAAACATAGCGAGATAAACATGAGGATAACATCGAACTGCGCACTCATGTGCAGAGTTTCTCCCACCACGTTGTTTGCCAAACTTACTCTATTAAAAGTATTACTACGCAGCAAAAAGATTTCAACATTGTTTCGAATCATTCTTGAAACCATTTTATGTATGAATTCAATCAAATATGAGTCGATGGTAACCTTTTTGTTAAAATTGAAACATCTCTTGAAGATTTGTTAAGGTATTTAGGATTTAGAAAAACCAGAGTATTCTCTTCTGAAAATTAAAAAAGCTGAAGTACGGCAACACATCAAAATTGGGTACGCCCCTATCCATCGGATTTTGTCTACACGTCTCATTCACATTTCGTCTCATTGGCGTCTCTTGTTTCTTGAGTGGGGTTTGGTGGTGATTTTGTGAATGTTTATTGTGTTTTTATTCTGGTTTAGTTTGCAATGCTTCATTATTTACTTATTGGTAAATTACTCGCAAGTGTCAAGCTTGCAGTAAATAAGAATTTAAGAATTCTGTAAAATAGTTACGCCACTGGCAGCCTCGCGTGTAGTAACCGAAGCACATTCTAGTGAGGTGCAAACGTATCCCCACTCAGTGCCCCTCCCAACTCCTCATGTCTCGTCTATGTTCGATGTTGGCCACACAATTTTTCACAGTTTATGAATGAAATGTTTCATCTATAGTTATCAGATCATCGGGCCACCCCATTAATTTGAGCGTCATTTTCTAATACTTGATGAAAGTATTGTACTTATATCAATGGTGAATGAAGCATAGGAAGGCGTTTATCAGCTCAACCTACATTGCTAAAATGTGCCATTCAAGCACTCAAACAAAAAATCTCCATTTTTTTATTGCAGATTGCAGACTCACTCAAGGCTAATCCACTTCCAGTCAACAATTTCACGTTATCTTTAAGGGCCTCGCATAGGAGGACGCACAAACAGACAAAGACAATAAATTGCATTTAGTTTTAGATATTGTCCCGGTTATTGTTATCCTAACCACATTTTTTTTATATCAGAACCAGAACTGAAATATGCCAATAAATATAATGCACTGAATTGGTGGTGTTTTTTTATCACTCCTTGACATTTGATGGTGAAGTAGTGATTTGCCATCAATTATCCATCATGGCAAAATGCCTTGCGGCCAAATGACGGCCGGCGTGCCAAATTGATACTCCTCAGGTGATAACTGCCTGTACATTGCCAATGAGAATTGCAGGCAATGCCGTTACTATAGAGTTACATTGCCGGCATGGCATGTTTGCTGGGTTGTTTTTGGTTTTTGGTTAGGATCACACGTTTGTACACACAACGCAGGCGCGACAAATCTTCACCAGCTAAAAAGTGGGTTAAAAGGTTGATCGCCCGGAGAATATTTACCCGAATTGTGAATGAGTGTGAATCTTACTCGGCGAGAATTGTGAACAGCCGGGAAAGGTCAGAGCGTCGCCGTGCGATCGCCCGACGACATTTGTGAACGCACCCCAGTGGGATTCTAATTCGACCAGTCGTTACGTCTCGTTGCGAGACCGGCAGTCGGGATCGGTGTCGGTATCGACTGAAATTCGATTCTAATTCGGTCTCGTTTAACATACCGTTTTCACTCGTAGCTGCCTAACTTCACACTTATTATTTTTATAGGTTAGGTGAATATTTTTATTTAGCAAACGAGATGATGCATTGCCCGAGCTCCCTCGTTGCCAAATCCACTGCCCAGCATTCGAAATGTCATATATCATGACGCAGTTGTGAATTGACACATTCTTGAAAAGCGCCAAGAGCGGGAAATATGTTGCTGTTGACATCTCTCTTGTTGAGTTTATTTATTTATCACTCGGATTCGGAGTTGTTGGCATTGATAAAAGGTTCTAAAGTGGTTAAAACAAACAGTGAAGCTGATTATACTATTTCGTACTGTGTGGGAGTTTATACTAATAATATTATGGAAAGCATATACAGTGTGTCCACGGACTGAGTTTTGGTAAGGTATAAATGATCAAAATTTTCCGAGTTTGATTGTGATATTCTGAGAATCGCTCCTGCTTCGTCCAAAACTAAGATTTTCAAAAATGAGCGAAATCAATTGATATACAGGGTGGTTTGGAACTGATTTAGTAAAAATTGACAGGAGTTAAGTAGATACCTACCTTTGTTTGAAAAGATATCAGAATAGTTTATTGAGAAAAGTTGTTAAGAATCAAAAGCTGGGGCAGATTTTCAATTTTCAAACCAGCCTACTTTGATTTTGTAAGTATGTTATGAAATTATTTAATAATTTCTTTATTTTTGTTCGTGATGATTTTTGCCAGCAATAAACATTTTTTATTGTTATAATAAATCATTTATTCATTTTGGTTTTGTTGACATTTCAAAATCAGCAATTTCATTATAAAACCTACTTATAAAATCAAAGTAGGTTGATTTGCCTGAAAATTGAGAGTCTGCATTACCTTTTGATTCTAAACGACTTTTCTTAAGAAATTTTCCTGATATCTTTTAAAACAAAGCTACTTTACTCTTGTCAATTTTTACAAAATAAGTTCCAAACCACCCAGTTTATCAATTGATTTCGCTCATTTTCTCAACATCTTAGTTTTAGACCAAGCAGCGGAGCGATTCCCAGAATATCAAAATCTAACTCGGAAACTTCTTGTCATTTAGACCTTGCCGACAATCCGTGCATGGACACATCGTATGTATATTATTTGTGTATGATAAGTGGTGGCATTCTAGTCCTTATAGATTCTACCTTATTATCTATCTATATATTATTTGAAGAATGCATCATTTTGGATAAAATAGTGGTACATAGGGTTAAAAACTATTAATCAACTACTTTTGGGTGGTATTAGATGAAGCTCAGCCGTGCACTGTCAACATTTTTTCGGCAACTAAAAAATTGCCATAATTAAAACGTATATTAATTATGCTCTTTAATAGTCAAGTGCAACTAAAAAATTATGTCTTAATCGTTTTCAATTTTCTTTTTTTTTTCTGTTTTTCAAAATTTAGACCAATCATAATTGCTGTCTTGACCAAATCCATTTTAACTCTAGATGATACTGCGCGGGACACCACTTTATTAGCAACTTTTTGGTCGAGCAACTATTTCATGTTGGTCAATAGTGCGCGGCTGGTCTCAGTTAAAATTAAACTTATGTTATTATTATGTAGTATAGGTATGTATGTATATGTTGAATGTAAATCTATTTCTTAAATAGGTTTTTTAGTGGTAGAGTAGTACTTTTGGTATAGTAGAAAGTATTTAGGGAAGTACTTACCTATTCCATTTTTCAATTTTTACATTTTTTTTGTGTTGAAACTCGCTATATGTTCTTATACCTAAAAGCAAATTCGCTATTGTTTAATAAATTATTAATGTCTACGAAACTCAATATTTAATTTCCAAACCAATTTTACTATAGGTATAATTCACCATATAGGCATATAACAACAATATATTCTTTTAATTCTCACTGAAAATTCAAGCAGAGGTTTATGGAATATTAAGTATATATGGGTACAAAATACTGAATATATATTTTCACTAATTTGATCCTTGAGTTTTGTTTTATTTCAGACCCAAATATAAAACATCACAGAAAACGCAAAATTAGTCGTTGAGAATCTGTATTACCTAATTCATAATTTGAACAAATCTATAGGAAAAATAAAGTCAAATAAGAGACTATATTATGTACTCATACAATAAGTCGTATTGAATCAACACTTCATGTCTAATAACCGAGATAATAATGCAACTATATGTATAATAAAAATGTTTAGAACAAGATGTAAAATGTTACGGAATACTTATTAATAAGAAAAAACTGCTATTTTCGTATATTTCTCACTAAGTATATACGCTCACTGGAGGTATAGAAAGGATATTGATATACAGGGTGGACCAGAAGTAATGGGTCATGCGGTAACAGAGTAGATTCCTCACACAAAAATATTGCGATAGACCTCAACTTGTCAAATCCGAAAGTTGATATTAACAGAAATACAGGTTGCCAAAGTTGAATTTTAATTTTTGATTTTTTCAAATAACTTTTGAAATAATCATGTTATTCTGATGAAGTTTCGTATATGGGGGTTGTTTGACATGCAAAATTTATATCTGGCCTTGGTATGGATCCAACAAGTAGGGAGCGCCACTTACACATCTTTCAACTCATTCAAATAGTTATAATTTTCTTGTACGCACTCGAACATTTTTTTTGAATTGAAAAAATGATCTTTCCGTCATTTCTACGTAAAAAAGGTACATTGTGTAAGAGTCGATAGGAGTGACCATTTTCAAGATATTTGCCCTTGAAGTAATCTATGCAATGTTGCTTCTGATAGAAAATTTTGAAAATTAACATAGGGGGCATCGAAAATGCCGTTGTCTCGGTAAAACAAAAAATTTTCAAAAAAATTTCATTTTTTTTTGTATAAAAAATATAAAATTAGAGTAATTCGAGGATTATTTTTTTTTATCTTGAGAAACATTGAGCATTCGAGCTAATGTCAAAATTACCATGATAATGCCGTTTTCAAAGCCTCCTATGTTCATTTACAAAATTTTCCATTTAAAAACACATTGCATGGATTACTTCAAGTTCAAATATCTTGAAAAAGGTTACTCCTAGGCACTTCTACAAAGTAAACCTTTTTCAAGTAAATATGATGGAAAAATCACTTTTTCAATTTAAAAAAAATGTACGTGTGCGTACAAAAAATTTCTGACTATTTAAATGAGTGAAAAGTTGTGTAAGTGGCGCCCCCTACAAGTAAGAGCAATTCCGTGCTCAGATTTGAATTTTGCATATCAAACAACCCCTATGTACGAAATTTCATCAAAATAACATGATTATTTTAAAAGTTATTTGAAAAAATCAAATATCAAAATTCAACTTTGACACCCTGTATCTCTGTTAATATCAACTTTCGGATGTGACAAATTGAGGTCTATCGCAATATTTTTGTGTGACGAATCTACTGTTACCGTATGACCCATTACTTCTGGTCCACCCTGTAGAGGTTACTCAACCCAATTTCAAAGCAATAAGTCGTTTGTCAATAATCTTTTCAATCCCTATACATCATTATATTCTATACTATGTATGCATTTGTTTGAAGTTCAGAAATTATAGATTTGATAGATAAGCACAAATGCTAAATGCTTGAGACGCAGCCGTTATTGAGTATATTATGTATTGTATATTTATTATATTCAAATATGAACATAATAATATTATAATTATAACGCATTTCTTATTTTTAAAACATACTCGATTTTACAACTTTCCAAATTTTCTATCCTAACAACTAAAAATCATACAAAACAAAGGTTCTTAATAAGGTGAATGTTCATATATTATACCTATTGCTTACATCGTATTGTTGGAAAAAATGGGATACATTCTGTAGTTTGTTATCCCTGGCATAAACGATACCCTTTAGACTTCTTAACTTTTTATCCGGCTCGAAAAAACATAAAACACAATAAGCCACGTTTTTGAATATCGCGCTTAAAAGATAGAAAAATAAAACAGGATTAACTGAAGCGTCATCTAGATTTTTAAATACCCCGCTTAAATAACAGCTGGAACTGCTGGAAGTGACACTGTCAACAATAACGCATGATTTGGCAACGATGGGGCTGGGGTAATGTATCATCTCGTAGCAAATACGATTCCGTATTTGTTTCGTCAGAAGGATTAGTTCAGTTGTTCAGTACGAACTGAACTGATCCAATCAGTTCACTTGAGATCATAAATTGACCATTCCAGAACACGTGACCTTGACAACGATGTCATTTTTGCTGGGTGACAAACAAATCTGTTAATAATGCTTTTTCAATCAGTGTGAAGATACAATACGACCACAAAATCGGCGTTATACACAATATTGATCCCTACGCTCCTTCGATTAATGAATATCAACATGATGGATTTAGGCCCGTATTCTCCGTTCGTACTTAAGCTCGTTTAAGATTTGACGGCGTTCAACTACAAGATTTCGTATGCACCGGCGAAATTAGACACGTTCAAGTCGGTTAAACGCCTTCAAAGTTAAACGCCCGATTTGGAGCGTTTAAGGATTTAAACGGCTTCAATTGTGGCGGAAGATGCGTGCGTCTTGAAAAAATATATCATGACATAATATAAACCATATACTTATAAATACAAATATAAACTAATACCACCGAACATATTATTTATTATATATAATGGATATTAGGTGCTGATACCTAATTGTTTTTCATCCCACTGTGAGTGTGTTTATTTTATTTTTTACTAGGAGGAGTCTGGAGACGAATTTACTTTTTGAAGCCGATATTTTAGACATAATAATAGTTTTTGCATGTATTTACATAAAAATAAAAAATACTATAATACCATTTTAATAATTCAATGAACGTTATGTCATTTTTCAGATATCATTTTTTTTGTGTTATCTACAAAGTCAGCAATGCCATAGTGTGGTTTCAAGATAAATCAAAATGCCATTTGCAATAATTGATGAAATAATTAAAGTACAAAATGGTTTTATTCAAATAATATCACGTTTTGGGATGTCCGTAAAATAATAATTCACCACGTAATTTTAATTTGAATTAATTAGCTTCCTGTCCTTTTCCCGTAGATATTATCATTTTATCAATAGCACTAAAATTATTGGTTCTATAGTACGGTGGTGCTGAGGGGAAAAGAAAAATCAAGCCAAAATCGCGTATCATAAAAAAAAATAATTCTATGCGTACCTAAACACAATTGACCCAGACACAAATATTAAACTTGGAAAAAACTATAGGTTCAAACTTTATATGGCGGAAATAATTCAATATAATAATAAGAAAATAATCTTCAACCTTATGAATGCCTTTGAGATTTTCGTGTGGTTCACTTCTGCATGATCATTATCAAATATGGATATTTTTTAATCATCCTGAATAAAAATCTCATTTCTGATGATTTTTCGTTTTGTTCCTTTCTGCATCAAGATCAAGATTATGCATAATTACGTCCATGTATTAAAACAATAGTTATTTATCAAAAAATATTCAAATTATTTCAAATATACCATGCATTATGTGAAGTTTATATTCAATTTCACCTCGAAGAGAAAGTGACAGATTTCCGCTAGCCAAACGGGAATCATATGGTACCATCTACATCGAATATGTGTTCAAAGTCACGCTCACGCCAAAACAATGTAGATGGTAGCATATGATTTTTGTTTGGCAAAGGGAAATTTATCACTTGCACTTCGAAGTGAAATTGAATGTAAACCAGGCATTAATGTCAACTGTCAACATCATAATATGGTCACAGAATAATAAACAATCAGAAGCCCAACAGAGAGAGAGATCCGATACGGTGCTCTGTGACATCGACCGCTGGGGTCTTATCAAAAACAAGGGCCGGTTCCTAATAAATTTCACTTACCCTGTCAGAGCCGTTCTCAGGGTTCAAATTGTGGATGGTGAAATGATACGGCTATTGTTTATGAATACATACATCTTTATTTAAGATTAAATTTTAAATCACTGATACAAATATAAATGTGTGAACCAACGACGTTCATTAGGTCGTTGGTGTGAACTATACAATAGATAGGTAGATAGATAACTACATATTTATAAATGTCTCCAGACGATTAATTTATTGTTGCTAATGTTTTTGAAGTTTCTGTTAATATACTTCAAAGTATAAAATAATTTTACTCGCATAAATAAAGTAATAATATATTCCTTGGAGAAATGCGGACAAGGGTGAATGTAGTTTATGTTTATACCTATTTCAACAAGACGTTTCACAATATATTGGTTGGTTGAAAATTGTTCAAAATTGTCAATAAACACTTTATCCAAATACGATACAAAATAAACAAAATCATTGTGGGGCATCTTGAGGTTTCCAAATGGGTCTGAGTTCGCATTCGTATAAGCTTTTAAATGACAAAAAATTGAAGTGCTCTCAAGATCTTTATGTGCATTTGCGTAACTTTCACAAATCTCGCAATTATGTTTATTTAATGATTTTTTAATCAGATATCCGCTGATGTATCGTTCCAAGTTTTTTTCTAAATGGCTATCGGTTTGATAATCTTTTTGAAAATGAATCGACTTTTCTTTTGTTTTTAAATATCCAGTGTTTACATTCTCACTGTCATTTCCGGAAAGGCTTTTATCATGATTGGTTTTTAAAGGAAAATTGGTATAATTCCAAAGCTCTTTGAAATTGTATAGGTGATGGGTTACGACAATTTCCACTTTGTTGTCTAATAAGACCAAGATAATTCTCCAAGCAATCTTGATTTAATCTGCGTGTAAATAAGTACTTGAATCCTTTGGATTTAAGACTGTCCCAAATTTGAAGTAGCCCATTTATTGTGATTTTTAAAGCATTAATACATTTCACCTTATTACTGACATTAATATCTCCATTGAAAATTTCCAACCGATTGAAAAAATTCAAGCATTCACTTAAAAAATTTATTTGCGACTCATTACCTTTAAAAGCTCGATTGAACATTTTCGTAGATGATGTTTGGGATGAATTAAACAAATCAAATAATTTATCCATCAGCTCAAAAAAATTCGCTGTATGGATTGCTTCTGGTGGTAAAGCTTTGAAATGTACGAATGTTTTCATACCAGTAGCTACTGAATCGCTCATCACTTGTGAAGCAAACTTGACTTTCATTTTTTCGAAATTGTTTGGAAAAACATGAGAATTTGATATTTTGGGGGCAGCCCGAATACTATTTTGTTGGTCTATATCGTAAAATGTTTTAAAGTGCTGCCAGCTTATAACGTTTTTGTCAACTACGAAATTTTATTTTAATAACATGTTTCTAATCGCTTTTATTTTATGAGGTACGTCAAAGAGAAAAACGATTTTGTCACTATTTATATAAAAGAATGGATTTTCTGGTGTTATGTTTAACTGTTTAGCCATTAAAATATTATTAGAACCCATATCGCATGTTGTTGCTTGAACACTCAATCCAATACTTTTCAGTTTTATTATAGGTTCAGTAATTATGTTTTTCAAATTTAACCCTGAACATGTTGAATTGGTAAAAAAATAGCATAAAGGATGCTTCCATTTTTCGCAAATACCTCTCACCATCAAAACTAAAACGTGCTTTGCTGGTTTAAACTTACAGTCACCCTCTTCAAGTTCTTCGAAGCCCACAATTAAATCCTTGGATGAATTATAAAATAAATTCGCTTTGATTGCAATTTCATCGAAACACAAAACACATTGCCGATTTAACTCAGAAAAACCTTCAATTTTGATTTTTAAAATTTCAAAAATTTTTGGATTTGCAGAATGTATGAGTTAGTTCTTTATATTCCTCCAAAGAAGTACTTTTTGGTTTTGACACTTCTTCTAACCTTTTTTTAAGTGACTTGTTTTCTTCCTCTAGTTCACTGATTCTCTGCTTAAAGGTCGAAATCATCGTGCGGAGATTGATTTTTCTCGGTGAAGATGCGGATAAAGTTGAATTTGTTTGAGTACTAACTGGTGACTTAAGAGGTGGAGTCTCACTCTGATTGTCCATGGTTTCCGGTATTTCAATCTTCATACTAGTACAGTTACCTGAAAAATAACATTGAAGTTGTTATTGCTGAACTCAAAGAAAACCAGACTATTGATTCTTATCACATCTGGGGCAGGATTCCGTGTACTGTGGAATTCCATAGCAACACGTCTCTCTCTGTGTAAAAGGATGGGAAAGCGACGTGTTGCTAGAATTCCACATCAGGTACCTACACGGAATTCGCCCCCAGACGCTTGGAAAACCCAAAAATGATAATTTATGAAAACAGTTTACCTGGACGAATCACAATGTTTTGTAAAACGTTTATTTTTTCCTTGGAAGAATGTCCATGATGGGTAACATCTTTAGTGTAAGACGAATTCGGTGGAAATATCGTTGGGACTGCAGTATAGATAAGCCGCTTTTTGGACAGACTTAACATTACTGTCCTCAAAATGTGCTCCGCAGACTCGCAAATTATGCGCTTTTTTGGGATTCAATAACAAATCCTCTCTTTGACAAGCACGAGCCCAGGACTTTGCCCTTAAAAAATAAAACAAAGTTATTTTATTTCAAATGGTTTATGCTTTCGCCCTACATCATTGTATGGTAAAAGGGTTTCAGATAATATAATATGTATATTATGCTTTCAAGTATTTTTGAAGTTTGCACCTTTAAGGTGGCTTTCACACAAAAGTAGCAGGGGACGTGGTTGTATAGGTTTTAATGTGAGTAGCATGTTTAATCGTCGCATGCTACTTTGGTATGAAAGCCGCCTGATAATTTCTTATTCACAAAATACTTTTGTATCTACATATGATATGTCTGATAAAAATACTCTTACCTTTGAGGATCACTAGGCCATCTAAAAAATCTTAGATTCGGCTTGATGTAACTCTTATTGTCACAATCCTTCACTAAACACACATTGTGAGATTTAGATTTATAATCCATGTTTAAAACTAAAATTATATTTGAAAAATATTTCAAAATAATTTACGCAAATCGAAAACACACTATGCCACAGGCGGAAGACTTTGTCGATGCAATAGATAACACGACACTGACCGATTTACGTGAATGTTTTCTTCCAATTTCTTCCGAAGCCCCAGGGCGGAAAATCTACCTGAATATCGGACCTCTCTTTCTGTTGGGCTTCTGATTGTTTATTATTCTGTGATATGGTCTCCAATCAACTTGAATACCACCAAAATGTTCCCAAATTTCCAACGTTGCCGACCTTTCTCTAGGTTTAACTAAACGTTACGAAAATTAGCACGGTGCATACCAAGAAAAAGTCGAGGACGTTTAACTATTTGAACGCGTTTAGTTGAATGCGTTTATCTGTAGAATCGGAGAATACGGGCCTTAGTAAATTATCGATATTAACTCACAGTTTTTACACTGGGAAGCAGATGAAGGCTTATTTGCAAGCCTTCAAGCAATACGAATCCGGTATTCAGAAAATTGCTGCTAAACAAATCAGCGAAGAAGCATTTGTTGTGATGTCTGAGGTAAGAATCATGAATCATTCTAGTTACTGGATGAAATTGGTTAGTATTTATTAGAAAATATGTTATCAAAAACACCAATTTTATGTATGTACACATAACTAACATAACAAGCTTCAACCTATAAATTGTATGTGCTACCCAGCAAATGACAGTAGTGACGTCATACTAGAATGGTCAATACGAAAGACTCCAATAAAACACTTGACAGATGAAAGGGAAGTTAGGAGTTAGGTTATGCGTGCATTGTTTATGTTTACAACTTGAACCTTCAACTCAACAACTACTGTAGAATTTTACAAAATCGCACGTTGTTGCACTCGCTTCGCTTGAGCTTTTGTTTTTTGTTGTTAATTTATTTATTGAAGTTCTATCTTCAAAACAATTCCCGTGAGTTTTAAAACGTTCTTTTAAACAAATACACCAATTATGTGGAGAAAGAAAACAGATTTATGATTGGTCTGTTATTGCATCTTTTATGAAGTATTCCAGGTCCTGCATAATTTTATTTACTTACATTGATTTTATAGTCACAAACCAGTGGATTTAAAAAAAAACAAAAATATTAGGTTAGGATTCTATATATCTAAGTGATCTGATGATCCAACTCATTCCAACTGAACTTGCAAAATCGTTGGGTTAATTACTTCGATCACTTTAGACTAAATCTCAGTTCACTTCGGTTTAGGGTCATTTCCCAAACAAACACGGTTCACATCACTTCGATCGATTCGGATCAGTTAGATTATGCGAAACAAATACGGCTACGACGATTACCTATCCTAAATAAAGGAGGTGACTAGCGCACTGTCTAGACAGATTCCCAATAAAAATTGCTGCACTGTCCAACATGCGCAGTGCCTTGCTGTCAAGTTCACGATGAATATTACATCATGATGAATATAATATAAATATAACCTAAAAAGTTAATCTCGAAATTCGAAATTCCAGCTTCGGTTTGTTCACAATCTCCTCTTATTTCCTATAATATTATTCATGTTGTGTAAAGCGAAATAAACTCCAAAATATGGAGATTATCGCGATTTACCGCTAAATAAGTTCCTATAGACATTAAAGTGGGCAATACATTTCGTGATTTGGAACACTTTGAAAACAATTTGTAAAAGTTATGCGCTTCAAAATTTATTCAATTATTCAAAAAGGATGCAAGTACCATTCAATCAGCAATAAATAAAAAAAATCGTAGATATATTAGTATTTCTTTTAGTTGGTTTTGTTTGAGTTTTTTTGAGAAGAAAATAATGCTGTGATACAGGTTTATTTTAGTTTTCTTAGAATATATCTTTTATCAGGGCATTCGTTAACATTTGGTAAATATGCCATTCAATGAATTTGATTTTGAGGTGATTTAATACATGTGAGCAAAAGTAAAAAATAATCCTTATATGAGAACTGCTCCTTCCCAAAACACAAGACTTGTGTGATTTTTTTTCGCTGAAGCAAATATAGTTGTTGGAAAAAACATTTTCGATTGGAAAAAGTAATACCACCAAACTTAAAATAGACAGTATACCCAAATGAAAGAATATTTAGATAATTTTTTTTCAAGATAAAGCGGTTTATTTAAATTCTTGATAACTTTCTCTCATGTATGAGGAACGCTAACACACTATCAACAATAGTTTTCCAATAGCCCTTTCTCACATCTACCTTTGTAAGGTTTTGTCACCGTAAAAATAACATATATTTGTTCGGTGGTTTTGTCATGGTAAATCTATTCTCATTGAACCTGTCACATATATTGTCCGTTTTTGCACGCACCACGCACCGAATAAAGTTTTCGAGGACGAAAGTCAAGTGAGAGTGTAAAAAGTGAATTACACCATAGAATTCATTTACTGGTAGTTTTGCTGCAGTCCAGTAATAGTCTTCATAATTTTCGGCTATTCTGTTTCTTAAAAAAAAAAATATTTTCCAACTATCATATCAAAAACAAAATAAAACACTCTTAATTATTGTCATTGCATGAAACTCAAACTTGAAATTAAACGGTAAAATGTTTATGTTGTTATTACGAACAAAATTGACGAGCTGGAAATATTTGGTAATTGAGTATATATGTATTATTAATTAGCAGTTGCTCAATAAAACAAAAAAATATATTCATTTAACTTCTCTCAACTCTTGAGGGAATTACAAAAATAATATCAAATTATAATAAGTAACCTGTTCCAAAAGACTGCCATTGTTAGACTATTAGACAAGTATTTAATTATTTTTTAACAAAAATAGAAATTAAACTTCAAGATTCAAACACATTGATCTACGAAACGACGCTTTTTCGGACCCATGTTGATGGAAAATGTTTGTCTTATTTTTATTGCGCCTATTTCTTCCTCTAGAAATATGTGGATAATCACTGTCACCTCAAGATAGACAGCGCACTACTGTCTGTATCTTGCCGCTTGCGACTCCGGCAAGCTCGACAACGCACTGCGCATGTTGGACAGTGCAGCAATTTTTATTGGGAATCTGTCTAGACAGTGCACTAGTCACTTCCATTATGTTTTGTTAATAGTTAATGCAATAATGCAACACGATTCCAACTTTTGGGAAACTGCTTTTTTTATTTTAATGCGAGGTCATTGTGCTTTCTTTTTCTTTAAATCGTAGTTGTCCATCAGCAATCAGCATAAGCCGTCCGTGGCATAAGCATACAAATGAATCAAATAATAACGAGTTGAACTATCGATCATCTGAAATTGAGGAGCAAATTGATTTTCCACTCACGTAGTGAGGGATCATAATTTTTTCATGATTCGTAAAGAGTCGATGAAATAAAAACTAATATTGTCAAAAACTTTAAAAAATGGGTTGGTTTTCATCCAAAACCCTCATAGGTGCCTCATTAATTTGTGAAAGTATTTAAAAAAAAATGACCAAAATCAGTACCTGATCACCACAATCAAACTAGAATATGATCTAAATAATGTTTATTCACTCACAATCGCGCTTGAAAATTGAAAACCACTGTCAAATAACTATTCGAAAAAGCGGTGAACATATTTCTGAAAAGTGAGGTTTGTTTTTCCATTTCGGAACCTCCGATGGTCTCGTCTGATTTGACATTTCAAAACGAGACGTGGGTGGACGAGAGACGAGAGGTTTCGACGATTAGAATCGCAAAAGGGGCCGTATTCTCCAGTCGATAGAAAGATCATCCCATGAGAACTTTGGGCGTGGTTCTCTCAAAAATCGTGGGAGACGTATTCTTGAGTTTCAGAGACCGTTCATTCCGCATGAAATTCGGGGAACATACATCTCTTGGTCAAGATCAATAGAAGTACGAGCATCTTGGGAGAATGATGTGCAGTAAATGTGCGCAATCGAAATCGTGACATTTGTTAATCTCCTTACTAACAATAACAAACAAT
Source organism: Orchestes rusci (assembly GCA_958502075.1). NCBI lineage: Eukaryota > Metazoa > Arthropoda > Insecta > Coleoptera > Curculionidae > Orchestes > Orchestes rusci. The sequence continues at coordinate 89,194,626 of OY293303.1, forward strand.
CCTAACCCCATTTTTGAGAAATCTTTGGGAATTTATATTTCCTATCAATTATTATTAATATTACTATGGATTTGGAAGAGGCATTGATTTTCAATCAAATATTAAATGATTTGATGGATGCCGAGGAAGAAGTTCATCGTCCACCACGAAAATTTTTAAGGAAAGAGGATGCTTTTTCTTTTTCGGATAAAATCTTCATAAAAAATTTTAGACTAAATAAAGCTTTAACCCGGCAATTGATAAACATGTTGACCCCATTGCTGATGCCACCAACAAGAACTTCGGCTCTTAGTATTGAAAGGAAGGTAAGTAAGGAAGTAAAAGCCAACTATCACATTTTTAATACTAAAAACTTGATTGGAAAATCTAATTATTTTTGTCCATGTCTTTAACAACTCTTATATCACTTTAAACAACCACACACGAACACAAATAATAAGGTATACCTTTGTCGCCTCGAATTTCTTTATATACCAAAACCAAACAAGCAAAACTGTTTACAAAACAAGAAACTGTTAAAATTTAAAACTAATAACCGAAAAAGTTATAGTGTTTTCGATTGGGAAAACAAGGGTTGCACTGGGTTTGACCTCGGGCAAAACCAGCTATGATGAAAATTTGCTCTAGGGCAATCCCAATCGAACATACATTTTTCATCGAGTGCTATAATATTGCACGGTAAAATTCCGATTGAATTGAAATTGGAATCATTGAACTTCTTGAAAATCTAATATTATGTTGTCTCTGCGTAGCGGCTGAAGTGACTCTGAACTAAACTAATTAGAAGTCCATTTCTCATTGCCAAATGACAAAATCTTGAGACCAATCAATAGTTTTGTATTATATAGATCATTAGGTACTGGGAACAACTTTTTTGAGAAATTAGGTATACCTATGCACCAGATCTCAAATGAAATTAATTCAGTTTTGAATAGATACTCGTTTTCCATAAATCGTCAACGCCAGTATTTTTTTTTTGGCACTACTAGATTCCAACAATAATAACTCTAACTCGAAATCTGTTGTGCACTCACAGAATCACCTCACGCGACGTTTATATCCACCATTTTTCATTATTTTTTTCAATTTTGCTAATGCACTAAAATTGCACTATACAAGCACGAGCTCAAAGACCTCGTGCCGAAAAATCTGCACTTAGTGCAAAACTCATTGACCCGGTTCCCCAATAGAACATAAAAATCCACTCGATTTCTACCAATCGAACATAAATATTGCCCGAGTGTTGCACCAGTGCTGCCCGATTTTACCAATCGAAAACGCTATTAGGTTAGTGTAATGTAAGGTTTACATTGAATTTGTTTTCGAATTGGAACTGTCAAATTTTCTCTTGGCAAACTAGAATCATATGCTACCATCTACAGTGTATTTGTTTGTTTGCTTGTCATAGTAGTTCTAACGAACTGGTTAAACTTGGCAACATCACATGAGAAATCGAGGAGCAGTCTTCTTTTCAAGAATAAGGAATAAGCTGCGTAAGAGAAGAGATTGGTGATGAGATTTTTCCCATCATACAGCGGAACTTTCGTCTCTCTCAACTTGGAGAATAGGGGTCCCTGGCCGTAGTCGTGACGTGACGTCTCGAAATAGCGAATTAGAATCACTGGACCCCTATTCTCCAAGTTGAGAGAGGCGAAAGTTCCGCTGTATGATGGGAAAAATATCATCACCAATCTCTTCTCTTACGCAGCTTATTCCGTATTCTTGAAAAGTAGACTGCTCCTCGACATTGAACTCGATACTACCGTACCTGGAAGGGACCCATCCGTGCTGTTTACATCGAGTTGACTGAATACAAATTTTCGACTAGAAAGAGATAGAGACAGAAAGGGGTGTCTATCTTTGTCATATCTGTTGACATAATATATTAGCTGTGTTTGTTATGCACCACTAGTGCATACTTTTTCACACTGCAACACTCAGTGTGGCTTTGTTTGTGAAATGTTTGTCTGTTTTTTAGGATAGAATCTTAGTACGTTTAGTGAAGATATTCTATCCTAAAAACCAGACAAATATTTCACAAAGAAAGCCACACTGAGTGTTGCAGCTAATATTATGTTCAATCAATATGTAGCTTTCTATAGTTTGGGTGCCAAACAAAATGGTTAATTTCTGCAGTGCATTTGGGTGTGGTAATAAATACACTCCAGAAAAGCAGATTTCATTTTTTGGCTAAGTGATATAACTCCAATTATTAAGGACAAGGGCACCTGCTTAGGTATACCTACACGAAATTGTCCTAGTTTAGGGCCCTACTCACACTCCTGCAGCAGGGGCAATCTAGGCCTGCCGCAGGAGAAACTTCCTTGTAAAGTACGTTTCGTTTTGAAAATGTGACAATTTCACATCCTGTTCGAGTTCGTTGGTACTACTAACATCATTTCCAAAGTTTGTTTTCTCATATCTTGCTTGAAATAATGCTAGAAAGGTATGAAGGGGCCCCTACCGCCCTGCTTAGAAGGCGATCTAGGAAATTGCCCCAATCGCCCTGCCTCTCAGATTGCCCCTAATGCAGGCGTGTGAGTAGGGCCCTTTAGGAATTGACGATGGTAAACACTCCAAGAAATGCAAGAGTTCTATTCGGACATTCCTCAAGCCCTCTATCAAAAAACACCATATTTATTTTTGATGTGACCTCAAAAATAAAAGTATTTTCATTTTTATTTTAAGCTATTATAGTTTTCCAAGTTTATACCTTAATACCTTCACTTTACTCAATACACAGGTTAAACATATAAATCACCCTGCGCCTACTACCTACCCTGTATTTTCTCAACTATTTAATCGAATTACGGATCATCTAAGTATACTTCATCATTTAGTAATTTGTTTCTTATTTTGCATGTTTCCAGATAGTTATTTGAAATATATAGATCCATCATATCATGATAATTAAGACCACTAAGTATGCACAGAATTGTGGTCATTTTTTCCAAGCAAATCAACCGCTTTTTCAATTTATCTTCAAACTATTTGAAAACCTCCGACTTCCCATAAGGGCAATGAGTGTGACAAAGATAGCAACCCCTTTCAAGTCCAATCGAAATATACCCATGCGCCAAAAAAATACGACTAAAATTGCCTCAGCTGTCGACACGACAGGGGCCCTTCCAGTTACGTAGTATCGAGTTCAATGCTCCTCGATTTCTCATGTGATGTTGCCAAGTTTAACCGGTTCGTTAGAACTACTATGACAAGCAAACAAACAAATACACTAGCCTAGTTTACATCGATAACTCGTTTAGTTCGGTCCGATAGGACCAAGCTGGTGGGGATAGTACGGTAGGACCAATGCTTGCTTCCTGCCCGTTTACATCGTCTTGCAACGCGTGAACTAAATGTGTACGCCCGCAATTCGTCAAATGTCAAAAACAAGTCGAAATTATTCATCAACACAATTCGTAATCAAAAAAAACATGAGTAAGTACGCTCAGATTGCCTTAGAAACTCAGAACCAACACAATTCACAATAATAACAATCAACATAACCTCATAATTTTAATCCAGATCGAACGAAATTTAGTTCGGTACACTTGCTGGCGAGTACCGAACCAAGAGCGGACCAGCTTAGTCCGCAACTGTTTACACCTTTCGAACCAAATATTTGGTTCGGATATAGTCCGAATTTGGTACTTGGTCCGCGGACCAAGTTGTCGGTATAAACTAGGCTACTGTAGATGGTAGCATGATTCTCGTTTGCCAAGCGGAAATTTGACAGTTCCAATTCGAAAACAAATTCAATGTAAACCTTACATTACACTAACCTAACTTTTTCGGTTATTAGTTTTAAATTTTAACAGTTTCTTGTTTTGTAAACAGTTTTGCTTGTTTGGTTTTGGTATATAAAGAAATTCGAGGCGACAAAGGTATACCTCATTATTTGTGTTCGTGTGTGGTTGTTTAAAGTGATATAAGAGTTGTTAAAGACATGGAAAAAAACTCGGAAAAAAAGAAAAGGGGCTTTACCTATAATAAAAGCCCAAAAGGAGATGCTATTGGAATTCTTAAAGGAGCATCCCGAGTTGAGAAGCGGTCAGTTTACACAGACTTTCACGTTTAAAAAAGCAAGAGACTTGTGGTCTGAAATCACTTCAAGCTTGAATGCCATTCGCAGTGGTTCTCAGAAAGATTGGCAGCAATGGCGTAAGGTAAGCATGTAGATTTTATTTAAAGATCCATAATAAATATCCCGACACAAACAACTATATCAAGTTAATCAAAAATTGCAGTCCCAAAATTATGACTTTGTAAATTGACGATGTTGCTATAATTTTCGCATTGTTATTATTTTCAGGCAGGATTATAAAAAAAATGCGAAAGCGAAGGGGGCCCAGTACAATAAAAATATTGTGAAGACAGGGGGCGGCACACCTCCACCTAGTCCAGATGCTGCTACAACAGAGGTTTTGGACATGATGTCGTAAACCCAAATTTATGGAATTCCCTCGGCACAAGAAACCCCTGTTGATTTTCATTTGGATGATGAAGAACAAAATCAAAATGAAAATGTAAGTAGGTATCCACATATTAGGTACATAAACAAGTACCTAGTCCTAGTATTATGTAGGTACAGTTTTTGTTAAATATGGCAAAAAGACTAAAAACTTTTATACTTATGGAACACTTCTTATATCTCTTATTTAGGAAGATATTGGGTCATTTAAAATTTCAAATTTTTTACACCCTGTTTTTGTAATTATTTTTTCTCACATTGTTTCTCTGCGATTCTCTGATTCATGAAGTTGTCGATATGTGTATTATTATAGACTATAGACCGTCAGCTGGTATGATATTTATTTTGGTGACTGATTTTCTCTTTCTGAGGATTTTAACTACTGAAAATAATGATAGTGATGTGCTCAAAAAATAAAAAATTAGCGCCTGGAGGTGTGCTAAGCATACAGAAAATTCATTTTTATTCTCTTGATTATGGCATTTTAGCAAAATACTTGGTTGCTGACGCATTGTTTCGCTTATGACAATCAACAGAATGAAATTTGACATCGTTAAAAACTCGACAAGAACTTCCTATAAACCGGTCAGCCGTTTAGATCAATTTTCCGCCCGGAAAATTTTTGATTAATTTTTTTCGTTTTCCGGCGGATATTCTCGTGTGCTATATTGTCATAAGCGGGAAATTGTGTCAGCATCAGCAAATTTCGTTAAATAATATGCACGAAGTTAAGTATGGTGACAACAGTTAAGCTGCGTTGTGTTATGTGTCAAGACTTGAAATGAAATATTATGTTTAGAATAAATCTATGTGAGATAGTATTATTTAAAAAAAAAAACACACAATACACATGAACATCACTGTCAATAATTTCCAGTGGTTAAAATCCCCGAAAAGGGAAAATCAGTCACCAAAACAATGTAATTAGGTGACGATCTATTATGTTTTGATATATTTGATTATTTCAGTTGACACTCCAAATACATGATGTTGCTAAAACTGAGGTTGTGACTGAAGGAGGTGATGAAAGAAATGAAGATCACACATACAATCTGGTACATCCATCCCCAACCACTAAGAAAATGAAAAGGACACCACAAAAGTTAAATAAAACAAGGAGATTGGAAAATTCTTTAAAATTGTCTATTACTGAAAAGCGTAGACAAAAAAAGCGAAGTAATGGAAAATTATTACTCAAAAAAAATTGATTATTTAGAACATAAAAAGAAGTGTGATTTGGAGCAATTAGCTCTTGCGCGCGAAAATAATCATATCCACAGACAAATTTTAAAAAAGTTGACAAAAAATATCGAAAAATGAACTACACACCTTCTAAATGAATTTCACCCACCATGTTTTTTCAGCTGTTCGTTGGATAGGTTCAAAGATAGGTAAACCCTTGACTGTAGCGTTTTTTTATTGTTGAGTATCAACAAAAAGCTAATGAAATCCCTGGTGGATGAATGTTTGTCGATTACAATGAAACTGTTTGGTAATAATAATAAAATTGTTTCAACGAGAACATAATAGGTTGGAAACTATCAAGCAAAACATGTTTAAAACGGGTCTGTACAAATTTTCAACCGAAAATATCAAGTTGAAAAAAATTAAAAATTCGCACTTTAACAATCTCTGATTCTATCAAAACAAATAAAAATGACATAAAACTAAAAATTTGTAACTTCTACCAAACCACCATCAACTTCAATGCATTTTTATTTGTGCTGGATGCTGAATCCAGTGGCGCACACAGATTTTTTCTAAAAAAATCGCTAATATGGTTTCCTGAAATTTTGCTCTTGAAAACTAACATAGTAGGCCTTGAAGTCAAAATGGCGAAGGTCACTTTTTGCCAAGAATATACAATTTTTCGAGCTCTACAATCCAAAAAAAAAACGAACCAGCAGTTTTATATTAATTTATCTATCACTTTCAAAGTGAAAATGAGTATTTTATCTTGAATTCATGCTATTTTAGAATCACAGCTAATACAGGTAGGTATCTACCTACTTTAACAAAATGATATTCGAAAGCATTGTTTAATAGTACTTAATGTGAATATTGAATGAAAGTATGTTTCAAATGAGATCTGAACAAACCTACCTTCGAGCTTACCTTGTTCTTAATTCTCGCAGTCCATTAAGGTTCTGAGGAAACCTTATAAACTGAGTCACAATTTCATTACGATTTAATGCATTTGTCACCTCATTAATGCAGCGACTCACACTTGCTTGGCTTATTCCAGCAAAAATATTTTTTCCAACCCCCTCTTGGTAGGTGCCATGTCCATAAAAATGTAAGGCTACCAAAATCTCAAAAAATATTTTATTATACTTAATTATATTACTTAATATTATACTTATACTTGGAAAAAAATAATTAGATTTTCCAATCAAGTTTTTAGTATTAAAAATGTGATAGTTGGCTTTTACTTCCTTACTTACCTTCCTTTCAATACTAAGAGCCGAAGTTCTTGTTGGTGGCATCAGCAATGGGGTCAACATGTTTATCGATTGCCGGGTTAAAGCTTTATTTAGTCTAAAATTTTTTATGAAGATTTCATCCGAAAAAAAAAGCATCCTCTTTCCTTAAAAATTTTCGTGGTGGACGATGAACTTCTTCCTCGGCATCCATCAAATCATTTAATATTTGATTGAAAATCAATGCTTCTTCCAAATCCATAGTAATATTAATAATAATTGATAGGAAATATAAATTCCCAATGATTTCTCAAAGATGGGGTTAGGATTGTTTGTTATTGTTATTTTGAGTCATGTTTTATTTCGTTTTGTTGCTTTGATTTTCGAACATAGAACATAGATAATACCTACCTAGATTCCTAAATTTCCAGAACCACATGTTTTTCCGTAACAAAGTATTAATGAGTACCTATATTTGAATGTTTGCTCAGTTTTTAGAAAGTTTATTTTTTACTTTTTATCGAGTATTTTCAGTTTTTGTTGATTTACATTCAATTCATGTTAAATACTGGAGAGGTACTTCGGCAGTCGGCGGTATTCCATTGAATAACATAACCAATAAGTTTGATAATTAATTATTCCATTGAATTTATTTCCGAAACTCGACGCACTCGAATTGAAAATTAAACCAGTATTTTAATACGAATCCTCCCATCTCCCATCACTACCAAAAAAACAACGATTCGGAATCGGAATTCGGAATGTCGGAAATCGGATTGTGAATAAAGGTGAATTTTCATGCATCCGAAATACGATGGTCCGATGGTCCGAAACCGTTTCTATTGGTTGAAACGTTTTCCCGCCAATTTCTATCCGAAAATTTTCAAGTTCTATCCGATGGTCGGAAAAGTTAAAATATTTTCAACTATTCCGACAATCGTGAGTTTTTATAACCTAATTTTTTGTTGTGTTCGTTACTTATTTTGTCAAAGAGCTTTTGTTTGTAATTATCCTATGTTCAGATTAAATATACGATGAAAACTATAGACCAAATAATTCATCAATGGAAAAATAGCACTACACTAATTTTATCATATTTTTATTTGATGTTGTTGAAAATAAAAGATCGAAAAAAGAAACGAAGAAAAAGATTTTGGGTGAGAAATATATTCCAGAACAGAAAAGAACAAGGTGCATATCACAACCTACTCCAGGAAATGCAGCTAAGCGACTCGGAAAAGTATTTTAACTACCTGCGAATGTCTAGTGAAACCTTTCATAGATTATTAGAAATTGTCGGTCCAAAATTAACTTAAATATATAATATACGAGAACCCATATCAGCAGGAGAACGTCTAGCCCTTACCTTGAGGTAAGAAGTAGTAAATAAATAAATGAAGTTATGACTTTGTATAAAATCACTGTAATTTTGTATTTCTAACTCAACGTCTTACAAATTGATTACTTAATTACCCAAGTTAGAAGGTTTGCTATTTTAAGATATTAAGCAAGTGGTGACAGCATGATATATTAGTTATGCCTTTCGAATTTCCCCTACAACTGTTACTCATATTATCAGTGAGACATGTAATGCGATTTGGGACTGCTTGAATAAAGAAGTCTTATTTACACCTACCAAAGAGTCCTTTTGGCAATGTGTGATTCTAAGTATAGATTTATTTACTTTACATTGGTGCAGAGACACAGTGACGGAGGCATTTTTAGAAATTCCAAGATGAGGCAGCTTATCAATTCTAATGGCATATATTTTCCTGAACCATGCCCTCTTGGGGATGAAAACATTCCTATTAATTATTATATTGCTGCGGATGAAGCATTTCCTTTATAAACATTCCTCCAAACAAATATTGGTCTCTTCGTCCTCCATGGTGAAAAATAATACAAGTTTCAGCCATAAGAACAGAAATAATCACAAAAGCGAAAGCCCAAACCCCCAAACAATCAATATTCAAACACTAAACAGTCATTGGTGTCATTAATCATCAGTCATCATTGTCAATTGTCAATTGTCATTCAAAAAATTTGGAGTGAGAGAACGGATTCATGAAAATTATGAATATTTTCGTCCGAAAATAAATGTCAGTCAAGGTATCGGACCGTCGTATTTCGGATGCATGAAAATTCACCTTAATCCGAATTATGAATTATGTTTTACATTCAATCTCATTTCGAAGTGGAACTGTCAAATTTCCGCTTGGAAAACGAGAATCATATGGTACCATCCACATTGGATTTGACGTAATCCTGAGTTTGAACACAAATACAATGTAGATAGTAGCATATTATGATTTTCGTTTGCCAAGCGGAAATTTGACAGTTCTAATTCGAAAACCGATTGAATCTAAACTTTACATATTCCGAGTCCGAAGCGCTAGATGCATGTCAAGTGTCAAAATTTAATACGAGTCGGATGATTCGAATGATTAGCCTAGTTTACACCGACAACTTGGTCCGCGGGTCAAGTACTAAATTCGAACAATATCAGAACCAAATATTTGGTTCGAATGGTGTAAACAGTTGCGAACTAAGCTGGTCCGCTCTTGGTTCGGTACTTGCCAGCAGGTGTACCGAACTAGATTTCGTTCGATCTGGATCAAAATTATGAGGTTATGTTGATTGTTATTATTGTGAATTGTGTTGGTTTAAATAATTGCGACTGGTTTTTGACGTTTGACGAATTGCGCGCGTACTCATTTAGTTCACGCGTTGCAAGGCGGTGTAAACGAATTAGAAGCAAGCATTGGTCCTACCGTACTATCCCCACCCACTTGGTCCTATCGGACCGAACTAAACGAGCTTTTGGTGTAAACGGATTCGACTGAGTATTTAGATACTCGGATCACAAAACATTTTGTGACTCGGATTCAACGTCAACGAGTATTTTAATTAGAATCCCCCCCCCGACACTAGTGTAAAATGTGTGTGTATAATTATTATAGACGAGATTTGCATTTTTATTTTTAATTTTCCTCGTATTTCACATTTCACGTCCTCATTGATTAGGCTAATTAAAGCTGATTGTAAATAAAGTGTTTATTGTTCGTTCATGGTTTGTACTGATGTCGAAGTATGTCCTTTCTATGGATTTTCTGGGTATTTTATGGGAGCTATTCAGGTAATATTCCATTATATATTATATTTATGTTTCAATAATCTACCGGTGTAATGTTATTATGAAATCCTACTAATCTTACTTCTAGTTAGCACAATCGATGCTTTCCAATGCTATGTATGCGGTGAAAATGAAGATTTTTCTTGTGACGAATTTCTATCCAGTGATCCAAGATTCATTAAAGAATGTGGTACAGATATGAATAGCTGTAGATTCTTTGGAAAAGGTGAGATATTTTACCTGATTGATATCATTTGATCAATTTTTATCTTGTTTTCAAGATATGAATACAGATCAGTATCTGCAGGGTCTGTAACTTGACGACTTTTGTGATTTCAACCATAATATACCAAAAAGGGTTGTAATAAACTGAACAGTATTTAATTCATTATGTACAGTATAATATCACAGGCAGTCAGTATAATATTGTAAAAGACTCAGTAGGTATTTCTGTTAAAAATGATAAGTAAAAATGGAATTTTTGAGCAGTAAAAGTACTATTTGGCCTGTATTTCTATGTTCACTATTGTGATTCTAATGGTCAGTAAAAATTTATGGAATGCCAGTATGACTTAGCTGGTGATAATTCCACAAATGTACAGTAATAAATAATAAATGGCCAGTATGCAATAGTCAGTAATAATTTTAACTAACTCAAACTAACCCAAACTTGATACACATAATACCAATACAGAACACGTCAATTATGATATATAATAATAATTGTAATGTTAACCTGGTGCTAACCAACGAGCCGCTGCATATTTTTCATCAATTTCGATCACCAACACAAACTAACCCAAACTTGATCCACATAAAACCAATACACAACACGTCAATTATAATATACAATAATAATTGTAATGTTGACCTAGTGCTAACCAACGAGCCGCCGCATATTTTTCATCAATTTCTATTACCAACACAAACTTACCCTAACTAACCCAAAATAAATCAGCCTCTCAAAAGAACCATTCTGACTACTTCATCATGACATAAAGGCAGAGTGTTATCTCTTTACTAAGTTGTGTTTCGTTCCGTTGTAAATTTTTTTGTATTTATACGAAATAAAATATATGACCAACCATCCATTATTTTACTGTCGCTTTATTAATTTTATGGACTGTCCATTATTTTCACCAAGCATTTACTTATTTATCTGATCGTTTTTTTATGATACTGACTCTTGATTATTTATATCTACCATTTATTATTTTTACTGACCACTTCTTTATGTTACTGACCCTCCATTATTTTTACTGACCATTTCTTTATATTACTAACCGTTAATTAATTCAACCGACCATTTATTATTATACTGACCATTTATTATTTTTACTGACCACTTCTTTATGTTACTGACCCTTCCTTATTTCAACCGACCATTTATTATCATACTGACCAAAGGAAATAAAATAATGGCAAAGAGTACTATCCATAAAATTGAAATACTGACCATTTAATTTGTTGCCTACCAAAAAAATGGGGGTCTAGGTTAGAGGTAGCGAACTATCGAACAATCGAAACTATCGATAGTGGCAACCGATAGTATCGTGATCGTTTACAAAGCATTTTTAATGAAGTTTTTGCCTCTAACAAAGACAAAAGAATGCTGATTGAGAACACAATCAGGATTTAAGATGGTATTGTACAGTGAATCGCACTTTTTTCTGTACTTTGTTAATAAAAGTGCAGCTCGGAGCTGTCCGGAGTCAAAGGAAATACATCCTAATTTCACAAACAGCTGACATAATAGGTGTGTGGTGTGTTTGTTATGCTCCACTAGTGCACACTTCTCTTACTAGTTTAGTGAAGATATTCATTCCTAAAAAACAGACAAACATTTCACAAACAAAGCCACACTGAGTGTTATGGTGTAGAAAAGTGTGCACTAGTGGAGCATAACAAACACACCTAATATGACTAGACAATTGCCTAGTTTACACCGACAACTTGGTCCGCGGACCAAGTACTAAATTCGAACTATATCAGAACCAAATATTTGGTTCGAATGGTGTAAACAGTTGCGGACTAAGCTGGTCCGCTCTTGGTTCGGTATTCGCCAGCAGGTGTACCGAACTTAATTTGTTTCGATCTGGATCAAAATTATGAGGTTATGTTGATTGTTATTATTGTGAATTGTGTTGGTTCTGAGTTTCTAAGGCAATCCGAGCGTACTTACTTATGTTTTTTTTGGTTACGAATTGTGTTGATAAATAATTTCGACTTGTTCTTGACATTTTGGATAATTGCTTGCGTACTCATTTAGTTCACGCGTTGCAAGAAGATGTAAACGGGCGAGAAGCAAGCATTGGTCCTACCGTACTATCCCCACTATTCCCCACTCACTTGGTCCTATCGGATACCGGACCGAACTAAACGAGTTATCGGTGTAAACTAGGCTAATAGCGTCAAAAGTCAAGTGTATTCATCAACGTCAAATTCAAAACCTTGATAAATCAAATTGAAAAAGTCTGTCAATAAAATATCAAAATTGAACTATTTATTTGTGAATATTATTTTGCAATAACAAACTGAATATCTCCTTACGATTAACTATCAATCGATAGTATCGATAGTCAATGATCGAAACTATCGATAGTCGATTTTTTGGCACTATCGCTACCTCTAGTCTAGGTCAAAATTATTCCAAAGTACTACTACTATTCGAGACTATTCTTTAGAGAAGAACTAAATGTCAGGATTGTCAGGTGACGGAATCAATGTTTGTATAGGTGAGTTCGAGTATTCGCTCTGAATGCTCCGAGCGCGAAATTGTCCATTTAAGTACAAATGGTGCTCCGAGTGTTCAGAGCAAATACTCGAACTCACCTAATGAGAAAAAAAAGAGTCCTATATAATTTATTTGAAATAGATTATTCCGAGGATTATTCTATTGATTCATTCAAGTTTTGATAAACAATTTTGTTGTTCAAATCACCGTAGCATAATGGGGGTCTTATAAAGATTAAGCGGCTCTGGTACACTTTAGGACCCCTCGAATTTCGCACTTCTAATGAATTTATTTGAAAGTAACGTGAAATTTTGAAGGTTTGTGCAAACAAATTTATGGAATTTCATAATTAACAAAAAAAACGCAAAAAATGTTGTTTCAATTACCGGGTCTTGTGAAGATTAGGCATCCACACAATAATGATTTTTTTCAATTTTGAGCATAGTTTTGGGTTTATAGAACAATTTCAACTAAAAAAAAATGCTGGATGAACAGGTTGTAACAAAAAAAATAATCCCATAACAAATTAAATTTTATCAGGATTCAGTGAGAAAAACTCCCTTCAATGACAGCTTTGTCACATTGTTACAATCCATACAAGCTACATATTATAGAACAAACAGGCAATGTTGCCAAACTTACCCAAACTTCTTAAAAACAATGAATGCAATAGTTTTTGTCTGTATATTTTAATATACTATGACAAACATAATAAAACAGTAAAAAAAAAACAACTATATGGGCTGGAGCGTTACTTTTCAAACGATATTCAAGAGAACATCCACCGGCTACGCTGGGCAGGAGCGTACCTTTTCACTCGGGCAGGAGCAATCATATGGGCAGAAGCTTTACTTTTTAAACGATATTTAAGAGAACATCCACCGGCTACGCTGGGCAGGAGCGTACCTTTTTACTCGGGCAGGAGCAGCCATATGGGCAGGAGCGTTACTTTTTAAAAGATATTTAAGAGAACATCCACCAGCTACGCTGGACAGGAGCGTACCTTTTTACTCGGGCAGGAGCGTTACTTTTTAAACGATATTTTAGATATGGCAGCATGATGGACATCTGAATATACACCCCATTAATGAAGTTTCCCTTCTCTGGAGTGTACATTGCCGACGACGCCGAACAACGGGACATCTCAATCTCCGACGCACCAAACCACAGTCCGGCAAACAGCCGAGCAAAACTTCATCCACTACAGACAAGAAGGTCATCAGATGGAAAACATTTCCCACAGCATCCATTTTGAACCGACCACTAAAACTGAATGATTTCTTCAAGAACACAACAAAATGTCAGCAAATGAAACCCGCGAATTTACAACATCACACGGATGCGTCGCTATGTGCATAGAAAAAATCACAATCTAATGCGCACACTCCCATTGGTAGCTTTCGCGATTCTCAAGCCGACCGTCAATAAAATGGCGCCAAAACGAAAAAGCAAAATAAATGAAAAAGGAAAACTTGGCAACACCGCGCGTATTTTTCACTCTCGGTCGTTATTTAGTGTCTTGACAATCTTGACAGTTATTGATTATATCGAGTTCGCCGCGATGTTCTGTGAATCAATTTTTTAAAATTTATTTTTTCTGCTTAACTATATGTTTTAACTTCTTTAGTGGTTACGTGAGGAACTGTAGTACATGAGAACAACAGAAATTGTCCATTTCAATGACCCACAACTGGAACAAATCGAGATTTTTGGAAAATGTTCGTATGAAACATTGTGCCTAAAATAGTGTTTTTTCTACAAAAAAGTGATTCATCTAGCATTTTGTCTCTTTAGAATAGTTAAACGAAGAATAATTTTCCAAATTCGCTTTTGAAAAGTGAAAAATACGTAGTTGCCTAATGTTTACAAGAACCCAATTACCTTTGTAAAGCAGGCAGGATCCTACATTGCCTAGTAATTTTCGCGTTGACATGTTATATTTTTTAATAAAATAAGGCAGCGATAGCGATATTATTCTATTATTAAGCCTACAAGAGTCTGTGAAGGGGTCGTATTTCAACATGAAAATAAACAAATTTATTACTGACATAGTCCGCCATATTATTGACACTGTCAATATCAGTGCCAATACTGTCAATGATGGCGTTCATGTCGTTTTCTGTTATGGAGTGATGCGGTGTTGCCAGCGACATCAGCTCTACACTGTGAGCCAAATTAAGTTAGAACATAATTTGACGCTTGATAACTTTTTTGTTTGTTCATGGATTTTGATGATTTTTGAATATGATATTATTCAATATGTTCTGACTATCGCCCTGAAATTGAGCTTCCGAATTTTTACCAGGACCGGACTTAGAGCATTTTTAAGAAATTGGTGCATTTAAGCTCGTTGCAAGAACAAACTGCGCTACTCACAGAATAACTGATATATTTTTTGAGAAGGGCATTATTGGAAAAAGGTATCCTGAAAATATCAATATTCTAGAACCATAACCTAAGAAACGATGTTTTTTTCTGTATGATGATGCTTGTCGGCACAAGTCAAACCAAAACTAACCCAATCAAACCAAAACTAACCTAAATCAAACTCAAACAAACCCAATCTTTTTTTCTTTTTTTTTGGAGGGGGTGGAAAAAATCTGGGCTGACGTATGCGTGTCTGCACAGTTGTTGTTTAGGCCTCTCCAGACATCTGGGAAGATGTCCCAGATAGTGCAGGGATGGCCTCAAGTGGTGCCGACCTGCTAAAAAAAATCACCCCCTCTTATCTCAACAATCTCTCCAGGTCCCCTTCAGTGAATGAACATTTCCGCTGAAGAGAGATCTGTGTCTATCTGCTTCTCTTGTCCTTTTCTTCTCTTTTTACCATTATCTCTTGAAGGAACGTGTTGATCATGTTCCATCTTTCCTCACTACCTAGCATTTTATCCACCAGGTTATCGGGAGTGAGCGTTGCCTCTAACTCGCTACTAATTTCTTCCCTCTCCTCTTGATGCGCAGCACATTGGGAGATTGCATGTTCCGGGTCATCTTCCTCCTGACCGCAGAATAGACAGCTGGAGCTCTGTCTTTTACCTATTCTCTTCAGGCCCGTGAAACATTGAACAGAGTGGTAGTTCAGGTTCCCAAATTTCCTTTCTGACCACTCTTTCACCGATCTTATCAAACGCCACGTCAACCTTCCTGTATTGCTGCCTTCCCATTCCTTCTACTAGGGTACTATCTCGTTCTTCTCTTCTGGCCTCTAATGTCGGTAACTGGTTTGGAGAACATCGTTTCCCTTTCCTTTGCCAGCAGGTGTATGGGGACCATACCAGCTACAACCATAACTGCATCCGTAGAGGTTGTCCGGTATGCGCAGCATACCCTCAGGGCCACCTGTCTTTGTGTCGATTTGACCGTGCTTTGATGTATTTAATTTGAAGGGCCTTAGACCAGACCGGTGCGCCGTACAGGAGGATAGACTGAACCGTGAAAGCCAGAATCTTCCTTTTCAGCTGCCTTGGCCCTTTTATATTAGGGGGGATAGCGTTCAAGACCATCATCGTCCGTTGGACTTTTCCACAGGCTGCCATAATATGTGTCCCAAACACCAGTCCTCTGTCCATCGTCATACCAAGATATCGTACCTCGTTCACTGGCTTGATTTGAATGCCATTTAGGTGGAATACCACGTCCTTTACCTTTGTTTTGTACGACAGGAGTATTGCTGATATCTTTCGCGGGGCGATTGCCAACTTATTTGCCTCCATCCAGTTGCTGACTGCTGTCAGGCTGTAGTTTGTCTTTTCCGTCATTTCCTGGACGTTGTTTGCAATGACCAGTATTGCCAGGTCGTCAGGGTAGCTAATCAGCTATACTCCTTCTGGTACTTGGATGTCCATGATGTCGTCGTATACGACGTTCCACAGGGTGGGCCCCAAAACCGATCCCTGTGGTACCCCGCCTCTAACTTTCATGGCTACTTTATCCACCATAATTGTCCGGTTTAAGAGGTAATCTTCCAGAATGTCGGATAAGTATCCGCTTACTTCCCTTCTCTTAAGCTTCCTGGTGATCGTCCGCCAGCAAGCGGTGTTGAAGGCGTTTTGGACGTCAACCAGCACTGAGGCGTGCCATCCTCCCAAATTCTCGCTAACTATGGATGTTATGTGGCTTATCGCGTGGATCGTTGATCTTTTTTTTCTGAAGCCATAGTGGTTGGTGTGGAAGCCCCCCATTTCGTCGATTTCCTTTACCACTCGGTTCTTAATTAGGATTTCGTATGTTTTGCCTATTTCGTCGATCAGGCCTGTACTTGACTCGGTTGTTGGAGTCCGTCTTAGGCTTTTCCAATAGGATTAGCTTCGCAGTCTCCCAGTTGAAAATTTAATTTCCAGTATGAAATTAAAGAATTCGCAGAAGTATTCCATGTTTTCTGCTATCAGGCGTTTCAGTACACCAGGTGGAATGCCGTCGGGTCCTGGTGATTTTCCTTTTTTTATTCTGCTGATGGCTACTTTTATTTCTTCGTGTGTAAAACCATCAGAGGTATCGTGTCGTTTATTCGTATCACAGATCGTATCAGTATCACAGACATTATCACAGTTTCTATCACATCTTGGTTCTTGATCACAGCCGATTTCTTGTGTTGTAATGAATAGTTCTCTGAATATCTCGAAGTTCTGTTCTGTAGCCTGTTCAATTTTCGGGGCATTCACTCGGAGACCGTTCTTGACTATTCTATACTCGTCTCCAAAGATATCGTCGTCTAGATCGCCGCACAGCCTCTTCCAGCAGTATCTTTTCTGCCTGTTGATTTTGAGTCGGATGTCTTTTTTCGTTTCCGAGTTTATTTTTTTTTTCTTCTCTTTACACCGGATCTTTGGTTCTCTGTTGTAAAGCCCTCGTATTTCTCTTTTTAGCCAGTATTGTTTTTTCAATCTCTATGTTCCACCAGTACGGCGGTTTATTGCTGTCACACTTAATTTTGGGAGTGCTCTTCTTATATGCACTTTGCATTCCTTTTTCCAGCCATGTTGCATCCCCGCGGTGTTCTGTATCTTCTTCTATGTATCTATTGAATTCTTGGACCATTTTGTGAGTGTTGGTAAGGCCGGGTCTGTATTGTTTACGGGTTGTCTTTTTCATTTCCACTCCCGTTATCAGGAACCGGTGGTCGCACATCGATATTTCTTCGGTCAGCACAGACCATGTAGGTGACATGGCCTGCGTTCTGTCACATACCAGGGTTAAATTAATAAAGGATGATCCGGTGAATCTTTTCAAGTTAGGTTCCAATGCCGTGTTGATAGGGTTTATTTGGAGTGCCTGGCCCAATCCAGTAGTATTGTACCCCTTCTGTCCGTTTTGTTTCCTCCCCACAATACATTTTTCGCGTTGAAATCACCCGTTATTATTTTCTTTTTCCTCTGTACTGCGCTTCTTACATCGCTGAAAGCTGTGTCTAGGTCACGTGTGAACTCGTCTATATGTGTGTTCGGGCTTATATAGAAGCTATATATGACAAATTCTTCGGTTGCAACCCTGACGAAGGACTGGCCTGCATGGAACGTGGGTCGCGACGCTTCTATTGCAGTTGATCTGTAGAATTTGCAGCATTTTGGGTTAGGAAACTTTCTTGTCTGGATTCTGCAATCCTAAGCCTCCTTGTTGTGTACAGAGCTCTTCTGTTCTGAAGACCTTACACTTTCCGGATCCCTGTCTATGTTCGTCGCCGCAAGCTGTGCATTTTGGAGCGTCTTTGCACTCCTTTGACATGTGCCCTCTTTGGCCGCGGTTGAAGCAAGTCTCCCTGCGGTCAGGTCCCGTGCATTGCTCGGCCTTATGATCGTAGGTCCAGCATTTGCGGCATCTGCTGATCTGATATCTTTTCTACGCTTAGCCCCATGACATCCCCACTCTGAGGCTACGTAGCCGTGCCAGCTCATCTGCGATCTCTTAAACAAACCCAATCTGACCAAAACTAACCCAATATAACCTAATCTAACCAAAACTAACCCAATTTAACCAGAACTCACGCAAACTAACTAGAACTAACCCAATCCTACCAAAACCAACCCAATCTTACCAAAACTAACCCAATCTAATCAAGACTAACCCAATCCAAACAAAACTAACCCTAATCAAACTCAAACTGATCCAATCTGACCGAACCGGACCCAATCTAACCAGAACCCACCGTAACTAACCCAATCTAACTCAATCTAACCAGAACTATGGAATTCTACAGTACACGGAGTCCCAGGCCAGGACTGACACAATCCAACCAAAACCCACATTTACTATCCAGAACTAACCAAAAGTAACCAAGACTAACCCAATCTGATCAAAACTAACCCAATCCAACCAAAACTCATCCAAACTAACCAGAACCAACCCAAACTAACCCAATCTAACCAAGATTTACAGATCTTTACTAGTTTAGTGAAGATATTCTATCCTAAAAAACAGACAAACATTTCACAAACAAAGCCACACTGAGTGTTGTAGTGTAGAAAAGTTTGCACTAGTGGAGCATAACAAACATACCTACTAATTAACGACAACGACTGAGAAACACGCGCTGTGTTGCCAAGTGGATGCTGTGAGAAATGTTTACCATAGGTTTGTTCCAACCTACACAATTGGTACCGTTCCGGAACGGATATTGGAATTGTTAGAATTGAGTTAATGCGCAAGATATAGATTTTCATCATTTTCATCACGATCCCAGAGTCGCAGCAGTTGGAGCGGATTGAGGTACCGATTTGAGGAATCGGTTTTTCAATCTTCTTCACCACTCATTATGATGAAATATTTTCACTCAAAAATAGAAAAAAACGAAAGTCTTGTCTGCACTATCAACAAAACAAAACACATTTAGTACTACTCCATATTGAACACAAAGCCAAAACATACATAAATAGACTAACATGGCGGTGCTAGGCTAGAGTGCGCATGTGATCCCAATCGATTGTCACTTTCAGTCAGGTATCGATTCCGGAAGTTTTGGTTAGTTCGGGTGAGTTTTGGTTATAAATATTGGGTCAGATTTGGTCAGGTTGGGTGAGTTTGAGTTTGATTTGGTTAGATTGGGTAAATCTTGGTTAGATTGGGTTGGTTCTGGTTAGTTTGGATGAGTTTTGGTTGGATTGGGTTAGTTTTGATCAGATTGGGTTAGTTTAGGTTACTTTTGGTTAGTTCTGGATAGTTGATGTGGGTTTTGGTTGGATTGTGTCAGTCCTGGCCTGGGACTCCGTGTACTGTAGAATTCCATAGCGACACTTCGCTCTCTGCATAAAATGAATGTGAAAGCGACCGTCGCTAGGATTCGACAGATACACGGAGTCCCAGGCCTGGTCAGATTGGGTTAGTTTTGGTAAATTTGGGCTAGTTCTAGTTGGATTGATTTAGATTGGGTTAGCTACGGTGGGTTTTGGTTAGATTGTGTCCGGTTCGGTCAGATTGGGTCAGTTTGAGTTTGTTTAGGGTTAGTTTTGGTTGGATTGGGTTAGTCTTGGTTAGATTGGGTTAGTTTTGGTTAGATTGGGTTGGTTTTGTTGGGATTGGGTAAGTTCTAGTTAGTTTGCGTGAGTCGTGAATTTCTGGTTAAATTGGGTTATATTGGGTTAGTTTTGGTCAGATTGGGTTTGTTTAGGAGATCGCAGATGAGCTGGCACGGCTACGTAGCCTCAAAGTGGGGATGTCATGGTGCTCAGCGGAGAAAAAATATCAGATCAGCAGATGCCGCAAATGCTGGACCTACGATCATAAGGCCGAGCAATGCACGGGACCTGACCGCAGGGAGACTTGCTTCAACTGCGGCCAAAGGGGGCACATGTCCAAGGAGTGCAAAGACGTTCCAAAATGCACAGCGTGCGGCGACGAACATAGACAGGGATCCGGAAAGTGTAAGGTCTTCAGAACAGAAGAGCTCTGTCCACAACAAGAAGGCTTAGGAGAGCAGAATCCAGACAAGAAACTTTCCTAACCCAAAATGCTGCAAATTCTACAGATCAACTGCAATAGAAGCGTCGCGTCCCACGACATGACGGAGCTAGTAGCTAGGCGAAGAAAATGGAACATCGCATGCTGCTCAGAACCTAACAAAAAGAAATGTCGCAACAGAAAAGACTGGTATGTCAACGAAAGAGAAACAACTGTCATCCAAATCATAA
The DNA here is from genome assembly GCA_958502075.1 of Orchestes rusci. NCBI lineage: Eukaryota > Metazoa > Arthropoda > Insecta > Coleoptera > Curculionidae > Orchestes > Orchestes rusci. The sequence goes on from OY293303.1 coordinate 89,215,504, forward strand.
ACGTAGATAGCAAGCAACGCATAATTGGGTTCCATGCAGGCCAGTCCTTCGTCAGGGTTGAAACCGAAGAATTTATCATATATAGCTTCTATACAGTGCGGCTCTAAAAGGTCCTCCCTCCTTTTTTTTTTTTAATGTGTGCACCAAAAATGTTGAAACTTGGCATACTTTAATTGCTGTCGAAATACTACTTTTTGATGTTACTGGCGTACTTTTAGTATTCAAGAAGGCGGCTGGGCGCCATTTTGACACATTTTTTTAAAACCCTTGAATATTGAGTCGATATCTTCAAGTACTACAAAATGGCGGTACATATAATTACTACATTGATACATACACTTTAAAAAAAAAATCGTCAAATTCAATTCAAAAGATGCTGGAAATATTCTTGACATAAAGTTTGGGTTAGGAATAAATGACAAAAATGTCAAAAAAGCATCTTTTGAATTGAACTTGACGAATTTTTTCAAAAAGTGAATGTATTAATGTAGTAATTGAATGTACCACCATTTTGTAGTACTTGAAGATATCGACACAATATTCTAGGGTTATAAAGTACTCATCAGGATCTTCAAAATGAGGTGTCACACGACCCCCCTTTCCATTTAAAAAAATGTTTCAAAATGGCGCTCAGCCGCCATCTTGAATACTAAAAGTACGTCAGTAACATCAAAAAGTAGTATTTCGACAGCAATTTAAGTATCCCAAGTTTCAAAATTTTTGGTGCACTCATTAAAAAAAAAAGAGGGGGACCTTTTAGAGCCGCACTGTATAAGCCCGAACACACATATAGACGAGTTCACACGTGACCTAGACACAGCTTTCAGCGATGTAAGAAACGCAGTACAGAGGAAAAAGACAATAATAACGGATGATTTCAACGCGAAAAATGTATTGTGGTGAGAAAACAAACGGACAGAAGAGGTACAATACTACTGGATTGGGCGAGGCACTCCAAATAAAGCATCCACTTGGCAACACAGCGCGTGTTTCTCACTCGTTGTCGTTGATTAGTAGGAATGTTTGTTATGCTCAACTAGTGCAAACTTTTCTACACTACAACACTAGTGAGTAGTAACTTGACAATTTTGACAGTTATTGAAAATATTGACTTCGCGGCGATTAGTTTTGTAAATCAAATTCTTAAAATTTATTTATCCTGTTTTTTTTTCAACTTCCTTAGTGCTTACGTGAGGAACTGTAGTACATGAGAACAACAGAAATTGTCTATTCCAATGACGCACAACTGGAAAAGATCGAAATTTTTGGAAAATGTTCTGATGAAACAATTTGGCTAAAATAGTGTGTTTTCTACTAGAAAGTGATTCATCCAGCATTTTTTCTCTTCAGAATACTTAGTTAAACGAAGGATAATTTACCAAATTTGCCTTCAAAATGTACAAAATACGTGGATGCCTAATGGTTACAAGAACCATTATTTTAACAATATTTTTCAAGTTATCCTTTATTTAGACCTTTTAAGAAAGTGTTTGCGACCATTGAAATATTGCACAAATGGTTATCTGGAAATTTTACAGGACTGGGCCCCAATAGTGGGGTAGTGGGTGGGTGAGCAAATGCACAAAAGTCGTAAAAAACAAACAAAAACAATTTTTTTAAAAAATCAAAAATGTACGGCGTTTTGTTTACGACTTTTGCGCGTTTCTTCACCCATTCCCTCCCTTTCCCGTGAGATTATCACATAACCACACATTTGCACAACGTTTCAGTGGTTGCAAACAACTTCTAGAATAAATAAAAGTGAAACAATAAAAAAAAAATGCAATAGTTTGCAAACTGAAAAATTACCAAAACTGTTCGTAGTATTGCATTCTAATGGTCATGAGTAATAATTATTGTTTGTGGTTAACGAGGGCAGCGACGATGGATGGAATTGAATTTCTGAAAATCATGTCGTGTTGACTGCTTTTTAAAATATATTTTCTTGAAGTTCATGTACAGGGTGTTTCATCTTCAGCGACAGGGTGCCAGTTCTTGTAAACTATTCATCATAGAGAACCAGGAAAAAAAATCTGTTGAGTAATGTGCCCAAGAGAAAATGCTGGAAATATATCTCAAGATTCTGGGATCGCCGCAAGGGGGCGTAACGGTACTGTGAAAACTGAAAATCAACACATTTTCGAAATTTTCCCCTTTGAACTACCAAAAAAGAATATGGAAACAGATTTTAGACGATATTCTCTACAAACTTCTCTCTAAAGTTGTCAAATAAGACAGCTACAAGCCGTCTAACTTGATGTCACTAAATTGCTTATAACTTAGAAATTCCTTGACCGATTTGACTGTTCTTCAGCTCGTTTCAAAGAAAAAAATCGGCTTTTTCAGGTGCATGTACTCGACGTCGATTTTATCTGCTTTAGTCGATCACACAATTGAATTGTGAAAGTCAAACCTGTATTTACGGTTTTTTCGAAAATTTCAAATGCAAACCCACTAAATAGATGCCTCCATCGTGTTATTTGGATAATTTCCTACCACTTTCATGAAGGGTATTTTTCTATATCTTTCGAAATAGAAGAGTTACGGAGACTTCATCAGGAATCCGTCGAGGAATACTTTTGAAACAGCCCCTGTAAATTTGAAAATTTTGAAAATACCTCAAATTCACGTTTGACTTTCACAATCCATGTTGTGTGGTTGGCTAAAGCGGATACAATCGACCTCGAGTGAAGACAGCAGATTTTTCTCTTCAAAATGAGCTTAAGATCAGAAAAATCGGTTAAGGAATTTCGAAGTTATAGGCAAATTAGTGACATCAAGTTTGACAGCCTGTAGCTGTCTTATTTGACAACTTAGAGAGAAGTGTTGAGAGGAAATTTTGTAGAGAATATCTTCCAAAGTCTGATTCCATATTCTTATTTGGTAGTTCACCGAGAGAATTTTCGAAAATTCATCGATTTTTTGTTTTCACAGTACCGTTACGCCCTAGGCGGCGATCCTAGAAGCTTGAAATATATTTTCAGCATTTTCTTTTGGGCACATTACTGTACAGATTTGTTTTTCCTGGGTCTCTATGATGAATAGTTTACGAGTAAGGGATTTTCCAGTTTTCACCTTGTACAGGGTGATTCATTTTCAGCGACAGGGTGCTGAAAATGAATCACCCTGTACAAGGTGAAAACTGGAAAATCCCTTACTCCTAGGATACACAAGCCGTTCTTTATTAAAACGGCTTGTCTCATGGCTAAGGTGTAGTCCAAAATTTCCGGAATGCTACCAAAGCGTGTAAAGCTATTGATGAAACGTTGGTACCTATGCTATTGTGATGAGCACTACATAAAACTTCATGTGTGTTCTCGCCGAACTGATTTTGAAGTTGTCGTTTATTTAGTTTGTGATTTCGTTGATTTCTGAATGTTGACTTCTCATTGAAGATACTACACCATACAATCAATTGAAGATTTTCAGCATGGCCTTGTGAATTAACACACCTCCAAAAGTCTTGCACCCGCCATGTTTTCTCCACATTTCCACATATATTAGGAATCTGGTCACAAATAGATTGTGTGTTTTTGACCTCTCAAAGAAAAAAAAGGCCTGACGCTTTTTCGAAGTGGTTTTAGAAAAAAAAATGGATAACTCCATCCGAAAGAGGGGCAAAAATTATACCGATCCTGAAATTTTCGCTACGATTGACAATCTTATAGCCTAGATATGCAGTTTTGAAGGCCAAGGCTCCCTACCCTGGATATCGGACCCAACCCTACCTTGCTAAAAATGATACATTTCTCGAGCTTTCAGTCAGAATTTTCCAATTTTTAGGCAATTTTTGACATCTTTTAAATTGCATATCTAGTCTATCAAAAGTTCAATCGTGGTGTCATATTCAGGATGAGTACAATGTTTGCCCCTCTTTCAAATGGAGTTATACATTTTTTACTGAAATCACTTTGAAAAACCGTCAAGAGTGGCTTTTTTCACACGCCACTTTTATATTAGTTAGTGAATAAGTTTGTAACAGAATCTTTGAACTTAATTTTCACCCATTTCAAATGCCCAGATTGATATGCAACGTTGCCAAGGGGCAAAAAAAGCACAGTGGATTTTTACACTCTTTATATTAGCTTCACTTGTATGTTTGTTTGTCACAGAATTCCGGAACTCGATTTTTACCCATTTCAAATGCCCAGATTGATTCTAAACTTTGCACGCTTGTCAAGAACCGATGACAATACAATAACTTCCATTTAAAAAGAGCTTCAAAATTAACAGTAATGTCAAATCAAACAAAAACCGCAATGTTGTTGAATTATTTGACATGTCTATGCCATTTATCAATGTTGGCTTGTTTGATAGGTGGTGAATGAAAAACTGGTTGACGGAACTGTAATTATTCTTGAACCGCCCGTCTGAAATGCAACGTTGCCAAGAGGCAAAAAAAAAGCCCAATGGATTGTTACACTCTTTATATTAGCTTCACTTGTATGTTTGTTTGTAACAGAATTTTGGATCTGTAAAACTAGGTTTTAATTGAAGGAGTGTCATCTTACTCTTGGGCGCCGTGGATCTTAACAATGCATATTCGCCCAAGTGTTGTCGGCAAGCATAGACAGGAAAAGGTCCCCATTAACATGAAAACAAAATGAAGCGTACTGATCTGAATAATTCAATGAACAGTATAACACTCACCCGGGGGCACTCCGCCCCCTACCTCAGGCTGAATCACATCAGCCTCCCATCATGGTCATGATCACACAGGCCGCTTCGGGTCGCTCGGACCACCAGGCCACACAGGCCGCTTCGGGTCGCCCAGACCACCAGGCCACACAGGCCGCTTCGGGTCGCCAAGACCAACAGGCCACAAAGGCCGCTTCGGGTCGCCCAGACCACCAGGTCACACAGGCCGCTTCTGCCCAATAACACGTGGGCCCCCTCACGATCACACAACTACTCATCATCAACCTTTCTCAAAAACCCCAAAAGCATACTTTGACACTGACACTCATTCAGACAGAAAAACCTGAAGTGTATGTATTGAGCTCAGTATTTAACAAAACCTCATATTTGTTCTCATGCCCTGGGACCTGTCTAATGCTATACCGAGTGCTTTGATCATGGTAAGGAAAATAAAGAAATATATTTACAATACAAGGGTTTGATTCAAAAAGATATGAATATAATGAAAATTCAAATTAACCTGCTTTTACATTCGGCCAACCTGAAAATATGTTGCGTCCTCGCAACAGTACTCGGAATCTGATAAGAGGACTCCTCCGCTGTCATCATCGTTATCATCAGAGAGCCCATGACGTTTGGCACATCGCTTCATTCGGTTGACTGCTGCTTCATCGTCATATTTTTTTGCACTTCTCTACGATGAAGGTATGTCCTAAACACGATATCTGTCGTTATTACCTTGGAATTGTTGTGTCTCTCCATTTGCATGTTCATGTGTCAACTTTGTTGCACTAGTGTAGATGTGCTAGAGCGGGCGACGTCATGTGTCTTCGGGAACTTGAGAAGTTTTCAGATATTCACTGTCGTTCGACATCTTCCTAGTAAAACACTATAGTAACACTCACTCAAAATCTGATAACACCAATAACAGTTAGTGATCGCACAACTCAAAATATCGCAACAATTGATTAACTGTAGCACACACATAAAAAAAAAACTCTAGACCTTTTGCGTCACAAGTTTTCACTCATTTCATTAGACACTTTAAGCAAACCCAACATTTTTTTACGTATCCGTATCCGGATACGTAAACGAATCGACATACGTTAATATATAAAAACCCGCTTAAGCAGCGATCGGTTCTACGTATACGAGAAGGATTGGTGAAACGTCAAAGTTGTCGAACTTCACGTTTTGTAACCTATATATTGATTTTGTTTATATTTCTGGTTTGGTTTGGATGTTGGTGTATTTTTCGTTTATCCGTTTTGAAGAGCTTTTGTTATAAATCTTTGATTAGTTGAGATGCGTTCTCAGATACGGATACGATGAAAAGCCCGCAACAATACGTGCAACGGAACGAATCGGAACCCCCGCATCTATCCTGAGCATGCGCAGATTGACGTGCTTAAAGTGTCTATTGTCTGAATATTTGTTCACGGTATACCCTTCCTGTTGTGTTGCTTAAGCCTGGCAACACTGCCTGCCTCGCCAGGAGCAGACGTGGTTTGCGAGATTCAAGATGGATTCTTCCCATCACAGGCCACTAACTAATCTAGACCGGAAAGTGCCATATAACCCTACACAAAACTTTTCACAGCGCCCCCTGATGTCTGTACCTACGAACTACAAGGGAAATGTAGAAATCTCTTTTACCTCGGTAGGGGAGGTCAGAGAGAATATAACAATTTACTGTTATATTCTCTCTGGGGGAGGTTGTGAGATTCCCCTATAATGGGGGGGGTAGATCATTGTTTGTTTTGATTTTGTAGCTTGTAGGTTATGGAATAAATTCAATTATTTTCTTGAAAAATCTTTTTTAATGCAGACATTCATTTCTGATAACCGTGTTTGTTTTTAATTCACGGTATAATAATAAAATTATGGAAAAGTAAGCATCATAATACAGTGCGACCCTTAGAACATAGAACCCACTAGAACTAGCGTACACCCTAGATTCCGGGCAAATTGTTTGTCACTATAATAAACATGTTATTATTTACATCTCGTCCGTTGAATTCGTTCAACGTTCGTTCAACGTTGCCTTGTTGCAAATAAAAAGCACTCAGAATTTCCACTTTTTATCAAAAGGGATTAACCAGTGTATTGACGAGGATATGTTTTGATTTTTTATCTGTTTCAATATCGTTGGTGTTATAGGACAGTTATAATTTAATGATTATTGATAAGTTCTGTTCCCATAAATTAGCTGTTCGGCCTTCAAAAATATTGAATTTTGAAAAAGCCGACAACAGTGTTCCAAGGGAGCTACAGGCTATGATTGGTTAAAATGACTATCAGCTGTGATTGGTTGATCTCAAATAGGCATTTGTGTCGTGTTGCCAGATGTATTTCGTTGCATCGTGTCTACATAAGTAACTAAGGTTCATGGAAAAATATGGGTCTCATTGAAAATGTTTTATTATCACTAGTGATCTAAAAATGTACATATTATATAATTGGTAACTACCGGAGATGCACTCATAGAGTATAGAGTATTTTTAATTAGAATCAAAATATACCTTGAATACAAGGTAGCTACTTATTAAATTTGCAGTTTGGCAAACTCGCAAGAATTCCTCTCTCACCTCAATGTATAAACATGTGACACACAAGGAGACGTCGGGCTATATCTAGTTGTTGGAAAATCATTGGTGCGACCGTAAAGATTGGAATGAATTAATTTAAAATTCAGGAGTTTGTTTTGTGGAAAAACGCTCGGACACGTCGATTTTTTTTTCGACTGCGGTTTTTTTGCGAATATTTTTATGTGTACAGGGTGTTCACAGATCAATGGACCCCCCATTAACTTTTAATTCGATGTTTTGGAAAAAAATGTTTCAAATGAAAGTTTCTTGTAATGGTTTTAAAATGAATTTTATGAAAACGAGGTTTTTACATATAGGTACAGGGTGTTTCAGAACTTCTGGCCGTGGTTCAACTTTCTCATTTCAAATTACAACCTTGTTTTTTTATTGGATTTTTGATTTCTCCGAAGAATCCTAAACATTTTTCATATAACATACATAGGTACCCAAATTAAACCGATAAGAAGATATAAACGTCAGAAATTTGCTATTTTTTCGAGCATGTTTTAAAATGTATGGTATAATTTGGAAAACTTGGAAACGAGGTACCTAACTGTTAATAGATGTCAACTTCTCAAAAAATATTTGAACATGCATATTGCGAAAAGGAAAATCCTCTTTATACATACAGGGTGTATGTATAAATACAATATTTAAAATTTATATTCTACCAAGTAATTAAGATGAATAATTTTTATTCTATGAAAAATTTTAAACATTTATAGTTTCTTTTTAGAAGCTTTTTTAAATGGATATAACTCCTATTGTTTGAGTGGTTTTTGTCATGGTTCGAGAAGGTATTTCATCGTCTTTCAGAATGAATGTCCATAGAATAAATTAAATACAGGACTGTTTATTTTAATTAGTAGAATCTAAATTTTAAATATTGTTGGATAAAATTGGGTCACCCTGTGTATGACTAAAGAGAATATTCAAAAATATTTCCATTCGCAATACACCATGTTCAGATCTTTTTTGAGAAGTTGACATCTAGATATTAACAATTACCTCCTTTCCAAAGTTTCCAAAAATAATACCATACATTTTAAAACATGCTCGAAAAAATAGCAAGTTTCTGACATTAATATCTTCTTCTTGGTCGCATTTGTGTATAGGGCATGCTATATTAAAAATGTTTAGAATTTTCCGGATAATGCAAAAATCAAATAAAAAAATATCGTTGCGATTTGAAATAAGAAAGTTGAACCACACCCAGAAGTTCTGAAACACCCTGTATATTCATTTCAAATTCATTTTGAACCATTAAACTTTTATTTGCAATATTTTTTTCCCAATCATAGAATTAAAAAGTTAATGGGGGGTCCATTTAGCTGTGAATACCCTGTACAGGGTAGATCAAAAATAAGTTATGAGCATTAACTTTTTTTCAAATGGAAACCCGTTTTTTTATTGCATTTTCGAATTCTACATCAAATTCTAAGTTTCATGTACCATCTTCTTGATCAACCCCAACTGTTATCGAGAAATTTACGATTGATCAAATGGACCGTGATTCTGAACAGGTTCGGTCAAAGACATGGTAAGTATATGAAACTTACTTAGAATTTGGTGTAGAATTCAAAGATGAAATGGAAAAACTTTTGAAAAACTTCATTGATGGTCGTGACTCAGTTTTGGTACACATAAAATTATCATCAAAAAAACCGCAGTCAAAAATAAAAATCGACGTATCCGAGAGTTTTTCCACAAAACAAACCCCTGAATGAATGGAAGGATATCATTCTAGGAATCAAAAAAGAACGTGAAATGGATTTAAGAAAGAGTAGCTATAGTCATGAATACATTTTGATATTGAACAAATTGATATACCTAAAAAGAGAATTAAATCATTGCTGATTGAAAGGAGCTCTTACTCACTACCTTACATACATGCTTAAGGGGTTCAGCCCTGCTTGGATAGAAACTAATAAGTATGTGTCATAATTCTAGTTTCGAAAAGTTATGTATGTCGTGGAAATTAACCTACAAACTTTTTTTTTTACTAGTAAAGTGCTTCTTCCATAGGAGATAAGACAAACTGTTTTTCAGGGAAGTTCTTTAGAATGGAAAACTGAGTGCGAGAATGCAAAATTTCAAATCCCTCCACATACTTTGATAGTTTTTCCATATTTGAATTTTAATGATACTTGGCGTAGGTATTTCCAAAAAAATAGATCTTTATCAAATGACTCAAGTTATCAAAATTTGACTCGTTTTGAGGTGAGGTTATTTCTTGGTTAAAATAAATAGGTAGGTTTACTGTGCACTGTGCGTAATTATAAAATTATTATAAAAAAATACCAAGGAAAAGAGACTTACCTGGTAAATTCAATGATGGAACAGCAAGTACTGTCAGGCCACTAAGACCTGGTACAATATCTTCAGGACAAAAATGATCCTCACAAACAACACATTTATTATAAATTTCCTCTGATGAGAGGTTTAATCTTCTGAACCCAGGCATCTCAGGAAATCTTTTTGGAAATCTATGTCGCTTTTACCCGTTTGATTTTTGCAAAAGAGGGACACAACAAGATCTGGCTTTTGTTGGCCGGACCTCGACAAGTATTTGTGGAAATGACCATATTGTCGAATGAAAGACAAACACCCCGAAAAACAGTATCACAAAACAAACAAGAACACAAACGAAAATCCAAAATACAATAATAAATATCGGTCTAGTCGAAATCAAAATATTATTCAAAATGGCAAATGGCAGTGAAAGAGTGAAAGTGAATGGGTAATGCCACTTGTCACATATGATCCGAGTAGGCTCGACATGATCTGATTTGTTACGTTATTATGAGATGGCTTTAATCGCATAAAAGTCACGTGATAGATATCAGCTAATGAACATTGGCGCCATCTGAGGAGTGTACCCATAAAGCTCAACAGTTTTTGGAGGGAGCGCCGAGCTTTCAATACTATCCATCGTTTTTCCCCAAAATGGAAAAAAACGAATATTTCGAGTCATGCCTAAGGCTTGACCCCTAATGAGATTACCCTATGTTTTTTTCCCGGATGCAAGCCCTTCATATCACTGAATGCAGCTTTCCACGTCTCCAGTGCGCTTCTTGCCAACACCGCGCGTGCCTTCTTCCAACTGCCGTCTGTCAACCGTCAATCTGACATTCTTTTTGCCGAAGAGAGCGATTGTGTTCAGTACCTTTTCATTAGGAAAACTATAGTCGTCTAGACCTTCAATGGGGTCAAGCCTTAGGCATGACTCGAAATAATCGTTTTTTCCATTTTGGGGAAAAACGATGAATATTTCGACTCAGTGCCGTTGGCTTGACCCCTAATGAGAAGTGTTTGGGTTCTGACGACGTGGAAAGCGTACTGTGAAAAGATATTGAATATTCACTCGGAATATAAAAAGAAAACTGGTAAATTAACACATATATTCCAAGTAGTCAAAGACACAATATTCTGTTTGGCGAAACAAATTCAAGTTTTTAGTCCAATGCTTCAAAAGTTTCGTCAATTAGTTGAGTCCTAAACGAAGTGGCATCTCTACTATCAATCTCCTTGAAGTAATATTTGAAAAAATTTTGACCTCCCTGCCAGTTGCCGTTATTTAGAATGGTGTCCAAGGGTATGTTGTTATTCCACCTAGCCGTACCAACTGCTGCCCTGATGCTCCCAGGGGAGAAAGAAATTCCCGCCTCTTTGAAGGCGGACCTAATCCAACCTGCTATGATGTTTCTGGAGGCCGGCAAAACTCTTTCCCTAGAGGTTATGAATAAGTGATTCATATTCGGAACCGCCTTCCTTCTTTCTTCACTAACACGGATAATTTGGTTTATAAAGAAGACTGGGTCCAAACTAGGGTCAGAATTGGAGGATAATTTCCATCCTGATTGGCGGCGAGTGGCTTTATCAGTCGTTGAGCCATATTCCGGCCAAAAAGAGATGGAGTTCACGGTCTTCTCTAGAGAGTCCTGGTCGATTTTCAAAAGAGTGAGATCATGGACTCTGCGACCTGATGCTAGAAACAGGAGCAGAGCTGCTCTGCGAGACACTTGAAACAAGCTATCAGCGTCAACCTTATCCCTCTTCATCCAGTCTATGAGAGTTTGAACATTCCATATAATTTTTCCTTTGGTTTAATCTGTGATACTTCTATCTCTTTTATAATGCGCTTAATAAGGGGGTGGCTGGATGTTGTTTCAGCCTCCACGGGGTTTGAAAATGTTGTTATCACCGATTTATGTAGCTTAATAGTAGAGGCAGCTAGATGTTTACTTCTGTGTAAATAAGCCAGATAACGAGCGATTTCACTTGACGATGGCCTTGTATGCGGAATCCCTTTTGATTCTGACCAGCGCAACCAGGCTCTCCAGGGAGCTGCAAGTCTCAAGCGAAGAAGATCTCCACGAGGCCTTTAATAAAGCGATATCTTCCGGTTCCCAGGCCTTTACTAGGGTTTACCACCCTGTATTCTCCAATTTTAGTAGGTTGGCCTTTGGCAACGGTGGAGAGGTCCTTGCGTCTACCAGGTGACAATGGTGGTCCTTGATGGGAATCGGAAGTTCCTTTGTTCGTGACATTATACCCTCTCCGTATAATGTATATGTATAACGCACTTCGGTGCAATCAGGATGTATGTACCTGTGGCCGTGTTCAGATGATTGAGGACCCTGGGTATCAGGCATGGAGGAGGAAATATGCAGACCAGTAGGAACGACCATTTCCGACTGAAGGCATCTATGAAGCATGCTGTTTTGTCCCTGCTGTCCCTTGAGACATAAGTTGGAACTACCTTTGATACACTGGAGGCAAATAAGTCTATTTGAGGAATTCCCCAGACTTTGAAGATTTCCCCGGTTGCTGTTTCCGTCAAGTGCCATTCGGCAACATTTTTCTGGCGGGATAGGCTGTCTGTAACCGAATTGTAGAGGCCAGGAATGAAGTGCGCTGTCAGGTGTATGTCGAGCTTGTGTGTTAGCGTTAGGAGATCGTTCGCCAAGTTCAGTAGGGGTTTTGATTTCGTGCCCCCTTGATTTCGAATGTAAGATATTACAGTCCGATTGTCCGTCTGGAGCAGCACCGCTTTTCCTTTTAGAGAAAGACTCTGAAGCCGAATTGTCTGAAAGACTGCCCACAACTCTTTCCGGTTTATATGCCAGCATTTTTGATGGCTTTCCCAGGTCCCTTTCAATTGAATACTCCCTATTTGAGCTCCCCAGCCAGTGTCGGATGCATCTGTTGTTATAAAAACGGATGGACTTGCCTGGAACAGCGGGGACCTCGCGTCCAGATTCTTGAGCCACCATTGGCATTCTTCGATGGCGACATCCGGGAGAGGCGAAGTTTAGTTTCCCCAACAGGCTTTTTGCACCCTTCCGGCTCCAACGACGCCTTCGTAGGATGGTCGATATGTCCCGATTGATTGATGTTCTCTTTCCGTGAGGTAGCAAAATTGAACATTAGTGTATTCCACACCAGACCAAGGAACTCGATTCCCTGTTTTGGAGCTTGTGATGACTTTTCTCCGTTTAATACCCATCCGAGAGTTGTCAGCGTTATAATCACTGTCCGAAAATGCTGAGAGAGAGTTTGTGGATCTTGGTGCGCCAAGAGAAAATCGTCGAGGTACACTCTAATGCGAATGCCCCTTTCTCGAAAGTGATTCGCTAGCCAATTGGATATTTTGGCAAAAGTTATTGGGGCCGTAGAGAGTCCAAAGGGCATGCAAGTCATTTGGTACACTTTGTGTTCAAAGATGATTGACAGGAACCTCCGGTGATAAGGGATTATGGGTATTGAAAATAGGCCTGATGGATGTCGATTTTCACCATGAAGTCTCCTTTTTGCAGAAAATGGGGAATCTTCTGCTGGCTTATAAGGTGAAACTTTTTTGGGGCAAGGAACTGGTTTAAACTTTTTAGGTTCTGGATTGGCCGTAAATTCCCATTTAGTTTTTTCCTGGGAAACATTATTGATAGGAATCCGGTCGAAAAGTTTGCGGGCTCTAGAATTTTCTGATCTAATAGTCGTCTGATTTCTTCTTTCATTCCGTTTGTTTGGAAGGCGATAGCATGTGTGGGGGTCAGTCGTACCAGGGGTGGCTTTTTGACAAATTGAATTTTGTATCCTCGAATAATGTCTAGAATATAATTTGGTGCTCCGAAGGCAGCCCACTGTTGAAAGTAAGCCTTTAGACGCCCGCCTTGAAATGCTACCGTCTCCTGACAGTCATTGCGTTGATCGGTTTCTTGACCCGCCTTTTCTATATGTCTTTTGGACTCCTCCTGTGAAGTTTGGTTTTCGAGAGTTGTGGATTCTGTTGGGTTCCCTTCTCGTCGGCGCTTTGTACTGGGGCCTTCTTGCATTGGAAGAAGGCTTGCTTGACGCCTTCGTTTCAAAAGACCTTAAGGTTGAGAAAGATCGGAATGGCCGAAAACAATATTCATGTTTTCTATGAAGGTCATCAAACAAAGGAACATCAAAAAGCATGGTGTCCGATGGGGGAATATTATCGAGAAGGGAGCTCACATATTCATTTTTTGGCCTGAGGGCCCTTCTTCTTTGGTCAATCATCTCGGCTCTTCTCCCGCATACATATTGGATCAGATCATCAGATGATTGACGAAAAACACCCTCCTTCACTAGAGAATTCAGAATATCAGTCTTTGCTCCCGGGTTTCGCCTGACTATTTCTGAGATTGAGCTCGAAAAGGCTTCCCACTGTAGAATTAGGCCATGAAGAATAGTGCCTAAGCAGGAGTCCATTTCCACCAGTTGGTCTTGAGTATGATTGGGTTGATGTCTCGACTGCAGCTGTGGATTTACCTTCAGGGCGCTGAAGACTGGTGATGCCTGGAGCTTCTTATGCACTTCCGAATAACGTATTTTATTATATGAAGTAGAGCCCAGCCTCTGGCATGTTCTACCCTGCTCAAGGATATTAGGTTTAGGCGAAGGAATTGATGGCTCTTATTCCTTTGTTGTTGGAAGGAAATCAATCTCCATTTCCTCTTCTTCAATGTCCTGTAGCATTTCTGGAGGGACCTAAGGGCGGTCTTCTTCCGAATAGGTGTCCCAAGCTGTCATTTCTTCCTCATCAGAAAGGGTATCCGTACGATGATCAACAGCTTCTTCAGGATCCTGTGAGTTGAGCTTGTTCAGAATGGTCGCTATCATGGATCCGACATTACTCGGCCGTTTTTCCATCTCATTTGGTCTATCTTTGTTTTCATCTTCTTTTGAGGTTTGCTCAGACATAGGCGTTGCGCTTTCGTTTCCTGATACCTCGTTTCTCAGAATGCGGTTAGTTTCCTTTCTAGAAAGCATCAACGGCTTGAGGTTCCTGATAAATGCAAGAACAAGTTCGCTCTGAGACGCTGATCCCCTAACTTTGTTCGCTACTGCAGAGGGCCCCGCGATAAGGCCCACACAAAAAGGCCAGTCGAGCATCCGCCTTTTCATATCGGTGAAGAACCGCTCTGAGATGTATGAGCATGAGGGTTTGAAAGCTCTAGCCATCCCAATGGTGGGAATAGCAAATCGAATTCTGTTCAGGATCTGAGAGTCTTCGGGTTCGCCCAGGATCTCTTCCTTTGTCAACTGAGAAACCCTCCATTCTCCCCATCCCGTAGGAAGATGTTGGATCGCTTCTTCTTTTATTCTAGATAAGATGATGTCATCTGCTGGATTATTCGCCGATGATGACGATAAATCTGACAATACTCCAAGGTTCTTATTAGAGGCCATCTGAGAATAAAGAAACAGCGATAAGCATCGACACTTAAGATGGGCAATTGTCATTTTATTCTCTTTTAAGAAAAAAAAAAACAGTCGTCCGAAAAAAACCGGGCCGACGCCCGAGAAACGGGCTGACGTCCGAGAATCGGGCCGACGTCCGATTATCGAGTCGACGTCCAAGAAAGACAGGCTGACGTCCGTATAGAATGGGCCGACGTCGGCCCGTATTTGTTGGGACGGGGGCCCGATCATTTCGGATGGACGTCCGGATAGGATGGGCCAACGCCACCCGTCGCGCGCCGTCCGAAATGATCGGGCCGGCGCCTCAATTTATGGCAGTGTCCGAGAATCGGAGCACCGCTAACCACACCTCGTGTCCTTTGGACCGCATGCAGATGCAGACCCAGCAGTCTCGGCAAACCACTGTGCCCAGTGTTAACCCAAAAATACATTTAAATCGGTATAAATTCCAGAGCATAAAATGATTATCTCCCAGAGTCCTTGAAAAAACGAAAGAAACCAATCTGTAGGTATGTACTTACTTTGAATCTCTTCGATTTATCACGGCAAATAACTATCATTCACTGAAGATTGTTCACGTATGAGCTTACTGCGCACTGCTTGCACCGTGAAAAAACAAAGCGTACTGAACACAATCGCGCTCTTCGTCTAAAAGGATGTCAGATTGACGGTTGACAGACGGCAGTTGGAAGAAGGCACGCGCGGTGTTGCCAAGAAGCGCACTGGGGACGTGGAAAGCTGCATTCAGTGATATGAAGGGCTTGCATCCGGGAAAAAAACATAGGGTAATCTCAATAATCTCATGAGGGGTCAAGCCAACGGCACTGAGTCGCAATATAGTTGTATTAGTTTACTGTGCTTCCCATTTCTCTGATTCTGACCAGAGAAATGGGAGGTTGGGAGGGGAGTAGAACTCGTTTGACAGATGCGCGGACGGTGAGATTTACGAACCCATCATTTTGAAGTATAGCTGTCAAATTCATGGCTGCATTCAGGGACCGAGCGGATCACAAGTGTTGATTCGCGTGATAGTTTGCAGTGTTGATACCATCATAGGTATATGTTTACTTGGATGACAGAATTTGAAGAAATGACTTATGGTGATAAAATTCAGTTCATTTGACAAAGATCAATTAATCTTTTGTTAAATTTATATCACAGAATGCAACCGTCAAGAAGAACAAAACTCGATATGTTATGACACATGACATGACAACAACAATTACGGGGCAAGGGATCAAAGCTTTGAGCTGATTTCAAGCGAATGACCAAAATATATTGGTATTAACCATTTTAGTTTGGTATTTACCACAACGTTCAAGCGAGAGTGGTTATAACTTTTATTCTTAATTTGTGACGTAATGACTCTGTTTTCTGGTATTTACCTTATTTGAGACCTGTTTTTGATTTTTGGTTGACGCAGTTGACTGTTATGTGATGATTTTGAAATTAATAAATAAGGAAGAAAAGCTGACCGAAAATGGAAATGTTCATACTTAGCATGAACCATATCCATATCCATCTTATGCATGGTATAAAACTAGGAAAAAAAAATGTTTTTTTTTTCCAAAAAAGCGAGCGCAACACATCAAACAAAATCTTCTTCAATAAATTAGAGTCAGAAATTTTACGTATCAGAAAATAATTCAAAAGCAAAACAAATCATCCGGAGATAGGTAGTGGTAAAAGTGGTCAATACAAGTTCGTTCAAGCGAAATCAGCGGTCACCTTTCTCTGACGTCATTGGAGTTTCCCCTTCCTTAATCTGTAAGATAACCCAGAGAATAACCGCGGTAAATCCCAATTTATTTTGGTCATTCGCTTGAAATCGGCTTTGATCCTCGACAATAGACATTAACGACATTTTAATGATGTAGAATAGACACTCTTGCTTGACAGATATACTTACAAGATGTCTGCGCCCTTGCCGTTCCACAGAAATTGGATGCGCAGTGGTCGAACAGCGTTCTACTCCCTTCCCATTTCTCTGATTCTGACGGATTGTGAAATTGAACCATATAAATAATTGTTGATTGTATCCATAGCAAACTCATTCATAAAATATTCATTTTTGATATACGTTTACGGAACAAACAGTCACCCACAAGCTAGTGGCTAACACTTCAGATCCTGAGAAAGATCGAAATCATAAAGCACAATCACAGAATAAGGGAAAACACTCTTGCGCACATCTCAACAGCATAATAATAATAATAATAATAATAATTCAATGAACAGTATTACACTCACCCGGGGGCACTCCGCCCCCTAGCTCAGGCTGAATCACATCAGCCTCCCATCATGGTCACACAGGCCGCTTCGGGTCGCTCAGACCACCAGGCCACACAGGCCAATTCGGGTCGCCCAGACCACCAGGCCACACAGGCCGCTTTAGGTCGCCAAGACCACCAGGCTGCTTCGGGTCGCCAAGACCACCAGGCCGCTTCGGGTCGCCAAGACCACCAGGCCACACAGGCCGCTTTGAGTCGCCCAGGACCCGTATTCTCGTTTTCAGCCTGAAAACGAAACATTTTCAAAACGCACAGCCGCCCGGTAAGCAAAGCAAAAGCAGTGAGCGTTCGATGTACGTATTCGCGTTGCTGTGTGTATCGTTTTTACTGAGTGCGCTCAGCAAACGCTGGCAACGATGCATTTTTCGGGCATTTGAGACGAAGCACGTAGTTGTCTTACACTAGTGACAGTGACATTTTGGTGTGATGTAAGGTTTATATTAAATTTGTTTTCGAATTGGAACTGTCAAATTTCAGCTTGGCAAACGGGGATCATATGCTACGATCTACATTATATTTTTGTTCAGTCACGCTCGCGCAGAATTCAATGTGGAAGGTGGATGGTGGATGGTAAATTATGTAAATTTGACAGTTCCACTTCGAAATTAAATCGAATGTGAACCAGGCAGCAACTGAGTCAAACTATGATGAGTTTTTAGTGTCTTGCGTGATATTTGTTATTTTTCCGATTATTCAAATTTCAAGGGACAAATTAACTCAACCAGAAAACAGCTAACAGGTGTTCAAAAAAAAAATGTTTTGATTGAGTTTGTGGGCGAACCAATTTACCAATGTGGATTCACGGAAGCTATGGCAAGAGCTTGCCAATTAGTTGAACTCGATTCCTGGAGCAACGAAAGACTGGAAAGAATGAACATTTAAAATGAATCATCAGCCTCAAATCGTTGCCTCTCCACATTATCAATATTTCTTATTAAATTACCACAGATTAACTGGTATGTCATCACTAATTTATCCTGATATGAACATAAATACTCAAAATCACACTTTGAAACATGTAAACACGACTCAAAACGTCAAGCGAATATCAAAAACAGCAACCAATTGGTTGGTATTTTCAAAACTGTCACCGCATCTGACAAACGGTGAGCGTTAAACGTACGGGAATACCATTTTGAAAGTGACATGTGCAAATGACGTCATATTCGCTAAGCGACTCAAAATGCTTTGCGTTTTTGGAGAACGGAATACGGCCCCAGACCACCAGGCCACACAGGCCGCTTCTGCCAAATATCACGTGCCCCTCCCCCTCACGATCACACAACTACTCATCATCAACCTTTCTCAAAAACCACAAAAGCATACTTTGACACTGACACTTATTCAGACAGAAAAACCTGAAGCGTATGTATTGAGCTCAGTATTTAACAAAACCTCATATTTGTTCTCATGCCCTGGGAAAGTAGCATTTTCAGACACAGAACGGTAAAATCATCGAATCATCCGTTTCTGTTTCGTATACAAAACGGAAATATTTTCGAAACGTGTACATTTTAAATGGCGGTTTTTCATGTGTTTCCAAGTGGTTGGTACAAGCTGTGTCTTTCGCTGATTTGACTAATTATCAAAACATGTTTCGAAAATGTTTCCGTAATAGGTATTTGGGAACTATTTCTAATTGTTTCTCTCTTGTTTCGAAAATGTTTCCATGCTATAATCTTGATTTGTTCTATTATGAGTGATAGTTGCTATTTATCGATACAGGGGGCGCTATTAGTTTAGAGCATGCCCATATTCGAATTATGAAGAGGGGAAGAAATGTTTCTAATTTGTGTCGATAATTTATCATTTGAAGGTAATAAAATGGCCACAACAAGGAAACAAAAATAGTATCTATAACAATATAGACAAAGAACGAATTCGCCATACTGAATTTGTGTCAAAAATGTTATTGATGTATTTTCATGGTTTTATTCTGCGTTATTTACAATCGAGAAAAAATAGTCGTTGACGAGAAAAAATGTATCGTGTATTCTACCAATTAAGCTGCAGATTTTTGGGGCGCCTTCAATTCATCGTCATTTACTGCAAAAGAACTTTCTTTTATGAAAAATTTGGTTTCGAAAATTTATAAGATTCTACCTCTTTTAATCTAACTTCAGGTACTCAAGTGAAATGGAGAAGTTTCGGATACTCAGAGGATGTGAGATTCTCATAACAAACCCATTTGAGATCAAGAAGTATTTCCTCGTCAAAATGGCTGCGAAAATCGTTTTGTCACGATTTGATATGGGGTAGAGAAACAAAACTGATAATTCGGTATCTGTAGTGTTCCGAAAACTTGTTTCGATAATAAAAACAAAATGTCTTGAAACATGCGAAACGGAAACATAATGTATCAAAAATGTTTCGGACGTCGCCGCAATACGTACAAATAACACACATATCAACCACGATACATGACGTGACACGTGACTTCATCTACTCCTGGTTTTTAGCCACTACCTTAAGTTTTCTTTCAGGTTTACATTCAATTTCAGTTCGAAGTGGAAGTGACAGATTTCCGCTTGGGAAATGGGCACCATTTGCCACCACCATGGAGGTAGAAAGGGGTGGAGACGACATCACGTCACTAAAATGGGATCACTTTCGCCATCTTACTGAGATCGTTTTGTCAAAGTGTCAGTTTACATTTTTAGAACGGTTTTTCTCAGTTTTAGCTGTGTTGAGAGGATTATTTTGTGGTTTTTGTGTGTTGTTACATTTCTCAATTATTGTTTCATGTGCCCTGAGAAGTTGTGCGAGTAGAGAAGCTATCGATAAGAAAAAATCGACTGAAATCACATTTCATAGGTTTGTATATCATAATACAGGACCGGGATATGAAATTTGTGTCGATATATTTATATGGTTGAGATTTGTAAATGTTTAATCACATTATATTGTGGATTCCAATGTTTTTTCCAATTTACTTATCCATGGCTATGATCAATTTGTGTTGGACAATCATAGGTATTTATACTAATGAAAAACATTGATGCAAAGTACCTAGATATACGAGTGATATTTTTATTTTTAATAAATCTAGTAATCTTAAAGCTAATAGTAGGTATAAGACATAAAAGTAATAGAACTATACTATCCAAAGGACAATAAAAAAATCTCAATTATCATCATTTCTTTTTATTAGTCACCTTGCATCCTAGGTACTACTTGGGTAGAAAGTATAATTTTCAAAATTAAATATCTTTTTCATCGCATGGTTAGACCCATTCTTATCATTTCAAGGTTTTTGGATTGTGGGTTTTCGGGTCAATGAAAGCTCCAGGATTGATTGAAAGCTTGTGTTAACGTTTTGGTGTACATTACACCTTCATCAGGGCTACATAAAAACAACCCTTTTGGTCAAAACGTAGGCACAAGTTTTCAATGAATTCTGGAGTTTTCATCGACACTTAAACTCAAAATCCAGCAACCATTAGATTAAATATCTTGTTTCTGCAGATTCCAAATACTTGTTAATTTCTCAAATACATAAAAATATTCCAGAACTTTTCTAATCTTTCAAAATATAATAGAACATGTTCGAATAATTATTATCATCTTTCTTATTCCTCTTTATTTATGTCCAAGTGAATATTGACCTGCATGATTTGTATTATTATAGCATAACTCTCGGCATAACTAATAATTGTTATACATCGGTTGTTTGTAGCTTCGTTTTAGTTTTATGTAAGACTTCCTATTGTTTTGTTAAGTATCTACTCCAGTACTGTTTCGTTTTGTACATAATATTAAATTACGTTTCCCGATTGGAAAATACTTTTCCGGATTGTTTTATTATACTGCACACATAATATGAAGAATAGTAAATAGTAAATAGAGACAATTATGGTTAATAAATCAAAAATATAATGTTACCGTGAATAAATTCGAATAAAGTTTAAATCTAGAGTAAAAATTCGGAAGTTTTTTTTATCTGTCGGCCAGTTCGCCCCTTCTACGTCGCCATATTGCAGCTACTCTAAGCTCCACCTACCGATCCCATTTTTCTATCACTGTTTGAATGTTCCTTAGCGACTCTTATGATTCTATCTCGATGGCCACCACCTACATTGAATTCTCGTACAAAATCACGCTTACGTAAAATTCAATGTGGATGGTAGCATTTGATTCCCGTTTGGTAAGCGGAAATCTGTAACCTCCACTTCGATCTGAAATTGAATGTAATACGCCAAATTCGATGTGGATTGTGGATGGTAGTCATCTTCCTCTTCATACTCAAATCTATATCGTGTGTCATCAAAAAATGGAATTAGGCACTAGCTCGTGACGTCACACACATAACCTCAAATTTGATCGGGGGGACAACAATACGTAGCTAATGCTCTTGTTCTGTGAAGTTATTCGTGTTTTGTGGTGTATTTGGACTTTTTTTCTTCATTTGTGAGATTTGGACTCGTAACTTTCAGTTTTTAGTGCTGTGAAGTCGCGTGAAAATGTTTCATATGTGTTTTGAAATAAATGTGTCACGACACAATTTCACCAATCGAAATTGTTTCGGAATGTTTCGATGCAACGAAATTGTGTCTATTTTTTGTCTGAAAATGCTACTTGGGTGTCTAATACTATACCGAGTGCTTTGATAATGTTAAGGAAAATAAAGAAATATATTCACAATACAAGGGTTTGATTCAAAAAAATATGGATATAATGAAAATTCAAATTAACCTGCTTTTACAGAACTCGATTTTTACCCATTTCAAATGCCCAGATTGATTAAAAAATTTGCACACTTATCAAGATAGAACCGGAGGAAAGAACCGAAGACATTCATCCACGCTTTCGAACTGAAAAGTAAAAAATAAATTATATTTGAAAAAAACTGAAAAACAGGCTTTCGAACTAAAAAGTTAAAATTAATTTGTAATTTAAGAATAAAATGATTACCGAGAAAATTGATGTCATTGTGATAACAGCGTGGGGTGCTTTGTGACACGTTTATATACTGACTGCATTTTGAAATAGAAATTAGTACGAAATTATTACAATAATTGATATCGAGGCACCCCACGCTTTTATCACAATGACATTAATTTTCTCGTTAATCATTTTATTCTTGAATTAAAAATGATTTTTAACTTTTTAGTTCGAAAGCGTGTTTTTTATTTTTTTTTAACTATTATTTATGTGGGATCCTCGAAGAACTACCCGTTCAATAAAATCTCACGATAAACGACGTGAAAATTATCGATTTGACCAACCAAAACAGCAATTATAGTGCAAACGCGAGCTTTTTTGTCTATTTATTCTATTTGTCTAGATTGACTTTTTACAACAAACTGACAACTATCTGACAACTACTACTAGGTGCGAATGGTGCGATAGAAAAAACAATATTGTCATCAACCACCACTCAAATAAAATAATAATAACATTTCTCGTGGTTTTCAACATTCTCCCACCTCAGAAACTGACATAAATAACACAATAATCTGAACATGTTTCTCAACAAAATCAGAAAAACCAAAATGTTACCTGTCCTCTTATAATTAGTCCAAATATCGTGCAGGTAACCTTGTTGTCCTGCCACTTCGCGTGGTTTTTTCAGCGAGTATTATATTTTGTACATTCCCAATTGATTGTTCGGAACTTCCGATATCTTCCGATGGAGTTTCAACTCCAACATTCAATGGTTTCTCGTCCATATCTGCAAATACCCCTGCCCCCTCCAAGGCATAAACACTCTGCACAGAATGCCATACCACTGTAATTTCAGCTACACTGGCATTAGCTAAGCAAGCTACAACACGTTTTATCTTTTTAGCGAAGATCCCTGCTTCATTATACATATTATGACAATTTCGTGATTCCTCAAATTTAGATTTTCATAAAACCAATTGGGACCCTACCACCATTTTGATTCATACACCTGTCGTTGTACATCCTCTTGATGGAAGGTTCGCTAGGTTTTGGGATCCAGGAACATGATGCCAAATGTCCGTTGTGGTAGTTTACACCATTCCTCATTTCTTTTGATCCACGACAACACAGTAGTTGAATCATGATTAACACTCATCAAGAATACTGTTGTAGCGCAGGCACTTTTACTTGCATCGCAGAACGAGTGCAAGTTCATTTTAATTTAATCGCCATATGAATGTATCCAACGATACATTTTTATGTCAAAGTGAATATGAAAAGCTTTTTCCCAATCTTGAAACGATCTCTCCGAATTTCGACCAACTGTATCCCAAGTCATTTTCTCCTTCCAATTTCCTGGAGTAAAAACTTCGGAATCAAGGTAGTTGGGATCAAAAAACCTTTGATCGAGTGACAGCATGATCTTTTTGGTGACTGGCTTGTTCACATCAGTCTCCAGTTCTCCAACACATTCTTCGACTGGCTTGTTCACAACAGTCTACAGTTCTCCAACACATTCTTCGGTGATGCCCTTGGTCAAAGTTTACTAATAATAAACAGTTGGACCACTTTCGAAAACGCGCGAAACCGGCTCCACCCTTCTACTTCGTTTCTCTTGGAGAGCCCAGTTCCCATTAGTTCGGAACGTCTGTCGGTCGCTTTGAACCATTTTCGCTGGGCGGGTTTCTTTGAGCGGCATGCTTTGACGCCGCGGCCGCGCTTGTATACGGGTTTCAAAGAGCCGACTTCTAAGTGACCTAACTTATTGTATATTAGTAAACTTTGCCTTGGTGTTCCAATCATGTCCCAAGTTTTCCATGCTTGAATCATGCTTGCTTACATGATCACGAACTGCATCTACATCCATAGGTAAAGACAATTTCTCGGCACTTTTAAATTTGAGCTCCTTGAATTTTCTTAGGTAGGTATCACAGCTGTCCATATCAGCCTCCAAAACCGCCTCACGTTATCTTCTACCAGTAAATTGAAGTACTCCGAACTGATGGTCTTCAATTCAATAAATTTGTCATTGAGAATGTCACGGAATTCCTTTATATGTGCGTGGAAATCGGCTCCAGGTTACGATAAAAGGGCTTCGAGTTCATTCGCATTTTTTGTAAAAGAGCCAGTGATCACCGCGCGTACTTTTCTCTTGCTTTCAGTTCCAGACATTGTCTTTTTGCTTTTATCACACGATGAACTTGTCTCCCAAATATCTCTTTTCACGTTCGGTCACGGTCGCCAATAAATGTGGGATCCTCGAAGAACTACCCGTTCGATGAAATCTCACGAGAAACGACGTGAAAAGTATCGATTTGACCAACCAACACTTCCAGCAATTTTAGTGCAAACGCGAGCTTTTCTGTCTAATTTAATTTAGATTGACTTTTTACAACAAACTGACAACTATCTGACCAGGTCCGAATGGTGCGATAGAAAAAACAATATCGTCACCAACCACCACTCAAATAAATTAATAATAACATTTCTCGTGGTTTCCAACAATTTATTTCGGGAAAAGCTTCGTGACCATTTCTCATAAATGCAAGGATTTTCGAGATATTCACTTTCTTCTGAATGTTCCATCGAAGCGCAAGAACACAACAGACAAAATTTAAATTAAAAATTATGTTCATCTTGCTAGTTCGAAAGCGTGTTTTTTAATTATAATTTATTTCGGGAAAAGCTTCGTGACCCAAGTTTTCAATATTTTGGCTTGTGTTTTGTTGGATGGTGTCAGAAATTTAACCAGTTAGTAAAACCTCTGGTTTTATTTCTGACCCCATCCAACAAAACACAAGCCAAAATATAATTTATTTCTTTCAGAGGTCCAAAAACCACAATGAAGAATAGTCCTTCATGTGAGCAGATTTTCAATATCTGTAGAAATGAGGAAAAAACATGGGGGGTGCAATACTTTTGATGCTGTGTGTATATGTAGTTGATGAAATAATGTATCTCTGTTTGAATTCGTAGGTCGTATGAAATTCTGAAACTTGCATTGCAAAAGTTGTCGAGTTTTTTTCTAATTCTCCATTTGCGAATGGCTCAAGTTACATACAATACATGTTTTTTGTTGATTTCAGTGAATGGTAACGTCATTAGTCGATCATGTGAGTACTTGAAAGTGAATGACTGCAAAATAGCCAATGGTGTTCAATTTTGCTACTGCGCCACGGATCTATGCAATCATTCAACATTTCTGGAAAATGATGATGAAGACGGTCTTATTCCAGATCTTGGGAGTACGTTTTTGATTTTTCGTTGAGCCTTACCTTACCTTGTAAAGTTTTCAATCAGAATCAAATTTTAAAATAGGAGAAATGGCATGAAGATTCAGTTGAGTCGACGTTTTTGCTATTTTTGATATCTTTATCAAATAAATAAGGTGACCGACATGGTCACTCCATTTTGTCATGCGATTTCTAATCATTAGAAAGTGTACACAGTACACACTTTCAGTAATAATAGTAATAATAATCTATACGATACATTTTTTCCGCAATATTCGCCTCGGTTAAAGATGTGGAGCTATGGCTTTGAGACTAGCTGCCGAGCTAGCTGCACGGGGTTGGTCGGAAAAATGTATGTAAGGGTATATTCAATTTCACTTCGAAGTGGAAGTGACAGATTTCTGCATGGCAAACGGGAATCATATGCTATATTATGATACCCGTTTGCCAAGCGGAAATCTGTCACTTCCACTTCGAAGTAAAATTTAATTCAACTCAGGCATTATTCCAACAATGACTTAATATGAGAAAGTGTTTTTGCATGATTCCAATATTCTCCATCACTCGCGTTGGTTTCTTTTTCAAAGGATAAGTATAGAAGAAAAACAAATAATTTTTTTCTCGTATGATTCTAGACTCTCTTGAAGGCAGTGGCATTGAAGAAGAGAAACATGAACAGACCTCCAAAGAGACTTCTTCGGAATCTCCCGTTACGATTACCAGCCTTAATGAATTGAACAATATTGATCTGCATCCTAGGTCTGGGTCAGTATCATCTGGTCGAATCTTGATTGGTCAATTTGAATTTATCATGATAATAGTAATATATATAAAGACAACAGTATTAGTCGATTTAACATCATGTGCAGATCATTACTAAAACTATATTTTATAAGATCAAAAATCAAAGGACTGATTCCTCAGAGATAAACCTATTTACCATGCAAGTATTTCTTTAGTAAGTTCAATATTAACATACATTTCACTAATATAAGGACTGACGATCAACTAGATTTTTGACCAAATATTGATACCTACTAGATTTTTGTGTGAAAAATACTGATCAAGACAAACTATATTTTGGAGACATTGATATTTTATATCTCAGGCAAATATTCTTACAGTCTAGTAAACTCGCTCTTCTATTTTATACTAAAGCATTTTTCAATAATATCCAATGTCACTTGATATAATTTAAAATGCTTTGCTCTTTAGCTTTTTTACTGTGATAAATATGCCCAAAATTTATTGACCATGATAGTATTTTGGTTTCCCAATGTATTAGTTTTTGATTTACTTGTCACGCTTTTTTTATTTTTTTTATTAAACGGGAGAGCCAATGAAAACAAATCTAGATTTAGATAAATAAAGATTGTCAGACGCCAACTGGTGGGAGTAGACTTGGCTCATATTGTTTTCATAGTCTGCTAAAAAGCCCTGTCTTTTCTCTTCAAGGTACTTTTGTTTCACATCCTCACTCGGATCTCTCTAATCATGTCATGAAGTAGGTATTTCAATTTCCGATTTGACTAGAAAGAAAACCGGCTTCACGTTACTTGATTACCCGACTCCGTTCCGACATTTTTTGGAAAATAAGGACGTTCGTGAAGAATGATTGAATAAAACACATCCTGCACTTAGTACATACCCTAGAATCTATAACAAAGCATGTGTATATTGTTGACTGCATGGTATGGCAAAAATGCAATAACAGAAAATGTCTGCCTTGACTGCCTTCAATGTTCATCAGTGCTTAGTTCCATGATGACAAATAATATGTTTACCAACTTAAAAAAAAACGAAAATTCTAGTTGTTACAATTTCTGTTTCGGATACTTTTCAATTCATTAGTAAATATTTCTCAAGGCAAACTTCAGAAATACATTGTTTTGAATCCGTAAGACAGAGAGATCCGTAAGGCTCGTTTAGTTGATACTGTGGCTTCATACAGCAGCATATTTGCCTTAGGCTGTGAAACGTCTGAGCGAAGATTTGTCTCACTTATTCTGACATCTTTTTCTAAAAATCACGGCAGGTGTCTTGTTTTGATTTTGTTAGCCGATCCCGTATTCATTTATAGTTTATGTTTAAATTTATTATGTTGTTAAGTTTCATTTTACATAACGGTTAACGGTCTGCTGTCTAGACACGAGTATTATAATAACATTATGATACCTTGTGTAGTTGATATCATAAGGT
The DNA here is from genome assembly GCA_958502075.1 of Orchestes rusci. Lineage (NCBI taxonomy): Eukaryota > Metazoa > Arthropoda > Insecta > Coleoptera > Curculionidae > Orchestes > Orchestes rusci. The sequence goes on from OY293303.1 coordinate 89,243,065, forward strand.
GTTTCAGAATTGAAGACACAAGAGGATGAAGGGTCTATGTGACAATCAGAAAGTTTGTGGTAAAATGAGGTTAAAGTTTTTTGTTTGGTACTTTTTTATTTAGGCACATAAAACAATCATTTTTTCAGGGTACATAAACCTTCCTTTATATTTTTTATTTACATAGAGATAAATACAAATATTTATATAATAAGAAAAAACATTGGACCTAATGGCACATGAATCCTTTATCAACTAAACAGAAATGCAAAAACAAGGGCAACAGAAAATGGATGAAAGATTTAAATTATTATAACGAGTTCAGTTAACAAACAGGCATTTTTTAACAACTTTTTCTTTTTTTTCCTTTTCCAATAGCACCTTTATTTTCTGCCATATGGTTGTCTATAACCTTCTCGTGAAAGTACCTGTATTCTTCATGAACAAACTTGATCTGCTCTTTTAGATTTGCTAGTTTTTCTTCTGATAGTGTATTTCTCTTGTTTTTAATCAGCTCTAGTGTAAACTTGTCGTCGTCAATTTTGTTGCGTCTGTTTTTCAGAATATTGACCTCGAAAAAAGGTGTATTTTGGTCTAGTGTGTTTTTGTACATGTAGCTTCCATAATCCTGGACTCTTATCCACTTTATATGATCCCTTAAGCACACTTTCTCATCCAAAATATTTTTTTTCTTATCAAGTAAGTTCATGGACTTTTCTATTGCTGATACGTCTTTGAAATGGTCCTCCATATTAATAACGATTGAATTTTCATTACTTGAGGACTTTATTATGTCTCGATATTGGTCAGCAGTGTAAACTGTTTCTATTTTTCTTAGTTTTTTTTCGATGCGACCAAAATCTCGGTGAGAGTCCAAAAAAGAGTGTCCAACTTCTTGTAAACTTGGATCAATCATCTGTACATATCCTTTGTAAAAAGATATTGGTAAAGGCATATCAAAGTAAAATTTTTGTTTTGGCCAGAACAAGAGTCTGACCAAATGATAAGGTGCCTTTTCTTTGACTCTCGACTATTAAGGAGCTGTACAAAAGTATGAAGGCTACTGGCCACTTCCAAACTGCCTTTAGTCGCAACATCTTCGGTCCATGTAAAAAAATACGCTCTATCACCTGAAGAAGTGATGGTATGGACGCCAAAATTGTAGACCCACATCTGACGAAGATAAAATGCCTTGGATGTTGGGAGTCTCGACAGTGACATCGTCTGCTGTAGATCTATTGTCAAGTAACATACATCATCATTGTCACGTGAATACTGGCGATCTAGTTTTTGGAGTTCAAATGCATATCTGTAATTTTCTCGGTGCTCTTCTGTATGTAGTCCGGCATCACACGTGCTGCACGTGTCGCTCCTTGGAAGGCCAAACGAGAGATTGAACTGTGTTGCAAATATTTTTGAATAGAAGCTCTTCGTGACAAAAAAATTTTTTTCGAGACTTTCATTTTTGCACTGCTCCAAATACAAATTGTGCATTTTTGAAATGTTAAAAAGGGGAGAAAGATATTTTTCATGGCTGTTTTTATTTCTAGAATAGTGGGACTGTTCTGATGGGAATGATGATACATGAACTTTGATTTTATCAATCACCACTTTCCTCTTTTGTCAGGTGTTGGGGCTGAGGTACCAGAATTCAGTTTTCTCTGGATGATCTGCACCTTTTTATTTGACAGCTGATGAAGTGAGCAAAATGCTGATTCACATACATTCGTAACTGTTTTATTATAAGTTACAGAATAGGTAAACGATGAGGTTTTTGGTCGGGTGATATTTTTCCTATGTCTTCGAACTGGCTTAATGTAGATTGATTTAAAAAAAACAGCATTTTTTGCATTGATATCAAGGGAATAATATTTTCGAAAAATTTCTTGTCTAGCCCTTTCATCAAAGTGGTCATTACACCCCAGCCTGCAATTTTGTTTCTTACATGATGGCCCAAATTGTGGGAATTTGGCAGGCATTTTCTTTCCCTTCTGTGAAGTGTAGGCTTGGCCATGTTCTCTACAAAAAGCTGCTTCATTTCTTTTCCAAGTGTCAGGACGTCGTTATTTTTTCCTTGTAGTTTCTTCAGGCAATTTGAATAGCTTTTTTTTTACTGATGCAATCTTGACATTCTCAGTAAAGGACTGTGAACAGGTAATTTGAAAAGCTTCATCAGGAAATGAGGTATCTTTTGCAGTTAAATGCCGGTGGTTGTTTGAATTGGGACAGTCAGTATTTTCTGAAGCTTCAGGACTCATCAGATCTGAATGAAAATCTCTCGAGTTTCCACGACAGGTGAACCACTTGAATCTGCATGGAGCTGCCTGGATATTCGAACAGTCTCAATATAGGATGCATTTGAATCTTCACTATCTTCAGAAGAATCTGGAAGGTAGTCATCGGAAGAACCATCAACAGAAAAATCTGAAATAGAAAATCATTGGAAATATTGTCTATAAAAGAGATGATACTTAAAACAAAAGAAATTTATACATACCAGGCACATTTTGTAGCTCAGTATAAGTTTTTTCTTCCTCTGATTCATGTTCTGCGTCTGAAAAAAAATAATTTTTTTGAATTAATGTTATCAATTTTAATGATTTCTAGACCCAAAAGGATTTTTTTGTTAAACTTTTAAAAGCTTTGGGCTAACTTATTATATTTTGAAAACGTTTAGCACCTTAGAATGCTATGGCATTTACATGCAAATTTTATTTCTGTAAGTGTCACATGTTGTAAAAAAAATTATTAAAAAGCAGAATGCACACTTAAAAGATTAAAAATTTTAACTTACCATTAAAATCTGGTACACTCTCTGGTACTGAAGATGGTGTTGTCCACTGACGAGTTTACAATTCTGATGGGTTTGGGGATACTGAAAATGATATTCTAGGTTTTCTAAATACAAAAAAACACATTTAAAGTACCTACAAAAAACCAAAAAATAATTTAATTTCAAAGTAGAGGGTGATTGGAAATTTGACTTATTTCTTGGACTTAAATAAAATTATTATGCCATTTTCCACTTTCACCACTCTGTATGTCAAAAATTACGCGATTGCGGACTACTAAAACAGCATAATTCTAAATTTTTTTGTATAAAAAAATAATGAGTTAGAGAATCTCACCTGACTGCGAATTTGCAATGTTTCGCCCTAGCTGGGCAATGTTTCTGCTTCTTGCGGACATAGCATGAATCACGTCTTACCAAGTTTGATTCCATAATAAAACTACACTAATATATCACTAGGCCAACACAAGAATCACTCTATCATACAAATTCTGATATAAGAAAGCCTCGTTGATTAGCAGTGTTTATGATGCGAAGTATGCGTTCAAAGTGAAAACAAATAAAGTAAATATTTTACCCAACCTCACTTTGGAGGTATATGTACACGGTGACTTCTCTGGAATATTGTTGGTTTTTGGAGTGGAAGAAGGATGTATGTACGAATTTTAAGCAGAACTACTGTGGATGCGGGCTCGGAAGTTCAATGGTACATAGACCCTTCATCAAGTTTTATTTCCGTTAATTGATTCCAGAATCGTATTCAACATGGTACAGGATATTTTTGGCCACCTAAAACTTTCATTTATGCAGAGAACCTAAAATATGTAAAAATGTCACATAGACGCTTTATCCATTTGTGTCTTCAATTATGTTATCCAACGAACTTTATTCATACCTTTGATTTAGACTTGAGAAAAAACAAGAATAAATCTGTAACACCCTTAAGCTCTGCTTTAACGAAGCATTTCGGGACACTTGTTTATAAGATTTTTTTTTTCTATTTTTAAGGAGGGAAACACATCTGAATGTTTTCGCATTATAACTGAAAAATGATGTAACATGCGTAATCCATTTTGCCAAGATAGACAAATATCAATATAACGTCCATTGTCCCGGGGTAGCTTCACTTCTAATGTGTGACCCATTTGTTTTCGAGTCACCCTGAAAAACAGTTTGTCAATTGACCGATCTGGCTCGAGGTTTTTCAAATTGTAGAGCTTGACAAACTATATCTTCTCACCAAAAATGACCTCGCTCACACAAAATCCTAGACCTCTTCTGCCAGTTCCCAGATGCAAAATTTTGGTGAAAATTACCAGAATTTAGAGAGAGTATGGTTTTAGGGGCGTATCATTGCGATGGTTTGAGTCTTATTTGCGTGGTCGAGTTCAGACAGTGTCATTTGACGGTAATTATTCTCAAGAGGAAAGGGTTGGTACTGGTGTTCCACAGGGCTCTGTTCTTGATCCTTTACTTTTTTTACTATACGTAAACGATCTGCCGTATATGTTAATAAAAGGAGTCTTTACCTTGTTCGCCGACGACACAACTATTTTGTGGCGTGATGTGGATCTAGATAGGTTAACCAACAACATTTCTAATGACCTGATGAGGGTAAGAAAATGGTGTGATTCCAATTGTCTTTGTTGCAACACATCAAAAACAAGCATCCTCTCCTTTAAGTGTGTAATTCGGGGTATTTGTATGGACACTTTACCACTTTCTGTTCCTAAATTCAATTGTTTTCTAGGCCTGACGATTGATACCTCATTGAAATTCGAGGAACTCATATCTGGGGTGTGTAATCAAGTCTCTTCTGGGTGTTATGCTGTTAACATAATTAGAAGTAGTCTGGGTTTCGCTATGGCCAGAAATGCATACTATGCTGTTATTGAAAGTCATCTTCGCTACGGCATTGCCTTTTGGGGAGTTTGTCCTCAGTATTCGTTTACATCGGTATTTTTACTTCAGAAAAGGGCTATTCGTTATCTATGTGGAGCCAAAGTTCGAGAATCCTATCGTCAATTATTTAATCAGTGTGGTATATTAACACTTTGTTCCTTATTCATACTGGAGACAGTGATCTTAATCTTCAAGAAACACAGAAATGAACTTAATCAGATTGGATCATATCCAACTCGCAATCCGTTTTCATTCAGACTCCCGATACCACACTCCGAACTCGTGAAAAAGTCTTTTATTTTTGAAGGCAGAAAACTTTTTAATCATCTGCCAACACGGGTTAGAAAAATGAATTCCCTGAATATGTTTAAGAAAGCTGTGAAAAGGGTATTGGCAGCTGGGACATACTATACCCTAGAAGAATATTATGAGACTGTATTTGACTGATATTATCTGTTAGTGTTTCGCACAATGTTTTAGATTAAAACTTATTTGTCTTTCTATGTACATACAATTGCGGATCTTATTTTATTATAGTGTTTAGTGTTGATTGATGTCTGTCAAGATTTATAATCTTTGTCCAGTTTTTTTATTTTATTTTTACAATTTATACTGGATTTGTTTTGTTTATATTTATTCAGCAGAGGCTTTGTTAATAACCTAGAGTTAAAACAATAAAGCTATTTTTGACTTTCACTTTGACTTAGTTGTTTTCTCATGAACAACTAGGTACTGTGAAGCTTTGAAAACAAGTGAATAATCTATTTCTTTCTACAAAATAGTTACTACTACTCGATGCCTTCTGGTAAAGGTTAGTATAGGCCCTTTTTGAGGGATGCCGAAACCAATGGCGTGCATAGATTTTTTCTAAAAAAAATCGCCAATGTGGTTTGTCAAAATTCTGCTCCTGAGAACTGGCAATGTGGGCCTTGTATTTTGTGCCAGAGAGGTCATTTTTGGTGAGAAGATCACGTTTGTCAAGCTCTACGATAGTTTGAAAAAAACCCGAGAAACTTTTTTTCAGTGTGACCCAAAAACAAATGGGTCACACTGTATGTATGTAAAATATAAAACGAACAAAAAATTTCCTCGTTCGCTTGTTTGGGGCTTCTCAAGCTCTTGCACGGGTATGTAGTAGGTATGAACGATTGTACTGCAGTTAACCAAAGTGTATAATAATTGCTCGGCTATTTTTCTAGACCCACCGCAATGTCGTCAATTATTTGTTCTCAATTTTTTTGACTTCGAGATATTAGTATGAATATTGTTTGTAATTTATCAATCTAATTCCATTATAAAGTAGAGCTTCGACAAATGGCGGATTGTTTGACTTGTGTTTTACATGGTTAGTAGGGACATACAACGGTTGCATACATAAAATAGTGATAGGAAGTATTCTTCAGAATGTGCCAAAAGTATTTTCTTATCAAATATATGCTTATTGTGGTATAACATGTTTTTTGTCAATGGTAACTCGAACAGGTTTCCTATGATGTATTTTTGCTGGTCTATGTAGAGATATGGCAGTAAATACCCGCGTCACCCAACATGCAATAGACTGCCTAAGTCTGATGAAGCTCATAATTTTTCCACTTTTTCCATATTACATGGTGAATTCACATAAGAAAAATTGTGTGTTTTTGAATCAGTTATAAGCAAATAAGATTTTTAACAGTGATATTTGGTTGGACCAAAGTGATACTCACTTGATTAAAGTTTTCGACAAGGTAAGTCGATTTTAGTGTATAGTTGGTTGGTTGTAGGGACGGTTGGCACTGCTGCTAGGCAATTTTCAGCTCAGTATATATAGATCTGTAAGGGCACGTCTTGGACGGCAGACGGGATCGAAGGGTAGGGCGGAGGGACCGGTTTTTACATTCCTTGCAATGGGACCTACATTTTAACGTGGACTCCGAACCACGGCCCTCGACCCCATCGGAGCACAGACTGATCTACCAGTGTGTACTGGAAAAACAGCCGCGATCTACCGACTGGCGAGTGTGTAACACACTTTATGTTGAGAATCAAAAATCTATAAATTTTGTCACTTGTGTTTTTGCGCTTCGATGTACCATTCAGAAGATAGTGAATATCTCGAGAATCCTTGCATTTATGAGAAAATGTCATGGCACACTTTATGTTAAGATTGAAAAAATCTGTACATTTTGTCACTTGTGTTTTTGCGATTCAATGGACCATTTAGAAGATAGTGGATATCTCGAGAATCCTTGCATATATGAGAAATTGTTATGGCACACTTTATGTTAAGAATGAAAAAATCTATACATTTTGTCACTTGTGTTTTTGCGCTGCGATGGACCATTCAGAAGATAGTCAATATCTTGAGAATCCTTGCATTTATTAGAAAATGTCATGGCACACTTTATGTTGAGAATGAAAAAATCTATAAATTTTGTCACTTGTGTTTTTGCGCTTCGATGGACCATTCAGAAGATAGTGAATATCTCGAGAATCCTTGCATTTATGAGAAAATGTTGTGGCATACTTTATGTTAAGAATGAAAAAATCTATAAATTTTGTCTCTTGTATTTTTGCGCTGCGATGGACCATTCAGAAGATAGTGAATATCTCGAGAATCCATGCATTTATGAGAAAATGTTATGGCACCTTTTATGTTTAGAATGAAAAAATCTATAAATTTTGTCACCTGTGTTTTTGCGCTTCGATGGACCATTCAGAAGATAGTGAATATCTCGAGAATCCTTGCATTTATGAGAAAATGTTATGGCACACTTTATGTTAAGAATGAAAAAATCTATAAATTTTGTCTTTTGTGTTATTGCGCTGCGATGGACCATTCAGAAGATAGTGAATATTCCGAGAATTCTTGCATTTATCAGAAAATGTTAAGGCACACTTTATGTTAAGAATGAAAAAATCTATAAATTTCGTTCCTTTTGTTTTTGCGCTTCGATGGACCATTCAGAAGATAGTGAATATCTCGAGAATCCTTGCATATATGAGAAAATCTCATGGCACACTTTATGTTAAGAATGAAAAAATCTATACATTTCGTCACTTGTGTTTTTGCGCTTCGATGGACCATACAGAAGATAGTGAATATCTCGAGAATCCTTGCATTTATGAGAAAATGTTATAGCACACTTTATGTTAAGATTGAAAAAATCTATAAATTTTGCCACTTGTGTTTTTGCGCTTTGATGGACCATACAGAAGATAGTGAATATCTCGAGAATCCTTGCATTCATGAGAAAATATTACGGCACACTTTATGTTAGGAATGAAAAAATCTATAAATTTTGTCACCTGTGTTTTTGCGCTTCGATGGACCATCCAGAAGATAGTGAATATCTCGAGAATCCTTGCATTTATGAGAACATGTTATGGCACACTGAATGTTAAGAATGAAAAAATCTAAACATTTTGTCACTTGTGTTTTTGCGCTTCGATGGACCATTCAGAAGATAGTGAATATCTCGAGAATCCTTGCATTCATGAGAAAATATTACGGCACACTTTATGTTAGGAATGAGAAAATCTATAAATTTTGTCACTTGTGTTTTTGCGCTTCGATGGACCATTCAGAAGATAGTGAATATCTCGAGAATCCTTGCATTCATGAGAAAATATTACGGCACACTTTATGTTAGGAATGAAAAAATCTATAAATTTTGTCACCTGTGTTTTTGCGCTTCGATGGACCATCCAGAAGATAGTGAATATCTCGAGAATCCTTGCATTTATGAGAACATGTTATGGCACACTGAATGTTAAGAATGAAAAAATCTAAACATTTTGTCACTTGTGTTTTTGCGCTTCGATGGACCATTCAGAAGATAGTGAATATCTCGAGAATCCTTGCATTTATGAGAAAATCTTATGGCACACTTTATGTTAAGAATGAAAAAATCTATAAATTTTGTCACTTGTGTTTTTGCGCTTCGATGGACCATCCAGAAGATAGTGAATATCTCGAGAATCCTTGCATTTATGAGAAAATCTTACGGCACACTTTATGTTAGGAATGAAAAAATCTATAAATTTTGTCACCTGTGTTTTTGCGCTTCGATGGACCATCCAGAAGATAGTGAATATCTCGAGAATCCTTGCATATATGAGAAAATGTCATGGCACACTTTATGTTAAGAATGAAAAAATCTATAGATTTTGTCACTTGTATTTTTGCGCTTCGATGGACCATCCCGAAGATAGTGAATATCTCGAGAATCCATGCATTTATGAGAAAATGTTATGGCACCTTTTATGTTTAGAATGGAAAAATCTATAAATTTTGTCACTTGTGTTTTTGCGCTTCGATGGACCATTCAGAAGATAGTGAATATCTCGAGAATCCTTGCATTTATGAGAAAATCTTATGGCACACTTTATGTTAGGAATGAAAAAATCTATAAATTTTGTCACCTGTGTTTTTGCGCTTCGATGGACCATTCAGAAGATAGTGAATATCTCGAGAATCCTTGCATTTATGAGAAAATGTTATGGCACACTTTATGTTAGGAATGAAAAAATCTATAAATTTTGTCACCTGTGTTTTTGCGCTTCGATGGACCATTCAGAAGAAAGTGAATATCTCGAGAATCCTTGCATTTATGAGAAAATGTTATGGCACACTTTATGTTAGGAATGAAAAAATCTATAAATTTTGTCACCTGTGTTTTTGCGCTTCGATGGACCATTCAGAAGATATTGAATATCTCGAGAATCCTTGCATTTATGAGAAAATGTTATGGCACACTTTATGTTAGGAATGAAAAAATCTATAAATTTTGTCACCTGTGTTTTTGCGCTTCGATGGACCATTCAGAAGATAGTGAATATCTCGAGAATCCTTGCATTTATGAGAAAATGTTATGGCACACTTTATGTTAGGAATGAAAAAATCTATAAATTTTGTCACCTGTGTTTTTGCGCTTCGATGGACCATTCAGAAGAAAGTGAATATCTCGAGAATCCTTGCATTTATGAGAAAATGTTATGGCACACTTTATGTTAGGAATGAAAAAATCTATAAATTTTGTCACCTGTGTTTTTGCGCTTCGATGGACCATTCAGAAGATAGTGAATATCTCGAGAATCCTTGCATTTATGAGAAAATGTTATGGCACACTTTATGTTAAGAATAAAAAAATCTATAAATTTTGTCTCCTGTGTTTTTGCGCTTCGATGGACCATTCAGAAGATAGTGAATATCTCGAGAATCCTTGCATTTATGAGAAAATGTTATGGCACACTTTATGTTAAGAATGAAAAAATCTATACATTTTGTCCCTTGTGTTTTTGCGCTTCGATGGACCATCCCGAAGATAGTGAATATCTCGAGAATCCTTGCATTTATGAGAAAATGTTATGGCACACTTTATGTTAGGAATGAAAAAATCTATAAATTTTGTCACCTGTGTTTTTGCGCTTCGATGGACCATTCAGAAGATAGTGAATATCTCGAGAATCCTTGCATTTATGAGAACATGTTATGGCACACTTAATGTTAAGAATGAAAAAATCTATACACTTTGTCACTTGTGTTTTTGCGCTTCGATGGACCATTCAGAAGATAGTGAATATCTCGAGAATCCTTGCATTTATGAGAAAATGTTATGGCACACTTTATGTTAGGAATGAAAAAATCTATAAATTTTGTCAACTGTGTTTTTGCGCTTCGATGGACCATTCAGAAGATAGTGAATATCTCGAGAATCCTTGCATATATGAGAAAATGTTATGGCACACTTTATGTTAGGAATGGAAAAATCTATAAATTTTGTCACTTGTGTTTTTGCGCTTCGATGGACCATTCAGAAGATAGTGAATATCTCGAGAATCCTTGCATTTATGAGAAAATGTTATGGCACACTTTATGTTAGGAATGAAAAAATCTATAAATTTTGTCACCTGTGTTTTTGCGCTTCGATGTATCATTCGGAAGATAGTGAATATCTCGAGAATCCTTGCATATATGAAAAAATCTCATGACACACTTTATGTTAAGAATGAAAAAATCTATAAATTTTGTCATCTGTGTTTTTGCGCTTCGATGGACCATTCAGAAGATAGTGAATATCTCAAGAATCCTTGCATTTATGAGAAAATGTTATGGCACACTTTATGTTAAGAATGAAAAAATCTATACATTTTGTCACTTGTGTTTTTGCGCTTCGATGTACCATTCGGACGATAGTGAATATCTCGAGAATCCTTGCATATATGAGAAAATCTCATGGCACACTTTATGTTAAGAATGAAAAAATCTATACATTTCGTCATTTGTGTATTTGCGCTTCGATAGACCATTCAGAAGATAGTGAATATCTCGAGAATCCTTGCATTTATGAGAAAATGTTATGGCACACTTTATGTTAAGAATGAAAAAATCTATAAATTGTGTCACTTTTGTTTTTGCGCTTCGATGGACCATTCAGATGATAGGTAATATCTCGAGAATCCTTGCATATATGAGAAAATGTCATGGCACACTTTATGTTAGGAATGAGAAAATCTATACATTTTGTCACTTGTGTATTTGCGCTTCGATGGACCATTCAGAAGATAGTGAATATCTCGAGAATCCTTGCATATATGAGAAAATCTCATGGCACCCTTTATGTTAAGAATGAAAAAATCTATACATTTCGTCACTTGTGTTTTTGCGCTTCGATGGACCATTCAGAAGATAGTGAATATCTCGAGAATCTTTGCATCTATGAGAAAATTCTATTGCACACATTATGTTAGGAATGAAAAAATCTATAAATTTTGTCACCTGTGTTTTTGCGCTTCGATGGACCATTCAGAAGATAGTGAATATCTCAAGAATCCTTGCATTTATGAGAAAATGTTATGGCACACTTTATGTTAAGAATGAAAAAATCTATACATTTTGTCACTTGTGTTTTTGCGCTTCGATGGACCATTCAGAAGATAGTGAATATCTCGAGAATCCTTGCATTTATGAGAAAATGTTATTGTAGACTTTATGTTGGGAATGAAAAAATTTATAAATTTTGTCTCTTGTGTTTTTGCGCTGCGATGGACCATTCAGAAGATAGTGAATATCTCGAGAATCCTTGCATATATGAGAAAATGTCATGGCACACTTTATGTTAAGATTGAGAAAATCTATACATTTTGTCACTTGTGTATTCGCGCTTCGATGGACCATTCAGAAGATAGTGAATATCTCGAGAATCCTTGCATATATGAGAAAATCTCATGGCACCCTTTATGTTAAGAATGAAAAAATCTATACATTCCGTCACTTGTGTTTTTGCGCTACGATGGACCATTCAGAAGATAGTGAATATCTCGAGAATCCTTGCATATATGAGAAAATATCATGGCACACTTTATGTTAAGAATGAAAAAATTTATAAATTTTGTCTCTTGTGTTTTTGCGCTTCGATGGACCATTCAGAAGATAGTGAATATCTCGAGAATCCTTGCATTTATGAGAAAATGTTATTGTAGACTTTATGTTGGGAATGAAAAAATTTATAAATTTTGTCTCTTGTGTTTTTGCGCTGCGATGGACCATTCAGAAGATAGTGAATATCTCGAGAATCCTTGCATATATGAGAAAATGTCATGGCACACTTTATGTTAAGAATGAGAAAATCTATACATTTTGTCACTTGTGTATTTGCGCTTCGATGGACCATTCAGAAGATAGTGAATATCTCGAGAATCCTTGCATATATGACAAAATGTCATGGCACCCTTTATGTTAAGAATGAAAAAATCTATACATTCCGTCACTTGTGTTTTTGCGCTACGATGGACCATTCAGAAGATAGTGAATATCTCGAGAATCCTTGCATATATGAGAAAATGTCATGGCACACTTTATGTTAAGAATGAAAAAATCTATACATTTCGTCACTTGTGTTTTTGCGCTTCGATGGACCATTCAGAAGATAGTGAATATCTCGAGAATCCTTGCATATATGAGAAAATGTCATGGCACACTTTATGTTAAGAATGAAAAAATCTATACATTTCGTCACTTGTGTTTTTGCGCTTCGATAGACCATTCAGGAGATAGTGAATATCTCGAGAATCCTTGCATATATGAGAAAATCTCATGGCACCCTTTATGTTAAGAATGAAAAAATCTATACATTTCGTCACTTGTGTTTTTGCGCTTCGATGGACCATTCAGAAGATAGTGAATATCTCGAGAATCTTTGCATCTATGAGAAAATTCTATGGCACACATTATGTTAGGAATGAAAAAATCTATACATTTTGTCACTTGTGTTTTTGAGCTTCGATGGACCATTCAGAAAATAGTGAATATCTCGAGGAATCTTTGCATCTATGAGAAAATTCTATGGCACACATTATGTTAGGAATGAAAAAATCTATACATTTTGTCACTTGTGTTTTTGCGCTTCGATGGACCATTCAGAAGATAGTTAATATCTCGAGAATCCTTGCATTTATGAGAAAATGTTATGGCACACTTTATGTTAGGAATGAAAAAATCTATAAATTTTGTCAACTGTGTTTTTGCGCTTCGATGGACCATTCAGAAGATAGTGAATATCTCGAGAATCCTTGCATATATGAGAAAATGTTATGGCACACTTTATGTTAGGAATGGAAAAATCTATAAATTTTGTCACTTTTGTTTTTGCGCTTCGATGGACCATTCAGAAGATAGTGAATATCTCGAGAATCCTTGCATTTATGAGAAAATGTTATGGCACACTTTATGTTAGGAATGAAAAAATCTATAAATTTTGTCACTTGTGTTTTTGCGCTTCGATGGACCATTCAGAAGATAGTGAATATCTCGAGAATCCTTGCATATATGAGAAAATGTTATGGCACACTTAATGTTAGGAATGGAAAAATTTATAAATTTTGTCCCTTGTGTTTTTGCGCTTCGATGGACCATTCAGAAGATAGTGAATATCTCGAGAATCTTTGCATTTATGAGAAAATGTTATGGCACACTTAATGTTAAGAATGAAAAAATCTATACATTTTGTCACTTGTGTTTTTGCGCTTCGATGGACCATTCAGAAGATAGTGAATATCTCGAGAATCCTTGCATTTATGAGAAAATGTTATGGCTCACTTTATGTTAGGAATGAAAAAATCTATAAATTTTGTCACCTGTGTTTTTGCGCTTCGATGGACCATTCAGAAGATAGTGAATATCTCGAGAATCCTTGCATTTATGAGAAAATGTTATGGCACACTTTATGTTAAGAATGAAAAAATCTATACATTTTGTCCCTTGTGTTTTTGCGCTTCGATGGACCATCCCGAAGATAGTGAATATCTCGAGAATCCTTGCATTTATGAGAAAATGTTATGGCACACTTTATGTTAGGAATGAAAAAATTTATAAATTTTGTCACCTGTGTTTTTGCGCTTCGATGGACCATTCAGAAGATAGTGAATATCTCGAGAATCCTTGCATTTATGAGAACATGTTATGGCACACTTAATGTTAAGAATGAAAAAATCTATACACTTTGTCACTTGTGTTTTTGCGCTTCGATGGACCATTCAGAAGATAGTGAATATCTCGAGAATCCTTGCATTTATGAGAAAATGTTATGGCACACTTTATGTTAGGAATGAAAAAATCTATAAATTTTGTCAACTGTGTTTTTGCGCTTCGATGGACCATTCAGAAGATAGTGAATATCTCGAGAATCCTCGCATATATGAGAAAATGTTATGGCACACTTTATGTTAGGAATGGAAAAATCTATAAATTTTGTCACTTGTGTTTTTGCGCTTCGATGGACCATTCAGAAGATAGTGAATATCTCGAGAATCCTTGCATTTATGAGAAAATGTTATGGCACACTTTATGTTAAGAATGAAAAAATCTATACATTTTGTCCCTTGTGTTTTTGCGCTTCGATGGACCATCCCGAAGATAGTGAGTATCTCGAGAATCCTTGCATTTATGAGAAAATGTTATGGCACACTTTATGTTAGGAATGAAAAAATCTATAAATTTTTGCGCTTCGATGGACCATTCAGAAGATAGTGAATATCTCGAGAATCCTTGCATATATGAGAAAATGTTATGGCACACTTTATGTCAGGAATGGAAAAATCTATAAATTTTGTCACTTGTGTTTTTGCGCTTCGATGGACCATTCAGAAGATAGTGAATATCTCGAGAATCTTTGCATTTATGAGAAAAAGTTATGGCACACTTAATGTTAAGAATGAAAAAATCTATACATTTTGTCACTTGTGTTTTTGCGCTTCGATGGACCATCCAGAAGATAGTGAATATCTCGAGAATCCTTGCATTCATGAGAAAATATTACGGCACACTTTATGTTAGGAATGAAAAAATCTATAAATTTTGTCACCTGTGTTTTTGCGCTTCGATGGACCATCCAGAAGATAGTGAATATCTCGAGAATCCTTGCATTTATGAGAACATGTTATGGCACACTGAATGTTAAGAATGAAAAAATCTAAACATTTTGTCACTTGTGTTTTTGCGCTTCGATGGACCATTCAGAAGATAGTGAATATCTCGAGAATCCTTGCATTCATGAGAAAATATTACGGCACACTTTATGTTAGGAATGAAAAAATCTATAAATTTTGTCACTTGTGTTTTTGCGCTTCGATGGACCATTCAGAAGATAGTGAATATCTCGAGAATCCTTGCATTCATGAGAAAATATTACGGCACACTTTATGTTAGGAATGAAAAAATCTATAAATTTTGTCACCTGTGTTTTTGCGCTTCGATGGACCATCCAGAAGATAGTGAATATCTCGAGAATCCTTGCATTTATGAGAACATGTTATGGCACACTGAATGTTAAGAATGAAAAAATCTAAACATTTTGTCACTTGTGTTTTTGCGCTTCGATGGACCATTCAGAAGATAGTGAATATCTCGAGAATCCTTGCATTTATGAGAAAATCTTATGGCACACTTTATGTTAAGAATGAAAAAATCTATAAATTTTGTCACCTGTGTTTTTGCGCTTCGATGGACCATCCAGAAGATAGTGAATATCTCGAGAATCCTTGCATTTATGAGAACATGTTATGGCACACTGAATGTTAAGAATGAAAAAATCTAAACATTTTGTCACTTGTGTTTTTGCGCTTCGATGGACCATTCAGAAGATAGTGAATATCTCGAGAATCCTTGCATTTATGAGAAAATCTTACGGCACACTTTATGTTAGGAATGAAAAAATCTATAAATTTTGTCACCTGTGTTTTTGCGCTTCGATGTTATCCAGAAGATAGTGAATATCTCGAGAATCCTTGCATATATGAGAAAATGTCATGGCACACTTTATGTTAAGAATGAAAAAATCTATAGATTTTGTCACTTGTATTTTTGCGCTTCGATGGACCATCCCGAAGATAGTGAATATCTCGAGAATCGATGCATTTATGAGAAAATCTTATGGCACCTTTTATGTTTAGAATGGAAAAATCTATAAATTTTGTCACTTGTGTTTTTGCGCTTCGATGGACCATTCAGAAGATAGTGAATATCTCGAGAATCCTTGCATTTATGAGAAAATCTTATGGCACACTTTATGTTAGGAATGAAAAAATCTATAAATTTTGTCACCTGTGTTTTTGCGCTTCGATGGACCATTCAGAAGATAGTGAATATCTCGAGAATCCTTGCATTTATGAGAAAATGTTATGGCACACTTTATGTTAGGAATGAAAAAATCTATAAATTTTGTCACCTGTGTTTTTGCGCTTCGATGGACTATTCAGAAGAAAGTGAATATCTCTAGAATCCTTGCATTTATGAGAAAATGTTATGGCACACTTTATGTTAGGAATGAAAAAATCTATAAATTTTGTCACCTGTGTTTTTGCGCTTCGATGGACCATTCAGAAGATAGTGAATATCTCGAGAATCCTTGCATTTATGAGAAAATGTTATGGCACACTTTATGTTAGGAATGAAAAAATCTATAAATTTTGTCACCTGTGTGTTTGCGCTTCGATGGACCATTCAGAAGATAGTGAATATCTCGAGAATCCTTGCATTTATGAGAAAATGTTATGGCACACTTTATGTTAGGAATGAAAAAATCTATAAATTTTGTCACCTGTGTTTTTGCGCTTCGATGGACCATTCAGAAGATAGTGAATATCTCGAGAATCCTTGCATATATGACAAAATGTCATGGCACCCTTTATGTTAAGAATGAAAAAATCTATACATTCCGTCACTTGTGTTTTTGCGCTACGATGGACCATTCAGAAGATAGTGAATATCTCGAGAATCCTTGCATATATGAGAAAATGTCATGGCACACTTTATGTTAAGAATGAAAAAATCTATACATTTCGTCACTTGTGTTTTTGCGCTTCGATGGACCATTCAGAAGATAGTGAATATCTCGAGAATCCTTGCATATATGAGAAAATGTCATGGCACACTTTATGTTAAGAATGAAAAAATCTATACATTTCGTCACTTGTGTTTTTGCGCTTCGATAGACCATTCAGGAGATAGTGAATATCTCGAGAATCCTTGCATATATGAGAAAATCTCATGGCACCCTTTATGTTAAGAATGAAAAAATCTATACATTTCGTCACTTGTGTTTTTGCGCTTCGATGGACCATTCAGAAGATAGTGAATATCTCGAGAATCTTTGCATCTATGAGAAAATTCTATGGCACACATTATGTTAGGAATGAAAAAATCTATACATTTTGTCACTTGTGTTTTTGCGCTTCGATGGACCATTCAGAAGATAGTTAATATCTCGAGAATCCTTGCATTTATGAGAAAATGTTATGGCACACTTTATGTTAGGAATGAAAAAATCTATAAATTTTGTCAACTGTGTTTTTGCGCTTCGATGGACCATTCAGAAGATAGTGAATATCTCGAGAATCCTTGCATATATGAGAAAATGTTATGGCACACTTTATGTTAGGAATGGAAAAATCTATAAATTTTGTCACTTTTGTTTTTGCGCTTCGATGGACCATTCAGAAGATAGTGAATATCTCGAGAATCCTTGCATTTATGAGAAAATGTTATGGCACACTTTATGTTAGGAATGAAAAAATCTATAAATTTTGTCACTTGTGTTTTTGCGCTTCGATGGACCATTCAGAAGATAGTGAATATCTCGAGAATCCTTGCATATATGAGAAAATGTTATGGCACACTTAATGTTAGGAATGGAAAAATTTATAAATTTTGTCCCTTGTGTTTTTGCGCTTCGATGGACCATTCAGAAGATAGTGAATATCTCGAGAATCTTTGCATTTATGAGAAAATGTTATGGCACACTTAATGTTAAGAATGAAAAAATCTATACATTTTGTCACTTGTGTTTTTGCGCTTCGATGGACCATTCAGAAGATAGTGAATATCTCGAGAATCCTTGCATTTATGAGAAAATGTTATGGCTCACTTTATGTTAGGAATGAAAAAATCTATAAATTTTGTCACCTGTGTTTTTGCGCTTCGATGGACCATTCAGAAGATAGTGAATATCTCGAGAATCCTTGCATTTATGAGAAAATGTTATGGCACACTTTATGTTAAGAATGAAAAAATCTATACATTTTGTCCCTTGTGTTTTTGCGCTTCGATGGACCATCCCGAAGATAGTGAATATCTCGAGAATCCTTGCATTTATGAGAAAATGTTATGGCACACTTTATGTTAGGAATGAAAAAATTTATAAATTTTGTCACCTGTGTTTTTGCGCTTCGATGGACCATTCAGAAGATAGTGAATATCTCGAGAATCCTTGCATTTATGAGAACATGTTATGGCACACTTAATGTTAAGAATGAAAAAATCTATACACTTTGTCACTTGTGTTTTTGCGCTTCGATGGACCATTCAGAAGATAGTGAATATCTCGAGAATCCTTGCATTTATGAGAAAATGTTATGGCACACTTTATGTTAGGAATGAAAAAATCTATAAATTTTGTCAACTGTGTTTTTGCGCTTCGATGGACCATTCAGAAGATAGTGAATATCTCGAGAATCCTCGCATATATGAGAAAATGTTATGGCACACTTTATGTTAGGAATGGAAAAATCTATAAATTTTGTCACTTGTGTTTTTGCGCTTCGATGGACCATTCAGAAGATAGTGAATATCTCGAGAATCCTTGCATTTATGAGAAAATGTTATGGCACACTTTATGTTAAGAATGAAAAAATCTATACATTTTGTCCCTTGTGTTTTTGCGCTTCGATGGACCATCCCGAAGATAGTGAGTATCTCGAGAATCCTTGCATTTATGAGAAAATGTTATGGCACACTTTATGTTAGGAATGAAAAAATCTATAAATTTTTGCGCTTCGATGGACCATTCAGAAGATAGTGAATATCTCGAGAATCCTTGCATATATGAGAAAATGTTATGGCACACTTTATGTTAGGAATGGAAAAATCTATAAATTTTGTCACTTGTGTTTTTGCGCTTCGATGGACCATTCAGAAGATAGTGAATATCTCGAGAATCTTTGCATTTATGAGAAAAAGTTATGGCACACTTAATGTTAAGAATGAAAAAATCTATACATTTTGTCACTTGTGTTTTTGCGCTTCGATGGACCATTCAGAAGATAGTGAATATCTCGAGAATCCTTGCATTCATGAGAAAATATTACGGCACACTTTATGTTAGGAATGAAAAAATCTATAAATTTTGTCACCTGTGTTTTTGCGCTTCGATGGACCATCCAGAAGATAGTGAATATCTCGAGAATCCTTGCATTTATGAGAACATGTTATGGCACACTGAATGTTAAGAATGAAAAAATCTAAACATTTTGTCACTTGTGTTTTTGCGCTTCGATGGACCATTCAGAAGATAGTGAATATCTCGAGAATCCTTGCATTCATGAGAAAATATTACGGCACACTTTATGTTAGGAATGAAAAAATCTATAAATTTTGTCACTTGTGTTTTTGCGCTTCGATGGACCATTCAGAAGATAGTGAATATCTCGAGAATCCTTGCATTCATGAGAAAATATTACGGCACACTTTATGTTAGGAATGAAAAAATCTATAAATTTTGTCACCTGTGTTTTTGCGCTTCGATGGACCATCCAGAAGATAGTGAATATCTCGAGAATCCTTGCATTTATGAGAACATGTTATGGCACACTGAATGTTAAGAATGAAAAAATCTAAACATTTTGTCACTTGTGTTTTTGCGCTTCGATGGACCATTCAGAAGATAGTGAATATCTCGAGAATCCTTGCATTTATGAGAAAATCTTATGGCACACTTTATGTTAAGAATGAAAAAATCTATAAATTTTGTCACCTGTGTTTTTGCGCTTTGATGGACCATCCAGAAGATAGTGAATATCTCGAGAATCCTTGCATTTATGAGAAAATCTTACGGCACACTTTATGTTAGGAATGAAAAAATCTATAAATTTTGTCACCTGTGTTTTTGCGCTTCGATGGACCATCCAGAAGATAGTGAATATCTCGAGAATCCTTGCATATATGAGAAAATGTCATGGCACACTTTATGTTAAGAATGAAAAAATCTATAGATTTTGTCACTTGTATTTTTGCGCTTCGATGGACCATCCCGAAGATAGTGAATATCTCGAGAATCGATGCATTTATGAGAAAATCTTATGGCACCTTTTATGTTTAGAATGGAAAAATCTATAAATTTTGTCACTTGTGTTTTTGCGCTTCGATGGACCATTCAGAAGATAGTGAATATCTCGAGAATCCTTGCATTTATGAGAAAATCTTATGGCACACTTTATGTTAGGAATGAAAAAATCTATAAATTTTGTCACCTGTGTTTTTGCGCTTCGATGGACCATTCAGAAGATAGTGAATATCTCGAGAATCCTTGCATTTATGAGAAAATGTTATGGCACACTTTATGTTAGGAATGAAAAAATCTATAAATTTTGTCACCTGTGTTTTTGCGCTTCGATGGACTATTCAGAAGAAAGTGAATATCTCGAGAATCCTTGCATTTATGAGAAAATGTTATGGCACACTTTATGTTAGGAATGAAAAAATCTATAAATTTTGTCACCTGTGTTTTTGCGCTTCGATGGACCATTCAGAAGATAGTGAATATCTCGAGAATCCTTGCATTTATGAGAAAATGTTATGGCACACTTTATGTTAGGAATGAAAAAATCTATAAATTTTGTCACCTGTGTGTTTGCGCTTCGATGGACCATTCAGAAGATAGTGAATATCTCGAGAATCCTTGCATTTATGAGAAAATGTTATGGCACACTTTATGTTAGGAATGAAAAAATCTATAAATTTTGTCACCTGTGTTTTTGCGCTTCGATGGACCATTCAGAAGAAAGTGAATATCTCGAGAATCCTTGCATTTATGAGAAAATGTTATGGCACACTTTATGTTAGGAATGAAAAAATCTATAAATTTTGTCACCTGTGTTTTTGCGCTTCGATGGACCATTCAGAAGATAGTGAATATCTCGAGAATCCTTGCATTTATGAGAAAATGTTATGGCACACTTTATGTTAAGAATAAAAAAATCTATAAATTTTGTCTCCTGTGTTTTTGCGCTTCGATGGACCATTCAGAAGATAGTGAATATCTCGAGAATCCTTGCATTTATGAGAAAATGTTATGGCACACTTTATGTTAAGAATAAAAAAATCTATAAATTTTGTCTCCTGTGTTTTTGCGCTTCGATGGACCATTCAGAAGATAGTGAATATCTCGAGAATCCTTGCATTTATGAGAAAATGTTATGGCTCACTTTATGTTAGGAATGAAAAAATCTATAAATTTTGTCACCTGTGTTTTTGCGCTTCGATGGACCATTCAGAAGATAGTGAATATCTCGAGAATCCTTGCATTTATGAGAACATGTTATGGCACACTTAATGTTAAGAATGAAAAAATCTATACACTTTGTCACTTGTGTTTTTGCGCTTCGATGGACCATTCAGAAGATAGTGAATATCTCGAGAATCCTTGCATTTATGAGAAAATGTTATGGCACACTTTATGTTAGGAATGAAAAAATCTATAAATTTTGTCAACTGTGTTTTTGCGCTTCGATGGACCATTCAGAAGATAGTGAATATCTCGAGAATCCTTGCATATATGAGAAAATGTTATGGCACACTTTATGTTAGGAATGGAAAAATCTATAAATTTTGTCACTTGTGTTTTTGCGCTTCGATGGACCATTCAGAAGATAGTGAATATCTCGAGAATCCTTGCATTTATGAGAAAATGTTATGGCACACTTTATGTTAGGAATGAAAAAATCTATAAATTTTGTCATTTGTGTTTTTGCGCTTCGATGTATCATTCGGAAGATAGTGAATATCTCGAGGATCCTTGCATATATGAGAAAATCTCATGACACACTTTATGTTAAGAATGAAAAAATCTATACATTTCGTCACTTGTGTATTTGCGCTTCGATGGACCATTCAGAAGATAGTGAATATCTCGAGAATCCTTGCATTTATGAGAAAATGTTATGGCACACTTTATGTTAAGAATGAAAAAATCTATCAATTTTGTCACCTGTGTTTTTGCGCTTCGATGTACCATTCGGACGATAGTGAATATCTCGAGAATCCTTGCATATATGAGAAAATCTCATGGCACACTTTATGTTAAGAATGAAAAAATCTATACATTTCGTCATTTGTGTATTTGCGCTTCGATAGACCATTCAGAAGATAGTGAATATCTCGAGAATCCTTGCATTTATGAGAAAATGTTATGGCACACTTTATGTTAAGAATGAAAAAATCTATAAATTGTGTCACTTTTGTTTTTGCGCTTCGATGGACCATTCAGATGATAGGTAATATCTCGAGAATCCTTGCATATATGAGAAAATGTCATGGCACACTTTATGTTAGGAATGAGAAAATCTATACATTTTGTCACTTGTGTATTTGCGCTTCGATGGACCATTCAGAAGATAGTGAATATCTCGAGAATCCTTGCATATATGAGAAAATCTCATGGCACCCTTTATGTTAGGAATGAAAAAATCTATACATTTCGTCACTTGTGTTTTTGCGCTTCGATGGACCATTCAGAAGATAGTGAATATCTCGAGAATCTTTGCATCTATGAGAAAATTCTATTGCACACATTATGTTAGGAATGAAAAAATCTATAAATTTTGTCACCTGTGTTTTTGCGCTTCGATGGACCATTCAGAAGATAGTGAATATCTCAAGAATCCTTGCATTTATGAGAAAATGTTATGGCACACTTTATGTTAAGAATGAAAAAATCTATACATTTTGTCACTTGTGTTTTTGCGCTTCGATGGACCATTCAGAAGATAGTGAATATCTCGAGAATCCTTGCATTTATGAGAAAATGTTATTGTAGACTTTATGTTGGGAATGAAAAAATTTATAAATTTTGTCTCTTGTGTTTTTGCGCTGCGATGGACCATTCAGAAGATAGTGAATATCTCGAGAATCCTTGCATATATGAGAAAATGTCATGGCACACTTTATGTTAAGAATGAGAAAATCTATAAATTTTGTCACTTTTGTTTTTGCGCTTCGATGGACCATTCAGAAGATAGTGAATATCTCGAGAATCCTTGCATTTATGAGAAAATGTTATGGCACACTTTATTTTAGGAATGAAAAAATCTATAAATTTTGTCACTTGTGTTTTTGCGCTTCGATGGACCATTCAGAAGATAGTGAATATCTCGAGAATCCTTGCATATATGAGAAAATGTTATGGCACACTTTATGTTAGGAATGGAAAAATCTATAAATTTTGTCACTTGTGTTTTTGCGCTTCGATGGACCATTCAGAAGATAGTGAATATCTCGAGAATCTTTGCATTTATGAGAAAATGTTATGGCACACTTAATGTTAAGAATGAAAAAATCTATACATTTTGTCACTTGTGTTTTTGCGCTTCGATGGACCATTCAGAAGATAGTGAATATCTCGAGAATCCTTGCATTTATGAGAAAATGTTATGGCTCACTTTATGTTAGGAATGAAAAAATCTATAAATTTTGTCACCTGTGTTTTTGCGCTTCGATGGACCATTCAGAAGATAGTGAATATCTCGAGAATTCTTGCATTTATGAGAAAATGTTATGGCACACTTTATGTTAAGAATGAAAAAATCTATACATTTTGTCCCTTGTGTTTTTGCGCTTCGATGGACCATCCCGAAGATAGTGAATATCTCGAGAATCCTTGCATTTATGAGAAAATGTTATGGCACACTTTATGTTAGGAATGAAAAAATCTATAAATTTTGTCAACTGTGTTTTTGCGCTTCGATGGACCATTCAGAAGATAGTGAATATCTCGAGAATCCTTGCATATATGAGAAAATGTTATAGCACACTTTATGTTAGGAATGGAAAAATCTATAAATTTTGTCACTTGTGTTTTTGCGCTTCGATGGACCATTCAGAAGATAGTGAATATCTCGAGAATCCTTGCATTTATGAGAAAATGTTATGGCACACTTTATGTTAGGAATGAAAAAATCTATAAATTTTGTCACTTGTGTTTTTGCGCTTCGATGGACCATTCAGAAGATAGTGAATATCTCGAGAATCCTTGCATATATGAGAAAATGTTATGGCACACTTTATGTTAGGAATGGAAAAATCTATAAATTTTGTCACTTGTGTTTTTGCGCTTCGATGGACCATTCAGAAGATAGTGAATATCTCGAGAATCTTTGCATTTATGAGAAAATGTTATGGCACACTTAATGTTAAGAATGAAAAAATCTATTCATTTTGTCACTTGTGTTTTTGCGCTTCGATGGACCATTCAGAAGATAGTGAATATCTCGAGAATCCTTGCATTTATGAGAAAATGTTATAGCACACTTTATGTTAGGAATGAAAAAATCTATAAATTTTGTCACCTGTGTTTTTGCGCTTCGATGGACCATTCAGAAGATAGTGAATATCTCGAGAATCCTTGCATTTATGAGAAAATGTTATGGCACACTTTATGTTAGGAATGAAAAAATCTATAAATTTTGTCACTTGTGTTTTTGCGCTTCGATGGACCATTCAGAAGATAGTGAATATCTCGAGAATCCTTGCATATATGAGAAAATGTTATGGCACACTTTATGTTAGGAATGGAAAAATCTATAAATTTTGTCACTTGTGTTTTTGCGCTTCGATGGACCATTCAGAAGATAGTGAATATCTGGAGAATCTTTGCATTTATGAGAAAATGTTATGGCACACTTAATGTTAAGAATGAAAAAATCTATTCATTTTGTCACTTGTGTTTTTGCGCTTCGATGGACCATTCAGAAGATAGTGAATATCTCGAGAATCCTTGCATTTATGAGAAAATGTTATGGCACACTTTATGTTAGGAATGAAAAAATCTATAAATTTTGTCACCTGTGTTTTTGCGCTTCGATGGACCATTCAGAAGATAGTGAATATCTCGAGAATCCTTGCATTTATGAGAACATGTTATGGCACACTTAATGTTAGGAATGAAAAAATCTATACATTTTGTCACTTGTGTTTTTGCGCTTCGATGGACCATTCAGAAGATAGTGAATATCTCGAGAATCCTTGCATTTATGAGAACATGTTATGGCACACTTAATGTTAGGAATGAAAAAATCTATAAATTTTGTCGACTGTGTTTTTGCGCTTCGATGGACCATTCAGAAGATAGTGAATATCTCGAGAATCCTTGCATTTATGAGAACATGTTATGGCACACTTAATGTTAAGAATGAAAAAATCTATACATTTTGTCACTTGTGTTTTTGCGCTTTGATGGACCATTCAGAAGATAGTGAATATCCCGAGAATCCTTGCATATATGAGAAAATGTTATGGCACACTTTATGTTAGGAATGGAAAAATCTATAAATTTTGTCGATTGTGTTTTTGCGCTTCGATGGACCATTCAGAAGATAGTGAATATCTCGAGAATCTTTGCATTTATGAGAACATGTTATGGCACACTTAATGTTAAGAATGAAAAAATCTATACATTTTGTCACTTGTGTTTTTGCGCTTTGATGGACCATTCAGAAGATAGTGAATATCCCGAGAATCCTTGCATATATGAGAAAATGTTATGGCACACTTTATGTTAGGAATGGAAAAATCTATAAATTTTGTCACTTGTGTTTTTGCGCTTCGATGGACCATTCAGAAGATAGTGAATATCTCGAGAATCTTTGCATTTATGAGAAAAAGTTATGGCACACTTAATGTTAAGAATGAAAAAATCTATACATTTTGTCACTTGTGTTTTTGCGCTTCGATGGACCATTCAGAAGATAGTGAATATCTCGAGAATCCTTGCATTCATGAGAAAATATTACGGCACACTTTATGTTAGGAATGAAAAAATCTATAAATTTTGTCACCTGTGTTTTTGCGCTTCGATGGACCATCCAGAAGATAGTGAATATCTCGAGAATCCTTGCATTTATGAGAACATGTTATGGCACACTGAATGTTAAGAATGAAAAAATCTAAACATTTTGTCACTTGTGTTTTTGCGCTTCGATGGACCATTCAGAAGATAGTGAATATCTCGAGAATCCTTGCATTCATGAGAAAATATTACGGCACACTTTATGTTAGGAATGAAAAAATCTATAAATTTTGTCACTTGTGTTTTTGCGCTTCGATGGACCATTCAGAAGATAGTGAATATCTCGAGAATCCTTGCATTCATGAGAAAATATTACGGCACACTTTATGTTAGGAATGAAAAAATCTATAAATTTTGTCACCTGTGTTTTTGCGCTTCGATGGACCATCCAGAAGATAGTGAATATCTCGAGAATCCTTGCATTTATGAGAACATGTTATGGCACACTGAATGTTAAGAATGAAAAAATCTAAACATTTTGTCACTTGTGTTTTTGCGCTTCGATGGACCATTCAGAAGATAGTGAATATCTCGAGAATCCTTGCATTTATGAGAAAATCTTATGGCACACTTTATGTTAAGAATGAAAAAATCTATAAATTTTGTCACCTGTGTTTTTGCGCTTTGATGGACCATCCAGAAGATAGTGAATATCTCGAGAATCCTTGCATTTATGAGAAAATCTTACGGCACACTTTATGTTAGGAATGAAAAAATCTATAAATTTTGTCACCTGTGTTTTTGCGCTTCGATGGACCATCCAGAAGATAGTGAATATCTCGAGAATCCTTGCATATATGAGAAAATGTCATGGCACACTTTATGTTAAGAATGAAAAAATCTATAGATTTTGTCACTTGTATTTTTGCGCTTCGATGGACCATCCCGAAGATAGTGAATATCTCGAGAATCGATGCATTTATGAGAAAATCTTATGGCACCTTTTATGTTTAGAATGGAAAAATCTATAAATTTTGTCACTTGTGTTTTTGCGCTTCGATGGACCATTCAGAAGATAGTGAATATCTCGAGAATCCTTGCATTCATGAGAAAATATTACGGCACACTTTATGTTAGGAATGAAAAAATCTATAAATTTTGTCACCTGTGTTTTTGCGCTTCGATGGACCATCCAGAAGATAGTGAATATCTCGAGAATCCTTGCATTTATGAGAACATGTTATGGCACACTGAATGTTAAGAATGAAAAAATCTAAACATTTTGTCACTTGTGTTTTTGCGCTTCGATGGACCATTCAGAAGATAGTGAATATCTCGAGAATCCTTGCATTCATGAGAAAATATTACGGCACACTTTATGTTAGGAATGAAAAAATCTATAAATTTTGTCACTTGTGTTTTTGCGCTTCGATGGACCATTCAGAAGATAGTGAATATCTCGAGAATCCTTGCATTCATGAGAAAATATTACGGCACACTTTATGTTAGGAATGAAAAAATCTATAAATTTTGTCACCTGTGTTTTTGCGCTTCGATGGACCATCCAGAAGATAGTGAATATCTCGAGAATCCTTGCATTTATGAGAACATGTTATGGCACACTGAATGTTAAGAATGAAAAAATCTAAACATTTTGTCACTTGTGTTTTTGCGCTTCGATGGACCATTCAGAAGATAGTGAATATCTCGAGAATCCTTGCATTTATGAGAAAATCTTATGGCACACTTTATGTTAAGAATGAAAAAATCTATAAATTTTGTCACCTGTGTTTTTGCGCTTTGATGGACCATCCAGAAGATAGTGAATATCTCGAGAATCCTTGCATTTATGAGAAAATCTTACGGCACACTTTATGTTAGGAATGAAAAAATCTATAAATTTTGTCACCTGTGTTTTTGCGCTTCGATGGACCATCCAGAAGATAGTGAATATCTCGAGAATCCTTGCATATATGAGAAAATGTCATGGCACACTTTATGTTAAGAATGAGAAAATCTATACATTTTGTCACTTGTGTATTCGCGCTTCGATGGACCATTCAGAAGATAGTGAATATCTCGAGAATCCTTGCATATATGAGAAAATCTCATGGCACCCTTTATGTTAAGAATGAAAAAATCTATACATTCCGTCACTTGTGTTTTTGCGCTACGATGGACCATTCAGAAGATAGTGAATATCTCGAGAATCCTTGCATATATGAGAAAATATCATGGCACACTTTATGTTAAGAATGAAAAAATTTATAAATTTTGTCTCTTGTGTTTTTGCGCTTCGATGGACCATTCAGAAGATAGTGAATATCTCGAGAATCCTTGCATTTATGAGAAAATGTTATTGTAGACTTTATGTTGGGAATGAAAAAATTTATAAATTTTGTCTCTTGTGTTTTTGCGCTGCGATGGACCATTCAGAAGATAGTGAATATCTCGAGAATCCTTGCATATATGAGAAAATGTCATGGCACACT
The DNA here is from genome assembly GCA_958502075.1 of Orchestes rusci. Taxonomy (NCBI): domain Eukaryota; kingdom Metazoa; phylum Arthropoda; class Insecta; order Coleoptera; family Curculionidae; genus Orchestes; species Orchestes rusci. Next base: position 89,271,543 of record OY293303.1, read on the forward strand.
TTATGTTAAGAATGAGAAAATCTATACATTTTGTCACTTGTGTATTTGCGCTTCGATGGACCATTCAGAAGATAGTGAATATCTCGAGAATCCTTGCATATATGACAAAATGTCATGGCACCCTTTATGTTAAGAATGAAAAAATCTATACATTCCGTCACTTGTGTTTTTGCGCTACGATGGACCATTCAGAAGATAGTGAATATCTCGAGAATCCTTGCATATATGAGAAAATGTCATGGCACACTTTATGTTAAGAATGAAAAAATCTATACATTTCGTCACTTGTGTTTTTGCGCTTCGATGGACCATTCAGAAGATAGTGAATATCTCGAGAATCCTTGCATATATGAGAAAATGTCATGGCACACTTTATGTTAAGAATGAAAAAATCTATACATTTCGTCACTTGTGTTTTTGCGCTTCGATAGACCATTCAGGAGATAGTGAATATCTCGAGAATCCTTGCATATATGAGAAAATCTCATGGCACCCTTTATGTTAAGAATGAAAAAATCTATACATTTCGTCACTTGTGTTTTTGCGCTTCGATGGACCATTCAGAAGATAGTGAATATCTCGAGAATCTTTGCATCTATGAGAAAATTCTATGGCACACATTATGTTAGGAATGAAAAAATCTATACATTTTGTCACTTGTGTTTTTGAGCTTCGATGGACCATTCAGAAAATAGTGAATATCTCGAGGAATCTTTGCATCTATGAGAAAATTCTATGGCACACATTATGTTAGGAATGAAAAAATCTATACATTTTGTCACTTGTGTTTTTGCGCTTCGATGGACCATTCAGAAGATAGTTAATATCTCGAGAATCCTTGCATTTATGAGAAAATGTTATGGCACACTTTATGTTAGGAATGAAAAAATCTATAAATTTTGTCAACTGTGTTTTTGCGCTTCGATGGACCATTCAGAAGATAGTGAATATCTCGAGAATCCTTGCATATATGAGAAAATGTTATGGCACACTTTATGTTAGGAATGGAAAAATCTATAAATTTTGTCACTTTTGTTTTTGCGCTTCGATGGACCATTCAGAAGATAGTGAATATCTCGAGAATCCTTGCATTTATGAGAAAATGTTATGGCACACTTTATGTTAGGAATGAAAAAATCTATAAATTTTGTCACTTGTGTTTTTGCGCTTCGATGGACCATTCAGAAGATAGTGAATATCTCGAGAATCCTTGCATATATGAGAAAATGTTATGGCACACTTAATGTTAGGAATGGAAAAATTTATAAATTTTGTCCCTTGTGTTTTTGCGCTTCGATGGACCATTCAGAAGATAGTGAATATCTCGAGAATCTTTGCATTTATGAGAAAATGTTATGGCACACTTAATGTTAAGAATGAAAAAATCTATACATTTTGTCACTTGTGTTTTTGCGCTTCGATGGACCATTCAGAAGATAGTGAATATCTCGAGAATCCTTGCATTTATGAGAAAATGTTATGGCTCACTTTATGTTAGGAATGAAAAAATCTATAAATTTTGTCACCTGTGTTTTTGCGCTTCGATGGACCATTCAGAAGATAGTGAATATCTCGAGAATCCTTGCATTTATGAGAAAATGTTATGGCACACTTTATGTTAAGAATGAAAAAATCTATACATTTTGTCCCTTGTGTTTTTGCGCTTCGATGGACCATCCCGAAGATAGTGAATATCTCGAGAATCCTTGCATTTATGAGAAAATGTTATGGCACACTTTATGTTAGGAATGAAAAAATTTATAAATTTTGTCACCTGTGTTTTTGCGCTTCGATGGACCATTCAGAAGATAGTGAATATCTCGAGAATCCTTGCATTTATGAGAACATGTTATGGCACACTTAATGTTAAGAATGAAAAAATCTATACACTTTGTCACTTGTGTTTTTGCGCTTCGATGGACCATTCAGAAGATAGTGAATATCTCGAGAATCCTTGCATTTATGAGAAAATGTTATGGCACACTTTATGTTAGGAATGAAAAAATCTATAAATTTTGTCAACTGTGTTTTTGCGCTTCGATGGACCATTCAGAAGATAGTGAATATCTCGAGAATCCTCGCATATATGAGAAAATGTTATGGCACACTTTATGTTAGGAATGGAAAAATCTATAAATTTTGTCACTTGTGTTTTTGCGCTTCGATGGACCATTCAGAAGATAGTGAATATCTCGAGAATCCTTGCATTTATGAGAAAATGTTATGGCACACTTTATGTTAAGAATGAAAAAATCTATACATTTTGTCCCTTGTGTTTTTGCGCTTCGATGGACCATCCCGAAGATAGTGAGTATCTCGAGAATCCTTGCATTTATGAGAAAATGTTATGGCACACTTTATGTTAGGAATGAAAAAATCTATAAATTTTTGCGCTTCGATGGACCATTCAGAAGATAGTGAATATCTCGAGAATCCTTGCATATATGAGAAAATGTTATGGCACACTTTATGTCAGGAATGGAAAAATCTATAAATTTTGTCACTTGTGTTTTTGCGCTTCGATGGACCATTCAGAAGATAGTGAATATCTCGAGAATCTTTGCATTTATGAGAAAAAGTTATGGCACACTTAATGTTAAGAATGAAAAAATCTATACATTTTGTCACTTGTGTTTTTGCGCTTCGATGGACCATCCAGAAGATAGTGAATATCTCGAGAATCCTTGCATTCATGAGAAAATATTACGGCACACTTTATGTTAGGAATGAAAAAATCTATAAATTTTGTCACCTGTGTTTTTGCGCTTCGATGGACCATCCAGAAGATAGTGAATATCTCGAGAATCCTTGCATTTATGAGAACATGTTATGGCACACTGAATGTTAAGAATGAAAAAATCTAAACATTTTGTCACTTGTGTTTTTGCGCTTCGATGGACCATTCAGAAGATAGTGAATATCTCGAGAATCCTTGCATTCATGAGAAAATATTACGGCACACTTTATGTTAGGAATGAAAAAATCTATAAATTTTGTCACTTGTGTTTTTGCGCTTCGATGGACCATTCAGAAGATAGTGAATATCTCGAGAATCCTTGCATTCATGAGAAAATATTACGGCACACTTTATGTTAGGAATGAAAAAATCTATAAATTTTGTCACCTGTGTTTTTGCGCTTCGATGGACCATCCAGAAGATAGTGAATATCTCGAGAATCCTTGCATTTATGAGAACATGTTATGGCACACTGAATGTTAAGAATGAAAAAATCTAAACATTTTGTCACTTGTGTTTTTGCGCTTCGATGGACCATTCAGAAGATAGTGAATATCTCGAGAATCCTTGCATTTATGAGAAAATCTTATGGCACACTTTATGTTAAGAATGAAAAAATCTATAAATTTTGTCACCTGTGTTTTTGCGCTTCGATGGACCATCCAGAAGATAGTGAATATCTCGAGAATCCTTGCATTTATGAGAACATGTTATGGCACACTGAATGTTAAGAATGAAAAAATCTAAACATTTTGTCACTTGTGTTTTTGCGCTTCGATGGACCATTCAGAAGATAGTGAATATCTCGAGAATCCTTGCATTTATGAGAAAATCTTACGGCACACTTTATGTTAGGAATGAAAAAATCTATAAATTTTGTCACCTGTGTTTTTGCGCTTCGATGTTATCCAGAAGATAGTGAATATCTCGAGAATCCTTGCATATATGAGAAAATGTCATGGCACACTTTATGTTAAGAATGAAAAAATCTATAGATTTTGTCACTTGTATTTTTGCGCTTCGATGGACCATCCCGAAGATAGTGAATATCTCGAGAATCGATGCATTTATGAGAAAATCTTATGGCACCTTTTATGTTTAGAATGGAAAAATCTATAAATTTTGTCACTTGTGTTTTTGCGCTTCGATGGACCATTCAGAAGATAGTGAATATCTCGAGAATCCTTGCATTTATGAGAAAATCTTATGGCACACTTTATGTTAGGAATGAAAAAATCTATAAATTTTGTCACCTGTGTTTTTGCGCTTCGATGGACCATTCAGAAGATAGTGAATATCTCGAGAATCCTTGCATTTATGAGAAAATGTTATGGCACACTTTATGTTAGGAATGAAAAAATCTATAAATTTTGTCACCTGTGTTTTTGCGCTTCGATGGACTATTCAGAAGAAAGTGAATATCTCGAGAATCCTTGCATTTATGAGAAAATGTTATGGCACACTTTATGTTAGGAATGAAAAAATCTATAAATTTTGTCACCTGTGTTTTTGCGCTTCGATGGACCATTCAGAAGATAGTGAATATCTCGAGAATCCTTGCATTTATGAGAAAATGTTATGGCACACTTTATGTTAGGAATGAAAAAATCTATAAATTTTGTCACCTGTGTGTTTGCGCTTCGATGGACCATTCAGAAGATAGTGAATATCTCGAGAATCCTTGCATTTATGAGAAAATGTTATGGCACACTTTATGTTAGGAATGAAAAAATCTATAAATTTTGTCACCTGTGTTTTTGCGCTTCGATGGACCATTCAGAAGATAGTGAATATCTCGAGAATCCTTGCATATATGACAAAATGTCATGGCACCCTTTATGTTAAGAATGAAAAAATCTATACATTCCGTCACTTGTGTTTTTGCGCTACGATGGACCATTCAGAAGATAGTGAATATCTCGAGAATCCTTGCATATATGAGAAAATGTCATGGCACACTTTATGTTAAGAATGAAAAAATCTATACATTTCGTCACTTGTGTTTTTGCGCTTCGATGGACCATTCAGAAGATAGTGAATATCTCGAGAATCCTTGCATATATGAGAAAATGTCATGGCACACTTTATGTTAAGAATGAAAAAATCTATACATTTCGTCACTTGTGTTTTTGCGCTTCGATAGACCATTCAGGAGATAGTGAATATCTCGAGAATCCTTGCATATATGAGAAAATCTCATGGCACCCTTTATGTTAAGAATGAAAAAATCTATACATTTCGTCACTTGTGTTTTTGCGCTTCGATGGACCATTCAGAAGATAGTGAATATCTCGAGAATCTTTGCATCTATGAGAAAATTCTATGGCACACATTATGTTAGGAATGAAAAAATCTATACATTTTGTCACTTGTGTTTTTGCGCTTCGATGGACCATTCAGAAGATAGTTAATATCTCGAGAATCCTTGCATTTATGAGAAAATGTTATGGCACACTTTATGTTAGGAATGAAAAAATCTATAAATTTTGTCAACTGTGTTTTTGCGCTTCGATGGACCATTCAGAAGATAGTGAATATCTCGAGAATCCTTGCATATATGAGAAAATGTTATGGCACACTTTATGTTAGGAATGGAAAAATCTATAAATTTTGTCACTTTTGTTTTTGCGCTTCGATGGACCATTCAGAAGATAGTGAATATCTCGAGAATCCTTGCATTTATGAGAAAATGTTATGGCACACTTTATGTTAGGAATGAAAAAATCTATAAATTTTGTCACTTGTGTTTTTGCGCTTCGATGGACCATTCAGAAGATAGTGAATATCTCGAGAATCCTTGCATATATGAGAAAATGTTATGGCACACTTAATGTTAGGAATGGAAAAATTTATAAATTTTGTCCCTTGTGTTTTTGCGCTTCGATGGACCATTCAGAAGATAGTGAATATCTCGAGAATCTTTGCATTTATGAGAAAATGTTATGGCACACTTAATGTTAAGAATGAAAAAATCTATACATTTTGTCACTTGTGTTTTTGCGCTTCGATGGACCATTCAGAAGATAGTGAATATCTCGAGAATCCTTGCATTTATGAGAAAATGTTATGGCTCACTTTATGTTAGGAATGAAAAAATCTATAAATTTTGTCACCTGTGTTTTTGCGCTTCGATGGACCATTCAGAAGATAGTGAATATCTCGAGAATCCTTGCATTTATGAGAAAATGTTATGGCACACTTTATGTTAAGAATGAAAAAATCTATACATTTTGTCCCTTGTGTTTTTGCGCTTCGATGGACCATCCCGAAGATAGTGAATATCTCGAGAATCCTTGCATTTATGAGAAAATGTTATGGCACACTTTATGTTAGGAATGAAAAAATTTATAAATTTTGTCACCTGTGTTTTTGCGCTTCGATGGACCATTCAGAAGATAGTGAATATCTCGAGAATCCTTGCATTTATGAGAACATGTTATGGCACACTTAATGTTAAGAATGAAAAAATCTATACACTTTGTCACTTGTGTTTTTGCGCTTCGATGGACCATTCAGAAGATAGTGAATATCTCGAGAATCCTTGCATTTATGAGAAAATGTTATGGCACACTTTATGTTAGGAATGAAAAAATCTATAAATTTTGTCAACTGTGTTTTTGCGCTTCGATGGACCATTCAGAAGATAGTGAATATCTCGAGAATCCTCGCATATATGAGAAAATGTTATGGCACACTTTATGTTAGGAATGGAAAAATCTATAAATTTTGTCACTTGTGTTTTTGCGCTTCGATGGACCATTCAGAAGATAGTGAATATCTCGAGAATCCTTGCATTTATGAGAAAATGTTATGGCACACTTTATGTTAAGAATGAAAAAATCTATACATTTTGTCCCTTGTGTTTTTGCGCTTCGATGGACCATCCCGAAGATAGTGAGTATCTCGAGAATCCTTGCATTTATGAGAAAATGTTATGGCACACTTTATGTTAGGAATGAAAAAATCTATAAATTTTTGCGCTTCGATGGACCATTCAGAAGATAGTGAATATCTCGAGAATCCTTGCATATATGAGAAAATGTTATGGCACACTTTATGTTAGGAATGGAAAAATCTATAAATTTTGTCACTTGTGTTTTTGCGCTTCGATGGACCATTCAGAAGATAGTGAATATCTCGAGAATCTTTGCATTTATGAGAAAAAGTTATGGCACACTTAATGTTAAGAATGAAAAAATCTATACATTTTGTCACTTGTGTTTTTGCGCTTCGATGGACCATTCAGAAGATAGTGAATATCTCGAGAATCCTTGCATTCATGAGAAAATATTACGGCACACTTTATGTTAGGAATGAAAAAATCTATAAATTTTGTCACCTGTGTTTTTGCGCTTCGATGGACCATCCAGAAGATAGTGAATATCTCGAGAATCCTTGCATTTATGAGAACATGTTATGGCACACTGAATGTTAAGAATGAAAAAATCTAAACATTTTGTCACTTGTGTTTTTGCGCTTCGATGGACCATTCAGAAGATAGTGAATATCTCGAGAATCCTTGCATTCATGAGAAAATATTACGGCACACTTTATGTTAGGAATGAAAAAATCTATAAATTTTGTCACTTGTGTTTTTGCGCTTCGATGGACCATTCAGAAGATAGTGAATATCTCGAGAATCCTTGCATTCATGAGAAAATATTACGGCACACTTTATGTTAGGAATGAAAAAATCTATAAATTTTGTCACCTGTGTTTTTGCGCTTCGATGGACCATCCAGAAGATAGTGAATATCTCGAGAATCCTTGCATTTATGAGAACATGTTATGGCACACTGAATGTTAAGAATGAAAAAATCTAAACATTTTGTCACTTGTGTTTTTGCGCTTCGATGGACCATTCAGAAGATAGTGAATATCTCGAGAATCCTTGCATTTATGAGAAAATCTTATGGCACACTTTATGTTAAGAATGAAAAAATCTATAAATTTTGTCACCTGTGTTTTTGCGCTTTGATGGACCATCCAGAAGATAGTGAATATCTCGAGAATCCTTGCATTTATGAGAAAATCTTACGGCACACTTTATGTTAGGAATGAAAAAATCTATAAATTTTGTCACCTGTGTTTTTGCGCTTCGATGGACCATCCAGAAGATAGTGAATATCTCGAGAATCCTTGCATATATGAGAAAATGTCATGGCACACTTTATGTTAAGAATGAAAAAATCTATAGATTTTGTCACTTGTATTTTTGCGCTTCGATGGACCATCCCGAAGATAGTGAATATCTCGAGAATCGATGCATTTATGAGAAAATCTTATGGCACCTTTTATGTTTAGAATGGAAAAATCTATAAATTTTGTCACTTGTGTTTTTGCGCTTCGATGGACCATTCAGAAGATAGTGAATATCTCGAGAATCCTTGCATTTATGAGAAAATCTTATGGCACACTTTATGTTAGGAATGAAAAAATCTATAAATTTTGTCACCTGTGTTTTTGCGCTTCGATGGACCATTCAGAAGATAGTGAATATCTCGAGAATCCTTGCATTTATGAGAAAATGTTATGGCACACTTTATGTTAGGAATGAAAAAATCTATAAATTTTGTCACCTGTGTTTTTGCGCTTCGATGGACTATTCAGAAGAAAGTGAATATCTCGAGAATCCTTGCATTTATGAGAAAATGTTATGGCACACTTTATGTTAGGAATGAAAAAATCTATAAATTTTGTCACCTGTGTTTTTGCGCTTCGATGGACCATTCAGAAGATAGTGAATATCTCGAGAATCCTTGCATTTATGAGAAAATGTTATGGCACACTTTATGTTAGGAATGAAAAAATCTATAAATTTTGTCACCTGTGTGTTTGCGCTTCGATGGACCATTCAGAAGATAGTGAATATCTCGAGAATCCTTGCATTTATGAGAAAATGTTATGGCACACTTTATGTTAGGAATGAAAAAATCTATAAATTTTGTCACCTGTGTTTTTGCGCTTCGATGGACCATTCAGAAGATAGTGAATATCTCGAGAATCCTTGCATATATGACAAAATGTCATGGCACCCTTTATGTTAAGAATGAAAAAATCTATACATTCCGTCACTTGTGTTTTTGCGCTACGATGGACCATTCAGAAGATAGTGAATATCTCGAGAATCCTTGCATATATGAGAAAATGTCATGGCACACTTTATGTTAAGAATGAAAAAATCTATACATTTCGTCACTTGTGTTTTTGCGCTTCGATGGACCATTCAGAAGATAGTGAATATCTCGAGAATCCTTGCATATATGAGAAAATGTCATGGCACACTTTATGTTAAGAATGAAAAAATCTATACATTTCGTCACTTGTGTTTTTGCGCTTCGATAGACCATTCAGGAGATAGTGAATATCTCGAGAATCCTTGCATATATGAGAAAATCTCATGGCACCCTTTATGTTAAGAATGAAAAAATCTATACATTTCGTCACTTGTGTTTTTGCGCTTCGATGGACCATTCAGAAGATAGTGAATATCTCGAGAATCTTTGCATCTATGAGAAAATTCTATGGCACACATTATGTTAGGAATGAAAAAATCTATACATTTTGTCACTTGTGTTTTTGCGCTTCGATGGACCATTCAGAAGATAGTTAATATCTCGAGAATCCTTGCATTTATGAGAAAATGTTATGGCACACTTTATGTTAGGAATGAAAAAATCTATAAATTTTGTCAACTGTGTTTTTGCGCTTCGATGGACCATTCAGAAGATAGTGAATATCTCGAGAATCCTTGCATATATGAGAAAATGTTATGGCACACTTTATGTTAGGAATGGAAAAATCTATAAATTTTGTCACTTTTGTTTTTGCGCTTCGATGGACCATTCAGAAGATAGTGAATATCTCGAGAATCCTTGCATTTATGAGAAAATGTTATGGCACACTTTATGTTAGGAATGAAAAAATCTATAAATTTTGTCACTTGTGTTTTTGCGCTTCGATGGACCATTCAGAAGATAGTGAATATCTCGAGAATCCTTGCATATATGAGAAAATGTTATGGCACACTTAATGTTAGGAATGGAAAAATTTATAAATTTTGTCCCTTGTGTTTTTGCGCTTCGATGGACCATTCAGAAGATAGTGAATATCTCGAGAATCTTTGCATTTATGAGAAAATGTTATGGCACACTTAATGTTAAGAATGAAAAAATCTATACATTTTGTCACTTGTGTTTTTGCGCTTCGATGGACCATTCAGAAGATAGTGAATATCTCGAGAATCCTTGCATTTATGAGAAAATGTTATGGCTCACTTTATGTTAGGAATGAAAAAATCTATAAATTTTGTCACCTGTGTTTTTGCGCTTCGATGGACCATTCAGAAGATAGTGAATATCTCGAGAATCCTTGCATTTATGAGAAAATGTTATGGCACACTTTATGTTAAGAATGAAAAAATCTATACATTTTGTCCCTTGTGTTTTTGCGCTTCGATGGACCATCCCGAAGATAGTGAATATCTCGAGAATCCTTGCATTTATGAGAAAATGTTATGGCACACTTTATGTTAGGAATGAAAAAATTTATAAATTTTGTCACCTGTGTTTTTGCGCTTCGATGGACCATTCAGAAGATAGTGAATATCTCGAGAATCCTTGCATTTATGAGAACATGTTATGGCACACTTAATGTTAAGAATGAAAAAATCTATACACTTTGTCACTTGTGTTTTTGCGCTTCGATGGACCATTCAGAAGATAGTGAATATCTCGAGAATCCTTGCATTTATGAGAAAATGTTATGGCACACTTTATGTTAGGAATGAAAAAATCTATAAATTTTGTCAACTGTGTTTTTGCGCTTCGATGGACCATTCAGAAGATAGTGAATATCTCGAGAATCCTCGCATATATGAGAAAATGTTATGGCACACTTTATGTTAGGAATGGAAAAATCTATAAATTTTGTCACTTGTGTTTTTGCGCTTCGATGGACCATTCAGAAGATAGTGAATATCTCGAGAATCCTTGCATTTATGAGAAAATGTTATGGCACACTTTATGTTAAGAATGAAAAAATCTATACATTTTGTCCCTTGTGTTTTTGCGCTTCGATGGACCATCCCGAAGATAGTGAGTATCTCGAGAATCCTTGCATTTATGAGAAAATGTTATGGCACACTTTATGTTAGGAATGAAAAAATCTATAAATTTTTGCGCTTCGATGGACCATTCAGAAGATAGTGAATATCTCGAGAATCCTTGCATATATGAGAAAATGTTATGGCACACTTTATGTTAGGAATGGAAAAATCTATAAATTTTGTCACTTGTGTTTTTGCGCTTCGATGGACCATTCAGAAGATAGTGAATATCTCGAGAATCTTTGCATTTATGAGAAAAAGTTATGGCACACTTAATGTTAAGAATGAAAAAATCTATACATTTTGTCACTTGTGTTTTTGCGCTTCGATGGACCATTCAGAAGATAGTGAATATCTCGAGAATCCTTGCATTCATGAGAAAATATTACGGCACACTTTATGTTAGGAATGAAAAAATCTATAAATTTTGTCACCTGTGTTTTTGCGCTTCGATGGACCATCCAGAAGATAGTGAATATCTCGAGAATCCTTGCATTTATGAGAACATGTTATGGCACACTGAATGTTAAGAATGAAAAAATCTAAACATTTTGTCACTTGTGTTTTTGCGCTTCGATGGACCATTCAGAAGATAGTGAATATCTCGAGAATCCTTGCATTCATGAGAAAATATTACGGCACACTTTATGTTAGGAATGAAAAAATCTATAAATTTTGTCACTTGTGTTTTTGCGCTTCGATGGACCATTCAGAAGATAGTGAATATCTCGAGAATCCTTGCATTCATGAGAAAATATTACGGCACACTTTATGTTAGGAATGAAAAAATCTATAAATTTTGTCACCTGTGTTTTTGCGCTTCGATGGACCATCCAGAAGATAGTGAATATCTCGAGAATCCTTGCATTTATGAGAACATGTTATGGCACACTGAATGTTAAGAATGAAAAAATCTAAACATTTTGTCACTTGTGTTTTTGCGCTTCGATGGACCATTCAGAAGATAGTGAATATCTCGAGAATCCTTGCATTTATGAGAAAATCTTATGGCACACTTTATGTTAAGAATGAAAAAATCTATAAATTTTGTCACCTGTGTTTTTGCGCTTTGATGGACCATCCAGAAGATAGTGAATATCTCGAGAATCCTTGCATTTATGAGAAAATCTTACGGCACACTTTATGTTAGGAATGAAAAAATCTATAAATTTTGTCACCTGTGTTTTTGCGCTTCGATGGACCATCCAGAAGATAGTGAATATCTCGAGAATCCTTGCATATATGAGAAAATGTCATGGCACACTTTATGTTAAGAATGAAAAAATCTATAGATTTTGTCACTTGTATTTTTGCGCTTCGATGGACCATCCCGAAGATAGTGAATATCTCGAGAATCGATGCATTTATGAGAAAATCTTATGGCACCTTTTATGTTTAGAATGGAAAAATCTATAAATTTTGTCACTTGTGTTTTTGCGCTTCGATGGACCATTCAGAAGATAGTGAATATCTCGAGAATCCTTGCATTTATGAGAAAATCTTATGGCACACTTTATGTTAGGAATGAAAAAATCTATAAATTTTGTCACCTGTGTTTTTGCGCTTCGATGGACCATTCAGAAGATAGTGAATATCTCGAGAATCCTTGCATTTATGAGAAAATGTTATGGCACACTTTATGTTAGGAATGAAAAAATCTATAAATTTTGTCACCTGTGTTTTTGCGCTTCGATGGACTATTCAGAAGAAAGTGAATATCTCGAGAATCCTTGCATTTATGAGAAAATGTTATGGCACACTTTATGTTAGGAATGAAAAAATCTATAAATTTTGTCACCTGTGTTTTTGCGCTTCGATGGACCATTCAGAAGATAGTGAATATCTCGAGAATCCTTGCATTTATGAGAAAATGTTATGGCACACTTTATGTTAGGAATGAAAAAATCTATAAATTTTGTCACCTGTGTGTTTGCGCTTCGATGGACCATTCAGAAGATAGTGAATATCTCGAGAATCCTTGCATTTATGAGAAAATGTTATGGCACACTTTATGTTAGGAATGAAAAAATCTATAAATTTTGTCACCTGTGTTTTTGCGCTTCGATGGACCATTCAGAAGAAAGTGAATATCTCGAGAATCCTTGCATTTATGAGAAAATGTTATGGCACACTTTATGTTAGGAATGAAAAAATCTATAAATTTTGTCACCTGTGTTTTTGCGCTTCGATGGACCATTCAGAAGATAGTGAATATCTCGAGAATCCTTGCATTTATGAGAAAATGTTATGGCACACTTTATGTTAAGAATAAAAAAATCTATAAATTTTGTCTCCTGTGTTTTTGCGCTTCGATGGACCATTCAGAAGATAGTGAATATCTCGAGAATCCTTGCATTTATGAGAAAATGTTATGGCACACTTTATGTTAAGAATAAAAAAATCTATAAATTTTGTCTCCTGTGTTTTTGCGCTTCGATGGACCATTCAGAAGATAGTGAATATCTCGAGAATCCTTGCATTTATGAGAAAATGTTATGGCTCACTTTATGTTAGGAATGAAAAAATCTATAAATTTTGTCACCTGTGTTTTTGCGCTTCGATGGACCATTCAGAAGATAGTGAATATCTCGAGAATCCTTGCATTTATGAGAACATGTTATGGCACACTTAATGTTAAGAATGAAAAAATCTATACACTTTGTCACTTGTGTTTTTGCGCTTCGATGGACCATTCAGAAGATAGTGAATATCTCGAGAATCCTTGCATTTATGAGAAAATGTTATGGCACACTTTATGTTAGGAATGAAAAAATCTATAAATTTTGTCAACTGTGTTTTTGCGCTTCGATGGACCATTCAGAAGATAGTGAATATCTCGAGAATCCTTGCATATATGAGAAAATGTTATGGCACACTTTATGTTAGGAATGGAAAAATCTATAAATTTTGTCACTTGTGTTTTTGCGCTTCGATGGACCATTCAGAAGATAGTGAATATCTCGAGAATCCTTGCATTTATGAGAAAATGTTATGGCACACTTTATGTTAGGAATGAAAAAATCTATAAATTTTGTCATTTGTGTTTTTGCGCTTCGATGTATCATTCGGAAGATAGTGAATATCTCGAGGATCCTTGCATATATGAGAAAATCTCATGACACACTTTATGTTAAGAATGAAAAAATCTATACATTTCGTCACTTGTGTATTTGCGCTTCGATGGACCATTCAGAAGATAGTGAATATCTCGAGAATCCTTGCATTTATGAGAAAATGTTATGGCACACTTTATGTTAAGAATGAAAAAATCTATCAATTTTGTCACCTGTGTTTTTGCGCTTCGATGTACCATTCGGACGATAGTGAATATCTCGAGAATCCTTGCATATATGAGAAAATCTCATGGCACACTTTATGTTAAGAATGAAAAAATCTATACATTTCGTCATTTGTGTATTTGCGCTTCGATAGACCATTCAGAAGATAGTGAATATCTCGAGAATCCTTGCATTTATGAGAAAATGTTATGGCACACTTTATGTTAAGAATGAAAAAATCTATAAATTGTGTCACTTTTGTTTTTGCGCTTCGATGGACCATTCAGATGATAGGTAATATCTCGAGAATCCTTGCATATATGAGAAAATGTCATGGCACACTTTATGTTAGGAATGAGAAAATCTATACATTTTGTCACTTGTGTATTTGCGCTTCGATGGACCATTCAGAAGATAGTGAATATCTCGAGAATCCTTGCATATATGAGAAAATCTCATGGCACCCTTTATGTTAGGAATGAAAAAATCTATACATTTCGTCACTTGTGTTTTTGCGCTTCGATGGACCATTCAGAAGATAGTGAATATCTCGAGAATCTTTGCATCTATGAGAAAATTCTATTGCACACATTATGTTAGGAATGAAAAAATCTATAAATTTTGTCACCTGTGTTTTTGCGCTTCGATGGACCATTCAGAAGATAGTGAATATCTCAAGAATCCTTGCATTTATGAGAAAATGTTATGGCACACTTTATGTTAAGAATGAAAAAATCTATACATTTTGTCACTTGTGTTTTTGCGCTTCGATGGACCATTCAGAAGATAGTGAATATCTCGAGAATCCTTGCATTTATGAGAAAATGTTATTGTAGACTTTATGTTGGGAATGAAAAAATTTATAAATTTTGTCTCTTGTGTTTTTGCGCTGCGATGGACCATTCAGAAGATAGTGAATATCTCGAGAATCCTTGCATATATGAGAAAATGTCATGGCACACTTTATGTTAAGAATGAGAAAATCTATAAATTTTGTCACTTTTGTTTTTGCGCTTCGATGGACCATTCAGAAGATAGTGAATATCTCGAGAATCCTTGCATTTATGAGAAAATGTTATGGCACACTTTATTTTAGGAATGAAAAAATCTATAAATTTTGTCACTTGTGTTTTTGCGCTTCGATGGACCATTCAGAAGATAGTGAATATCTCGAGAATCCTTGCATATATGAGAAAATGTTATGGCACACTTTATGTTAGGAATGGAAAAATCTATAAATTTTGTCACTTGTGTTTTTGCGCTTCGATGGACCATTCAGAAGATAGTGAATATCTCGAGAATCTTTGCATTTATGAGAAAATGTTATGGCACACTTAATGTTAAGAATGAAAAAATCTATACATTTTGTCACTTGTGTTTTTGCGCTTCGATGGACCATTCAGAAGATAGTGAATATCTCGAGAATCCTTGCATTTATGAGAAAATGTTATGGCTCACTTTATGTTAGGAATGAAAAAATCTATAAATTTTGTCACCTGTGTTTTTGCGCTTCGATGGACCATTCAGAAGATAGTGAATATCTCGAGAATTCTTGCATTTATGAGAAAATGTTATGGCACACTTTATGTTAAGAATGAAAAAATCTATACATTTTGTCCCTTGTGTTTTTGCGCTTCGATGGACCATCCCGAAGATAGTGAATATCTCGAGAATCCTTGCATTTATGAGAAAATGTTATGGCACACTTTATGTTAGGAATGAAAAAATCTATAAATTTTGTCAACTGTGTTTTTGCGCTTCGATGGACCATTCAGAAGATAGTGAATATCTCGAGAATCCTTGCATATATGAGAAAATGTTATAGCACACTTTATGTTAGGAATGGAAAAATCTATAAATTTTGTCACTTGTGTTTTTGCGCTTCGATGGACCATTCAGAAGATAGTGAATATCTCGAGAATCCTTGCATTTATGAGAAAATGTTATGGCACACTTTATGTTAGGAATGAAAAAATCTATAAATTTTGTCACTTGTGTTTTTGCGCTTCGATGGACCATTCAGAAGATAGTGAATATCTCGAGAATCCTTGCATATATGAGAAAATGTTATGGCACACTTTATGTTAGGAATGGAAAAATCTATAAATTTTGTCACTTGTGTTTTTGCGCTTCGATGGACCATTCAGAAGATAGTGAATATTTCGAGAATCTTTGCATTTATGAGAAAATGTTATGGCACACTTAATGTTAAGAATGAAAAAATCTATTCATTTTGTCACTTGTGTTTTTGCGCTTCGATGGACCATTCAGAAGATAGTGAATATCTCGAGAATCCTTGCATTTATGAGAAAATGTTATAGCACACTTTATGTTAGGAATGAAAAAATCTATAAATTTTGTCACCTGTGTTTTTGCGCTTCGATGGACCATTCAGAAGATAGTGAATATCTCGAGAATCCTTGCATTTATGAGAAAATGTTATGGCACACTTTATGTTAGGAATGAAAAAATCTATAAATTTTGTCACTTGTGTTTTTGCGCTTCGATGGACCATTCAGAAGATAGTGAATATCTCGAGAATCCTTGCATATATGAGAAAATGTTATGGCACACTTTATGTTAGGAATGGAAAAATCTATAAATTTTGTCACTTGTGTTTTTGCGCTTCGATGGACCATTCAGAAGATAGTGAATATCTGGAGAATCTTTGCATTTATGAGAAAATGTTATGGCACACTTAATGTTAAGAATGAAAAAATCTATTCATTTTGTCACTTGTGTTTTTGCGCTTCGATGGACCATTCAGAAGATAGTGAATATCTCGAGAATCCTTGCATTTATGAGAAAATGTTATGGCACACTTTATGTTAGGAATGAAAAAATCTATAAATTTTGTCACCTGTGTTTTTGCGCTTCGATGGACCATTCAGAAGATAGTGAATATCTCGAGAATCCTTGCATTTATGAGAACATGTTATGGCACACTTAATGTTAGGAATGAAAAAATCTATACATTTTGTCACTTGTGTTTTTGCGCTTCGATGGACCATTCAGAAGATAGTGAATATCTCGAGAATCCTTGCATTTATGAGAACATGTTATGGCACACTTAATGTTAGGAATGAAAAAATCTATAAATTTTGTCGACTGTGTTTTTGCGCTTCGATGGACCATTCAGAAGATAGTGAATATCTCGAGAATCCTTGCATTTATGAGAACATGTTATGGCACACTTAATGTTAAGAATGAAAAAATCTATACATTTTGTCACTTGTGTTTTTGCGCTTTGATGGACCATTCAGAAGATAGTGAATATCCCGAGAATCCTTGCATATATGAGAAAATGTTATGGCACACTTTATGTTAGGAATGGAAAAATCTATAAATTTTGTCGATTGTGTTTTTGCGCTTCGATGGACCATTCAGAAGATAGTGAATATCTCGAGAATCTTTGCATTTATGAGAAAATGTTATGGCACACCTAATGTCAAGAATGAAAAAATCTATACATTTTGTCCCTTGTGTTTTTGCGCTTCGATGGACCATCCCGAAGATAGTGAATATCTCGAGAATCCTTGCATTTATGAGAAAATGTTATGGCACACTTTATGTTAGGAATGAAAAAATTTATAAATTTTGTCACCTGTGTTTTTGCGCTTCGATGGACCATTCAGAAGATAGTGAATATCTCGAGAATCCTTGCATTTATGAGAACATGTTATGGCACACTTAATGTTAAGAATGAAAAAATCTATACACTTTGTCACTTGTGTTTTTGCGCTTCGATGGACCATTCAGAAGATAGTGAATATCTCGAGAATCCTTGCATTTATGAGAAAATGTTATGGCACACTTTATGTTAGGAATGAAAAAATCTATAAACTTTGTCAACTGTGTTTTTGCGCTTCGATGGACCATTCAGAAGATAGTGAATATCTCGAGAATCCTCGCATATATGAGAAAATGTTATGGCACACTTTATGTTAGGAATGGAAAAATCTATAAATTTTGTCACTTGTGTTTTTGCGCTTCGATGGACCATTCAGAAGATAGTGAATATCTCGAGAATCCTTGCATTTATGAGAAAATGTTATGGCACACTTTATGTTAAGAATGAAAAAATCTATACATTTTGTCCCTTGTGTTTTTGCGCTTCGATGGACCATCCCGAAGATAGTGAGTATCTCGAGAATCCTTGCATTTATGAGAAAATGTTATGGCACACTTTATGTTAGGAATGAAAAAATCTATAAATTTTTGCGCTTCGATGGACCATTCAGAAGATAGTGAATATCTCGAGAATCCTTGCATATATGAGAAATTGTTATGGCACACTTTATGTTAGGAATGGAAAAATCTATAAATTTTGTCACTTGTGTTTTTGCGCTTCGATGGACCATTCAGAAGATAGTGAATATCTCGAGAATCTTTGCATTTATGAGAAAAAGTTATGGCACACTTAATGTTAAGAATGAAAAAATCTATACATTTTGTCACTTGTGTTTTTGCGCTTCGATGGACCATCCAGAAGATAGTGAATATCTCGAGAATCCTTGCATTCATGAGAAAATATTACGGCACACTTTATGTTAGGAATGAAAAAATCTATAAATTTTGTCACCTGTGTTTTTGCGCTTCGATGGACCATCCAGAAGATAGTGAATATCTCAAGAATCCTTGCATTTATGAGAACATGTTATGGCACACTGAATGTTAAGAATGAAAAAATCTAAACATTTTGTCACTTGTGTTTTTGCGCTTCGATGGACCATTCAGAAGATAGTGAATATCTCGAGAATCCTTGCATTCATGAGAAAATATTACGGCACACTTTATGTTAGGAATGAAAAAATCTATAAATTTTGTCACTTGTGTTTTTGCGCTTCGATGGACCATTCAGAAGATAGTGAATATCTCGAGAATCCTTGCATTCATGAGAAAATATTACGGCACACTTTATGTTAGGAATGAAAAAATCTATAAATTTTGTCACCTGTGTTTTTGCGCTTCGATGGACCATCCAGAAGATAGTGAATATCTCGAGAATCCTTGCATTTATGAGAACATGTTATGGCACACTGAATGTTAAGAATGAAAAAATCTAAACATTTTGTCACTTGTGTTTTTGCGCTTCGATGGACCATTCAGAAGATAGTGAATATCTCGAGAATCCTTGCATTTATGAGAAAATCTTATGGCACACTTTATGTTAAGAATGAAAAAATCTATAAATTTTGTCACCTGTGTTTTTGCGCTTCGATGGACCATCCAGAAGATAGTGAATATCTCGAGAATCCTTGCATTTATGAGAACATGTTATGGCACACTGAATGTTAAGAATGAAAAAATCTAAACATTTTGTCACTTGTGTTTTTGCGCTTCGATGGACCATTCAGAAGATAGTGAATATCTCGAGAATCCTTGCATTTATGAGAAAATCTTACGGCACACTTTATGTTAGGAATGAAAAAATCTATAAATTTTGTCACCTGTGTTTTTGCGCTTCGATGTTATCCAGAAGATAGTGAATATCTCGAGAATCCTTGCATATATGAGAAAATGTCATGGCACACTTTATGTTAAGAATGAAAAAATCTATAGATTTTGTCACTTGTATTTTTGCGCTTCGATGGACCATCCCGAAGATAGTGAATATCTCGAGAATCGATGCATTTATGAGAAAATCTTATGGCACCTTTTATGTTTAGAATGGAAAAATCTATAAATTTTGTCACTTGTGTTTTTGCGCTTCGATGGACCATTCAGAAGATAGTGAATATCTCGAGAATCCTTGCATTTATGAGAAAATCTTATGGCACACTTTATGTTAGGAATGAAAAAATCTATAAATTTTGTCACCTGTGTTTTTGCGCTTCGATGGACCATTCAGAAGATAGTGAATATCTCGAGAATCCTTGCATTTATGAGAAAATGTTATGGCACACTTTATGTTAGGAATGAAAAAATCTATAAATTTTGTCACCTGTGTTTTTGCGCTTCGATGGACTATTCAGAAGAAAGTGAATATCTCGAGAATCCTTGCATTTATGAGAAAATGTTATGGCACACTTTATGTTAGGAATGAAAAAATCTATAAATTTTGTCACCTGTGTTTTTGCGCTTCGATGGACCATTCAGAAGATAGTGAATATCTCGAGAATCCTTGCATTTATGAGAAAATGTTATGGCACACTTTATGTTAGGAATGAAAAAATCTATAAATTTTGTCACCTGTGTGTTTGCGCTTCGATGGACCATTCAGAAGATAGTGAATATCTCGAGAATCCTTGCATTTATGAGAAAATGTTATGGCACACTTTATGTTAGGAATGAAAAAATCTATAAATTTTGTCACCTGTGTTTTTGCGCTTCGATGGACCATTCAGAAGATAGTGAATATCTCGAGAATCCTTGCATATATGACAAAATGTCATGGCACCCTTTATGTTAAGAATGAAAAAATCTATACATTCCGTCACTTGTGTTTTTGCGCTACGATGGACCATTCAGAAGATAGTGAATATCTCGAGAATCCTTGCATATATGAGAAAATGTCATGGCACACTTTATGTTAAGAATGAAAAAATCTATACATTTCGTCACTTGTGTTTTTGCGCTTCGATGGACCATTCAGAAGATAGTGAATATCTCGAGAATCCTTGCATATATGAGAAAATGTCATGGCACACTTTATGTTAAGAATGAAAAAATCTATACATTTCGTCACTTGTGTTTTTGCGCTTCGATAGACCATTCAGGAGATAGTGAATATCTCGAGAATCCTTGCATATATGAGAAAATCTCATGGCACCCTTTATGTTAAGAATGAAAAAATCTATACATTTCGTCACTTGTGTTTTTGCGCTTCGATGGACCATTCAGAAGATAGTGAATATCTCGAGAATCTTTGCATCTATGAGAAAATTCTATGGCACACATTATGTTAGGAATGAAAAAATCTATACATTTTGTCACTTGTGTTTTTGCGCTTCGATGGACCATTCAGAAGATAGTTAATATCTCGAGAATCCTTGCATTTATGAGAAAATGTTATGGCACACTTTATGTTAGGAATGAAAAAATCTATAAATTTTGTCAACTGTGTTTTTGCGCTTCGATGGACCATTCAGAAGATAGTGAATATCTCGAGAATCCTTGCATATATGAGAAAATGTTATGGCACACTTTATGTTAGGAATGGAAAAATCTATAAATTTTGTCACTTTTGTTTTTGCGCTTCGATGGACCATTCAGAAGATAGTGAATATCTCGAGAATCCTTGCATTTATGAGAAAATGTTATGGCACACTTTATGTTAGGAATGAAAAAATCTATAAATTTTGTCACTTGTGTTTTTGCGCTTCGATGGACCATTCAGAAGATAGTGAATATCTCGAGAATCCTTGCATATATGAGAAAATGTTATGGCACACTTAATGTTAGGAATGGAAAAATTTATAAATTTTGTCCCTTGTGTTTTTGCGCTTCGATGGACCATTCAGAAGATAGTGAATATCTCGAGAATCTTTGCATTTATGAGAAAATGTTATGGCACACTTAATGTTAAGAATGAAAAAATCTATACATTTTGTCACTTGTGTTTTTGCGCTTCGATGGACCATTCAGAAGATAGTGAATATCTCGAGAATCCTTGCATTTATGAGAAAATGTTATGGCTCACTTTATGTTAGGAATGAAAAAATCTATAAATTTTGTCACCTGTGTTTTTGCGCTTCGATGGACCATTCAGAAGATAGTGAATATCTCGAGAATCCTTGCATTTATGAGAAAATGTTATGGCACACTTTATGTTAAGAATGAAAAAATCTATACATTTTGTCCCTTGTGTTTTTGCGCTTCGATGGACCATCCCGAAGATAGTGAATATCTCGAGAATCCTTGCATTTATGAGAAAATGTTATGGCACACTTTATGTTAGGAATGAAAAAATTTATAAATTTTGTCACCTGTGTTTTTGCGCTTCGATGGACCATTCAGAAGATAGTGAATATCTCGAGAATCCTTGCATTTATGAGAACATGTTATGGCACACTTAATGTTAAGAATGAAAAAATCTATACACTTTGTCACTTGTGTTTTTGCGCTTCGATGGACCATTCAGAAGATAGTGAATATCTCGAGAATCCTTGCATTTATGAGAAAATGTTATGGCACACTTTATGTTAGGAATGAAAAAATCTATAAATTTTGTCAACTGTGTTTTTGCGCTTCGATGGACCATTCAGAAGATAGTGAATATCTCGAGAATCCTCGCATATATGAGAAAATGTTATGGCACACTTTATGTTAGGAATGGAAAAATCTATAAATTTTGTCACTTGTGTTTTTGCGCTTCGATGGACCATTCAGAAGATAGTGAATATCTCGAGAATCCTTGCATTTATGAGAAAATGTTATGGCACACTTTATGTTAAGAATGAAAAAATCTATACATTTTGTCCCTTGTGTTTTTGCGCTTCGATGGACCATCCCGAAGATAGTGAGTATCTCGAGAATCCTTGCATTTATGAGAAAATGTTATGGCACACTTTATGTTAGGAATGAAAAAATCTATAAATTTTTGCGCTTCGATGGACCATTCAGAAGATAGTGAATATCTCGAGAATCCTTGCATATATGAGAAAATGTTATGGCACACTTTATGTTAGGAATGGAAAAATCTATAAATTTTGTCACTTGTGTTTTTGCGCTTCGATGGACCATTCAGAAGATAGTGACTATCTCGAGAATCTTTGCATTTATGAGAAAAAGTTATGGCACACTTAATGTTAAGAATGAAAAAATCTATACATTTTGTCACTTGTGTTTTTGCGCTTCGATGGACCATTCAGAAGATAGTGAATATCTCGAGAATCCTTGCATTCATGAGAAAATATTACGGCACACTTTATGTTAGGAATGAAAAAATCTATAAATTTTGTCACCTGTGTTTTTGCGCTTCGATGGACCATCCAGAAGATAGTGAATATCTCGAGAATCCTTGCATTTATGAGAACATGTTATGGCACACTGAATGTTAAGAATGAAAAAATCTAAACATTTTGTCACTTGTGTTTTTGCGCTTCGATGGACCATTCAGAAGATAGTGAATATCTCGAGAATCCTTGCATTCATGAGAAAATATTACGGCACACTTTATGTTAGGAATGAAAAAATCTATAAATTTTGTCACTTGTGTTTTTGCGCTTCGATGGACCATTCAGAAGATAGTGAATATCTCGAGAATCCTTGCATTCATGAGAAAATATTACGGCACACTTTATGTTAGGAATGAAAAAATCTATAAATTTTGTCACCTGTGTTTTTGCGCTTCGATGGACCATCCAGAAGATAGTGAATATCTCGAGAATCCTTGCATTTATGAGAACATGTTATGGCACACTGAATGTTAAGAATGAAAAAATCTAAACATTTTGTCACTTGTGTTTTTGCGCTTCGATGGACCATTCAGAAGATAGTGAATATCTCGAGAATCCTTGCATTTATGAGAAAATCTTATGGCACACTTTATGTTAAGAATGAAAAAATCTATAAATTTTGTCACCTGTGTTTTTGCGCTTTGATGGACCATCCAGAAGATAGTGAATATCTCGAGAATCCTTGCATTTATGAGAAAATCTTACGGCACACTTTATGTTAGGAATGAAAAAATCTATAAATTTTGTCACCTGTGTTTTTGCGCTTCGATGGACCATCCAGAAGATAGTGAATATCTCGAGAATCCTTGCATATATGAGAAAATGTCATGGCACACTTTATGTTAAGAATGAAAAAATCTATAGATTTTGTCACTTGTATTTTTGCGCTTCGATGGACCATCCCGAAGATAGTGAATATCTCGAGAATCGATGCATTTATGAGAAAATCTTATGGCACCTTTTATGTTTAGAATGGAAAAATCTATAAATTTTGTCACTTGTGTTTTTGCGCTTCGATGGACCATTCAGAAGATAGTGAATATCTCGAGAATCCTTGCATTTATGAGAAAATCTTATGGCACACTTTATGTTAGGAATGAAAAAATCTATAAATTTTGTCACCTGTGTTTTTGCGCTTCGATGGACCATTCAGAAGATAGTGAATATCTCGAGAATCCTTGCATTTATGAGAAAATGTTATGGCACACTTTATGTTAGGAATGAAAAAATCTATAAATTTTGTCACCTGTGTTTTTGCGCTTCGATGGACTATTCAGAAGAAAGTGAATATCTCGAGAATCCTTGCATTTATGAGAAAATGTTATGGCACACTTTATGTTAGGAATGAAAAAATCTATAAATTTTGTCACCTGTGTTTTTGCGCTTCGATGGACCATTCAGAAGATAGTGAATATCTCGAGAATCCTTGCATTTATGAGAAAATGTTATGGCACACTTTATGTTAGGAATGAAAAAATCTATAAATTTTGTCACCTGTGTGTTTGCGCTTCGATGGACCATTCAGAAGATAGTGAATATCTCGAGAATCCTTGCATTTATGAGAAAATGTTATGGCACACTTTATGTTAGGAATGAAAAAATCTATAAATTTTGTCACCTGTGTTTTTGCGCTTCGATGGACCATTCAGAAGAAAGTGAATATCTCGAGAATCCTTGCATTTATGAGAAAATGTTATGGCACACTTTATGTTAGGAATGAAAAAATCTATAAATTTTGTCACCTGTGTTTTTGCGCTTCGATGGACCATTCAGAAGATAGTGAATATCTCGAGAATCCTTGCATTTATGAGAAAATGTTATGGCACACTTTATGTTAAGAATAAAAAAATCTATAAATTTTGTCTCCTGTGTTTTTGCGCTTCGATGGACCATTCAGAAGATAGTGAATATCTCGAGAATCCTTGCATTTATGAGAAAATGTTATGGCACACTTTATGTTAAGAATAAAAAAATCTATAAATTTTGTCTCCTGTGTTTTTGCGCTTCGATGGACCATTCAGAAGATAGTGAATATCTCGAGAATCCTTGCATTTATGAGAAAATGTTATGGCTCACTTTATGTTAGGAATGAAAAAATCTATAAATTTTGTCACCTGTGTTTTTGCGCTTCGATGGACCATTCAGAAGATAGTGAATATCTCGAGAATCCTTGCATTTATGAGAACATGTTATGGCACACTTAATGTTAAGAATGAAAAAATCTATACACTTTGTCACTTGTGTTTTTGCGCTTCGATGGACCATTCAGAAGATAGTGAATATCTCGAGAATCCTTGCATTTATGAGAAAATGTTATGGCACACTTTATGTTAGGAATGAAAAAATCTATAAATTTTGTCAACTGTGTTTTTGCGCTTCGATGGACCATTCAGGAGATAGTGAATATCTCGAGAATCCTTGCATATATGAGAAAATGTTATGGCACACTTTATGTTAGGAATGGAAAAATCTATAAATTTTGTCACTTGTGTTTTTGCGCTTCGATGGACCATTCAGAAGATAGTGAATATCTCGAGAATCCTTGCATTTATGAGAAAATGTTATGGCACACTTTATGTTAGGAATGAAAAAATCTATAAATTTTGTCATTTGTGTTTTTGCGCTTCGATGTATCATTCGGAAGATAGTGAATATCTCGAGGATCCTTGCATATATGAGAAAATCTCATGACACACTTTATGTTAAGAATGAAAAAATCTATACATTTCGTCACTTGTGTATTTGCGCTTCGATGGACCATTCAGAAGATAGTGAATATCTCGAGAATCCTTGCATTTATGAGAAAATGTTATGGCACACTTTATGTTAAGAATGAAAAAATCTATCAATTTTGTCACCTGTGTTTTTGCGCTTCGATGTACCATTCGGACGATAGTGAATATCTCGAGAATCCTTGCATATATGAGAAAATCTCATGGCACACTTTATGTTAAGAATGAAAAAATCTATACATTTCGTCATTTGTGTATTTGCGCTTCGATAGACCATTCAGAAGATAGTGAATATCTCGAGAATCCTTGCATTTATGAGAAAATGTTATGGCACACTTTATGTTAAGAATGAAAAAATCTATAAATTGTGTCACTTTTGTTTTTGCGCTTCGATGGACCATTCAGATGATAGGTCATATCTCGAGAATCCTTGCATATATGAGAAAATGTCATGGCACACTTTATGTTAGGAATGAGAAAATCTATACATTTTGTCACTTGTGTATTTGCGCTTCGATGGACCATTCAGAAGATAGTGAATATCTCGAGAATCCTTGCATATATGAGAAAATCTCATGGCACCCTTTATGTTAGGAATGAAAAAATCTATACATTTCGTCACTTGTGTTTTTGCGCTTCGATGGACCATTCAGAAGATAGTGAATATCTCGAGAATCTTTGCATCTATGAGAAAATTCTATTGCACACATTATGTTAGGAATGAAAAAATCTATAAATTTTGTCACCTGTGTTTTTGCGCTTCGATGGACCATTCAGAAGATAGTGAATATCTCAAGAATCCTTGCATTTATGAGAAAATGTTATGGCACACTTTATGTTAAGAATGAAAAAATCTATACATTTTGTCACTTGTGTTTTTGCGCTTCGATGGACCATTCAGAAGATAGTGAATATCTCGAGAATCCATGCATTTATGAGAAAATGTTACGGCACACTTTATGTTGAGAATGAAAAAATCTATACATTTCGTGTGTTGTGTTTTTGCGCTTCGATGGACCATTCAGAAGATAGTGAATATCTCGACAATCCTTGCATATATGAGAAAATGTTATGGCACACTTTATGTTAGGAATGGAAAAATCTATAAATTTTGTCACTTGTGTTTTTGCGCTTCGATGGACCATTCAGAAGATAGTGAATATCTCGAGAATCTTTGCATTTATGAGAAAATGTTATGGCACACTTAATGTTAAGAATGAAAAAATCTATACATTTTGTCACTTGTGTTTTTGCGCTTCGATGGACCATTCAGAAGATAGTGAATATCTCGAGAATCCTTGCATTTATGAGAAAATGTTATGGCTCACTTTATGTTAGGAATGAAAAAATCTATAAATTTTGTCACCTGTGTTTTTGCGCTTCGATGGACCATTCAGAAGATAGTGAATATCTCGAGAATTCTTGCATTTATGAGAAAATGTTATGGCACACTTTATGTTAAGAATGAAAAAATCTATACATTTTGTCCCTTGTGTTTTTGCGCTTCGATGGACCATCCCGAAGATAGTGAATATCTCGAGAATCCTTGCATTTATGAGAAAATGTTATGGCACACTTTATGTTAGGAATGAAAAAATCTATAAATTTTGTCAACTGTGTTTTTGCGCTTCGATGGACCATTCAGAAGATAGTGAATATCTCGAGAATCCTTGCATATATGAGAAAATGTTATGGCACACTTTATGTTAGGAATGGAAAAATCTATAAATTTTGTCACTTGTGTTTTTGCGCTTCGATGGACCATTCAGAAGATAGTGAATATCTCGAGAATCCTTGCATTTATGAGAAAATGTTATGGCACACTTTATGTTAGGAATGAAAAAATCTATACATTTTGTCACTTGTGTTTTTGCGCTTCGATGGACCATTCAGAAGATAGTGAATATCTGGAGAATCTTTGCATTTATGAGAAAATGTTATGGCACACTTAATGTTAAGAATGAAAAAATCTATTCATTTTGTCACTTGTGTTTTTGCGCTTCGATGGACCATTCAGAAGATAGTGAATATCTCGAGAATCCTTGCATTTATGAGAAAATGTTATGGCACACTTTATGTTAGGAATGAAAAAATCTATAAATTTTGTCACCTGTGTTTTTGCGCTTCGATGGACCATTCAGAAGATAGTGAATATCTCGAGAATCCTTGCATTTATGAGAACATGTTATGGCACACTTAATGTTAGGAATGAAAAAATCTATACATTTTGTCACTTGTGTTTTTGCGCTTCGATGGACCATTCAGAAGATAGTGAATATCTCGAGAATCCTTGCATTTATGAGAACATGTTATGGCACACTTAATGTTAGGAATGAAAAAATCTATACATTTTGTCACTTGTGTTTTTGCGCTTCGATGGACCATTCAGAAGATAGTGAATATCTCGAGAATCCTTGCATTTATGAGAACATGTTATGGCACACTTAATGTTAGGAATGAAAAAATCTATACATTTTGTCACTTGTGTTTTTGCGCTTCGATGGACCATTCAGAAGATAGTGAATATCTCGAGAATCCTTGCATATATGAGAAAATGTTATGGCACACTTTATGTTAGGAATGGAAAAATCTATTAATTTTGTCACTTGTGTTTTTGCGCTTCGATGGACCATTCAGAAGATAGTGAATATCTCGAGAATCCTTGCATTTATGAGAACATGTTATGGCACACTTAATGTTAAGAATGAAAAAATCTATACATTTTGTCACTTGTGTTTTTGCGCTTCGATGGACCATTCAGAAGATAGTGAATATCTCGAGAATCCTTGCATATATGAGAAAATGTTATGGCACACTTTATGTTAGGAATGGAAAAATCTATAAATTTTGTCGATTGTGTTTTTGCGCTTCGATGGACCATTCAGAAGATAGTGAATATCTCGAGAATCTTTGCATTTATGAGAAAATGTTATGGCACACTTAATGTCAAGAATGAAAAAATCTATACATTTTGTCACTTGTGTTTTTGCGCTTCGATGGACCATTCAGAAGATAGTGAATATCTTGAGAATCCTGGCATTTATGAGAAAATGTTATGGCACACTTTATGTTAGGAATGAAAAAATCTATAAATTTTGTCAACTGT
Source organism: Orchestes rusci (assembly GCA_958502075.1). Lineage (NCBI taxonomy): Eukaryota > Metazoa > Arthropoda > Insecta > Coleoptera > Curculionidae > Orchestes > Orchestes rusci. The sequence goes on from OY293303.1 coordinate 89,300,403, forward strand.
GTTTTTGCGCTTCGATGGACCATTCAGAAGATAGTGAATATCTCGAGAATCCTTGCATTTATGAGAACATGTTATGGCACACTTAATGTTAAGAATGAAAAAATCTATACATTTTGTCACTTGTGTTTTTGCGCTTCGATGGACCATTCAGAAGATAGTGAATATCTTGAGAATCCTGGCATTTATGAGAAAATGTTATGGCACACTTTATGTTAGGAATGAAAAAATCTATAAATTTTGTCAACTGTGTTTTTGCGCTTCGATGGACCATTCAGAAGATAGTGAATATCTCGAGAATCCTTGCATTTATGAGAAAATGTTATGGCACACTTTATGTTAGGAATGAAAAAATCTATAAATTTTGTCAACTGTGTTTTTGCGCTTCGATGGACCATTCAGAAGATAGTGAATATCTCGAGAATCCTTGCATATATGAGAAAATGTTATGGCACACTTTATGTTAGGAATGGAAAAATCTATAAATTTTGTCACTTGTGTTTTTGCGCTTCGATGGACCATTCAGAAGATAGTGAATATCTCGAGAATCCTTGCATTTATGAGAAAATGTTATGGCACACTTTATGTTAGGAATGAAAGAATCTATAAATTTTGTCACCTGTGTTTTTGCGCTTCGATGTATCATTCGGAAGATAGTGAATATCTCGAGAATCCTTGCATATATGAGAAAATCTCATGACACACTTTATGTTAAGAATGAAAAAATCTATACATTTCGTCACTTATGTATTTGCGCTTCGATGGACCATTCAGAAGATAGTGAATATCTCGAGAATCCTAGCATTTATGAGAAAATGTTATGGCACACTTTATGTTAAGAATGAAAAAATCTATCAATTTTGTCACCTGTGTTTTTGCGCTTCGATGTACCATTCGGACGATAGTGAATATCTCGAGAATCCTTGCATATATGAGAAAATCTCATGGCACACTTTATGTTAAGAATGAAAAAATCTATACATTTCGTCATTTTTGTATTTGCGCTTCGATAGACCATTCAGAAGATAGTGAATATCTCGAGAATCCTTGCATTTATGAGAAAATGTTATGGCACACTTTATGTTAGGAATGAAAAAATCTATAAATTTTGTCACCTGTGTTTTTGCGCTTCGATGGACCATTCAGAAGATAGTGAATATCTCGAGAATCCTTGCATTTATGAGAAAATGTTATGGCACACTTTATGTTAGGAATGAAAAAATCTATAAATTTTGTCACTTGTGTTTTTGCGCTTCGATGGACCATTCAGAAGATAGTGAATATCTCGAGAATCCTTGCATATATGAGAAAATGTTATGGCACACTTTATGTTAGGAATGGAAAAATCTATAAATTTTGTCACTTGTGTTTTTGCGCTTCGATGGACCATTCAGAAGATAGTGAATATCTGGAGAATCTTTGCATTTATGAGAAAATGTTATGGCACACTTAATGTTAAGAATGAAAAAATCTATTCATTTTGTCACTTGTGTTTTTGCGCTTCGATGGACCATTCAGAAGATAGTGAATATCTCGAGAATCCTTGCATTTATGAGAAAATGTTATGGCACACTTTATGTTAGGAATGAAAAAATCTATAAATTTTGTCACCTGTGTTTTTGCGCTTCGATGGACCATTCAGAAGATAGTGAATATCTCGAGAATCCTTGCATTTATGAGAACATGTTATGGCACACTTAATGTTAGGAATGAAAAAATCTATACATTTTGTCACTTGTGTTTTTGCGCTTCGATGGACCATTCAGAAGATAGTGAATATCTCGAGAATCCTTGCATTTATGAGAACATGTTATGGCACACTTAATGTTAGGAATGAAAAAATCTATAAATTTTGTCGACTGTGTTTTTGCGCTTCGATGGACCATTCAGAAGATAGTGAATATCTCGAGAATCCTTGCATTTATGAGAACATGTTATGGCACACTTAATGTTAAGAATGAAAAAATCTATACATTTTGTCACTTGTGTTTTTGCGCTTTGATGGACCATTCAGAAGATAGTGAATATCCCGAGAATCCTTGCATATATGAGAAAATGTTATGGCACACTTTATGTTAGGAATGGAAAAATCTATAAATTTTGTCGATTGTGTTTTTGCGCTTCGATGGACCATTCAGAAGATAGTGAATATCTCGAGAATCTTTGCATTTATGAGAAAATGTTATGGCACACCTAATGTCAAGAATGAAAAAATCTATACATTTTGTCCCTTGTGTTTTTGCGCTTCGATGGACCATCCCGAAGATAGTGAATATCTCGAGAATCCTTGCATTTATGAGAAAATGTTATGGCACACTTTATGTTAGGAATGAAAAAATTTATAAATTTTGTCACCTGTGTTTTTGCGCTTCGATGGACCATTCAGAAGATAGTGAATATCTCGAGAATCCTTGCATTTATGAGAACATGTTATGGCACACTTAATGTTAAGAATGAAAAAATCTATACACTTTGTCACTTGTGTTTTTGCGCTTCGATGGACCATTCAGAAGATAGTGAATATCTCGAGAATCCTTGCATTTATGAGAAAATGTTATGGCACACTTTATGTTAGGAATGAAAAAATCTATAAACTTTGTCAACTGTGTTTTTGCGCTTCGATGGACCATTCAGAAGATAGTGAATATCTCGAGAATCCTCGCATATATGAGAAAATGTTATGGCACACTTTATGTTAGGAATGGAAAAATCTATAAATTTTGTCACTTGTGTTTTTGCGCTTCGATGGACCATTCAGAAGATAGTGAATATCTCGAGAATCCTTGCATTTATGAGAAAATGTTATGGCACACTTTATGTTAAGAATGAAAAAATCTATACATTTTGTCCCTTGTGTTTTTGCGCTTCGATGGACCATCCCGAAGATAGTGAGTATCTCGAGAATCCTTGCATTTATGAGAAAATGTTATGGCACACTTTATGTTAGGAATGAAAAAATCTATAAATTTTTGCGCTTCGATGGACCATTCAGAAGATAGTGAATATCTCGAGAATCCTTGCATATATGAGAAATTGTTATGGCACACTTTATGTTAGGAATGGAAAAATCTATAAATTTTGTCACTTGTGTTTTTGCGCTTCGATGGACCATTCAGAAGATAGTGAATATCTCGAGAATCTTTGCATTTATGAGAAAAAGTTATGGCACACTTAATGTTAAGAATGAAAAAATCTATACATTTTGTCACTTGTGTTTTTGCGCTTCGATGGACCATCCAGAAGATAGTGAATATCTCGAGAATCCTTGCATTCATGAGAAAATATTACGGCACACTTTATGTTAGGAATGAAAAAATCTATAAATTTTGTCACCTGTGTTTTTGCGCTTCGATGGACCATCCAGAAGATAGTGAATATCTCAAGAATCCTTGCATTTATGAGAACATGTTATGGCACACTGAATGTTAAGAATGAAAAAATCTAAACATTTTGTCACTTGTGTTTTTGCGCTTCGATGGACCATTCAGAAGATAGTGAATATCTCGAGAATCCTTGCATTCATGAGAAAATATTACGGCACACTTTATGTTAGGAATGAAAAAATCTATAAATTTTGTCACTTGTGTTTTTGCGCTTCGATGGACCATTCAGAAGATAGTGAATATCTCGAGAATCCTTGCATTCATGAGAAAATATTACGGCACACTTTATGTTAGGAATGAAAAAATCTATAAATTTTGTCACCTGTGTTTTTGCGCTTCGATGGACCATCCAGAAGATAGTGAATATCTCGAGAATCCTTGCATTTATGAGAACATGTTATGGCACACTGAATGTTAAGAATGAAAAAATCTAAACATTTTGTCACTTGTGTTTTTGCGCTTCGATGGACCATTCAGAAGATAGTGAATATCTCGAGAATCCTTGCATTTATGAGAAAATCTTATGGCACACTTTATGTTAAGAATGAAAAAATCTATAAATTTTGTCACCTGTGTTTTTGCGCTTCGATGGACCATCCAGAAGATAGTGAATATCTCGAGAATCCTTGCATTTATGAGAACATGTTATGGCACACTGAATGTTAAGAATGAAAAAATCTAAACATTTTGTCACTTGTGTTTTTGCGCTTCGATGGACCATTCAGAAGATAGTGAATATCTCGAGAATCCTTGCATTTATGAGAAAATCTTACGGCACACTTTATGTTAGGAATGAAAAAATCTATAAATTTTGTCACCTGTGTTTTTGCGCTTCGATGTTATCCAGAAGATAGTGAATATCTCGAGAATCCTTGCATATATGAGAAAATGTCATGGCACACTTTATGTTAAGAATGAAAAAATCTATAGATTTTGTCACTTGTATTTTTGCGCTTCGATGGACCATCCCGAAGATAGTGAATATCTCGAGAATCGATGCATTTATGAGAAAATCTTATGGCACCTTTTATGTTTAGAATGGAAAAATCTATAAATTTTGTCACTTGTGTTTTTGCGCTTCGATGGACCATTCAGAAGATAGTGAATATCTCGAGAATCCTTGCATTTATGAGAAAATCTTATGGCACACTTTATGTTAGGAATGAAAAAATCTATAAATTTTGTCACCTGTGTTTTTGCGCTTCGATGGACCATTCAGAAGATAGTGAATATCTCGAGAATCCTTGCATTTATGAGAAAATGTTATGGCACACTTTATGTTAGGAATGAAAAAATCTATAAATTTTGTCACCTGTGTTTTTGCGCTTCGATGGACTATTCAGAAGAAAGTGAATATCTCGAGAATCCTTGCATTTATGAGAAAATGTTATGGCACACTTTATGTTAGGAATGAAAAAATCTATAAATTTTGTCACCTGTGTTTTTGCGCTTCGATGGACCATTCAGAAGATAGTGAATATCTCGAGAATCCTTGCATTTATGAGAAAATGTTATGGCACACTTTATGTTAGGAATGAAAAAATCTATAAATTTTGTCACCTGTGTGTTTGCGCTTCGATGGACCATTCAGAAGATAGTGAATATCTCGAGAATCCTTGCATTTATGAGAAAATGTTATGGCACACTTTATGTTAGGAATGAAAAAATCTATAAATTTTGTCACCTGTGTTTTTGCGCTTCGATGGACCATTCAGAAGATAGTGAATATCTCGAGAATCCTTGCATATATGACAAAATGTCATGGCACCCTTTATGTTAAGAATGAAAAAATCTATACATTCCGTCACTTGTGTTTTTGCGCTACGATGGACCATTCAGAAGATAGTGAATATCTCGAGAATCCTTGCATATATGAGAAAATGTCATGGCACACTTTATGTTAAGAATGAAAAAATCTATACATTTCGTCACTTGTGTTTTTGCGCTTCGATGGACCATTCAGAAGATAGTGAATATCTCGAGAATCCTTGCATATATGAGAAAATGTCATGGCACACTTTATGTTAAGAATGAAAAAATCTATACATTTCGTCACTTGTGTTTTTGCGCTTCGATAGACCATTCAGGAGATAGTGAATATCTCGAGAATCCTTGCATATATGAGAAAATCTCATGGCACCCTTTATGTTAAGAATGAAAAAATCTATACATTTCGTCACTTGTGTTTTTGCGCTTCGATGGACCATTCAGAAGATAGTGAATATCTCGAGAATCTTTGCATCTATGAGAAAATTCTATGGCACACATTATGTTAGGAATGAAAAAATCTATACATTTTGTCACTTGTGTTTTTGCGCTTCGATGGACCATTCAGAAGATAGTTAATATCTCGAGAATCCTTGCATTTATGAGAAAATGTTATGGCACACTTTATGTTAGGAATGAAAAAATCTATAAATTTTGTCAACTGTGTTTTTGCGCTTCGATGGACCATTCAGAAGATAGTGAATATCTCGAGAATCCTTGCATATATGAGAAAATGTTATGGCACACTTTATGTTAGGAATGGAAAAATCTATAAATTTTGTCACTTTTGTTTTTGCGCTTCGATGGACCATTCAGAAGATAGTGAATATCTCGAGAATCCTTGCATTTATGAGAAAATGTTATGGCACACTTTATGTTAGGAATGAAAAAATCTATAAATTTTGTCACTTGTGTTTTTGCGCTTCGATGGACCATTCAGAAGATAGTGAATATCTCGAGAATCCTTGCATATATGAGAAAATGTTATGGCACACTTAATGTTAGGAATGGAAAAATTTATAAATTTTGTCCCTTGTGTTTTTGCGCTTCGATGGACCATTCAGAAGATAGTGAATATCTCGAGAATCTTTGCATTTATGAGAAAATGTTATGGCACACTTAATGTTAAGAATGAAAAAATCTATACATTTTGTCACTTGTGTTTTTGCGCTTCGATGGACCATTCAGAAGATAGTGAATATCTCGAGAATCCTTGCATTTATGAGAAAATGTTATGGCTCACTTTATGTTAGGAATGAAAAAATCTATAAATTTTGTCACCTGTGTTTTTGCGCTTCGATGGACCATTCAGAAGATAGTGAATATCTCGAGAATCCTTGCATTTATGAGAAAATGTTATGGCACACTTTATGTTAAGAATGAAAAAATCTATACATTTTGTCCCTTGTGTTTTTGCGCTTCGATGGACCATCCCGAAGATAGTGAATATCTCGAGAATCCTTGCATTTATGAGAAAATGTTATGGCACACTTTATGTTAGGAATGAAAAAATTTATAAATTTTGTCACCTGTGTTTTTGCGCTTCGATGGACCATTCAGAAGATAGTGAATATCTCGAGAATCCTTGCATTTATGAGAACATGTTATGGCACACTTAATGTTAAGAATGAAAAAATCTATACACTTTGTCACTTGTGTTTTTGCGCTTCGATGGACCATTCAGAAGATAGTGAATATCTCGAGAATCCTTGCATTTATGAGAAAATGTTATGGCACACTTTATGTTAGGAATGAAAAAATCTATAAATTTTGTCAACTGTGTTTTTGCGCTTCGATGGACCATTCAGAAGATAGTGAATATCTCGAGAATCCTCGCATATATGAGAAAATGTTATGGCACACTTTATGTTAGGAATGGAAAAATCTATAAATTTTGTCACTTGTGTTTTTGCGCTTCGATGGACCATTCAGAAGATAGTGAATATCTCGAGAATCCTTGCATTTATGAGAAAATGTTATGGCACACTTTATGTTAAGAATGAAAAAATCTATACATTTTGTCCCTTGTGTTTTTGCGCTTCGATGGACCATCCCGAAGATAGTGAGTATCTCGAGAATCCTTGCATTTATGAGAAAATGTTATGGCACACTTTATGTTAGGAATGAAAAAATCTATAAATTTTTGCGCTTCGATGGACCATTCAGAAGATAGTGAATATCTCGAGAATCCTTGCATATATGAGAAAATGTTATGGCACACTTTATGTTAGGAATGGAAAAATCTATAAATTTTGTCACTTGTGTTTTTGCGCTTCGATGGACCATTCAGAAGATAGTGACTATCTCGAGAATCTTTGCATTTATGAGAAAAAGTTATGGCACACTTAATGTTAAGAATGAAAAAATCTATAAATTTTGTCACTTGTGTTTTTGCGCTTCGATGGACCATTCAGAAGATAGTGAATATCTCGAGAATCCTTGCATTCATGAGAAAATATTACGGCACACTTTATGTTAGGAATGAAAAAATCTATAAATTTTGTCACCTGTGTTTTTGCGCTTCGATGGACCATCCAGAAGATAGTGAATATCTCGAGAATCCTTGCATTTATGAGAACATGTTATGGCACACTGAATGTTAAGAATGAAAAAATCTAAACATTTTGTCACTTGTGTTTTTGCGCTTCGATGGACCATTCAGAAGATAGTGAATATCTCGAGAATCCTTGCATTTATGAGAAAATCTTATGGCACACTTTATGTTAAGAATGAAAAAATCTATAAATTTTGTCACCTGTGTTTTTGCGCTTTGATGGACCATCCAGAAGATAGTGAATATCTCGAGAATCCTTGCATTTATGAGAAAATCTTACGGCACACTTTATGTTAGGAATGAAAAAATCTATAAATTTTGTCACCTGTGTTTTTGCGCTTCGATGGACCATCCAGAAGATAGTGAATATCTCGAGAATCCTTGCATATATGAGAAAATGTCATGGCACACTTTATGTTAAGAATGAAAAAATCTATAGATTTTGTCACTTGTATTTTTGCGCTTCGATGGACCATCCCGAAGATAGTGAATATCTCGAGAATCGATGCATTTATGAGAAAATCTTATGGCACCTTTTATGTTTAGAATGGAAAAATCTATAAATTTTGTCACTTGTGTTTTTGCGCTTCGATGGACCATTCAGAAGATAGTGAATATCTCGAGAATCCTTGCATTTATGAGAAAATCTTATGGCACACTTTATGTTAGGAATGAAAAAATCTATAAATTTTGTCACCTGTGTTTTTGCGCTTCGATGGACCATTCAGAAGATAGTGAATATCTCGAGAATCCTTGCATTTATGAGAAAATGTTATGGCACACTTTATGTTAGGAATGAAAAAATCTATAAATTTTGTCACCTGTGTTTTTGCGCTTCGATGGACTATTCAGAAGAAAGTGAATATCTCGAGAATCCTTGCATTTATGAGAAAATGTTATGGCACACTTTATGTTAGGAATGAAAAAATCTATAAATTTTGTCACCTGTGTTTTTGCGCTTCGATGGACCATTCAGAAGATAGTGAATATCTCGAGAATCCTTGCATTTATGAGAAAATGTTATGGCACACTTTATGTTAGGAATGAAAAAATCTATAAATTTTGTCACCTGTGTGTTTGCGCTTCGATGGACCATTCAGAAGATAGTGAATATCTCGAGAATCCTTGCATTTATGAGAAAATGTTATGGCACACTTTATGTTAGGAATGAAAAAATCTATAAATTTTGTCACCTGTGTTTTTGCGCTTCGATGGACCATTCAGAAGAAAGTGAATATCTCGAGAATCCTTGCATTTATGAGAAAATGTTATGGCACACTTTATGTTAGGAATGAAAAAATCTATAAATTTTGTCACCTGTGTTTTTGCGCTTCGATGGACCATTCAGAAGATAGTGAATATCTCGAGAATCCTTGCATTTATGAGAAAATGTTATGGCACACTTTATGTTAAGAATAAAAAAATCTATAAATTTTGTCTCCTGTGTTTTTGCGCTTCGATGGACCATTCAGAAGATAGTGAATATCTCGAGAATCCTTGCATTTATGAGAAAATGTTATGGCACACTTTATGTTAAGAATAAAAAAATCTATAAATTTTGTCTCCTGTGTTTTTGCGCTTCGATGGACCATTCAGAAGATAGTGAATATCTCGAGAATCCTTGCATTTATGAGAAAATGTTATGGCTCACTTTATGTTAGGAATGAAAAAATCTATAAATTTTGTCACCTGTGTTTTTGCGCTTCGATGGACCATTCAGAAGATAGTGAATATCTCGAGAATCCTTGCATTTATGAGAACATGTTATGGCACACTTAATGTTAAGAATGAAAAAATCTATACACTTTGTCACTTGTGTTTTTGCGCTTCGATGGACCATTCAGAAGATAGTGAATATCTCGAGAATCCTTGCATTTATGAGAAAATGTTATGGCACACTTTATGTTAGGAATGAAAAAATCTATAAATTTTGTCAACTGTGTTTTTGCGCTTCGATGGACCATTCAGGAGATAGTGAATATCTCGAGAATCCTTGCATATATGAGAAAATGTTATGGCACACTTTATGTTAGGAATGGAAAAATCTATAAATTTTGTCACTTGTGTTTTTGCGCTTCGATGGACCATTCAGAAGATAGTGAATATCTCGAGAATCCTTGCATTTATGAGAAAATGTTATGGCACACTTTATGTTAGGAATGAAAAAATCTATAAATTTTGTCATTTGTGTTTTTGCGCTTCGATGTATCATTCGGAAGATAGTGAATATCTCGAGGATCCTTGCATATATGAGAAAATCTCATGACACACTTTATGTTAAGAATGAAAAAATCTATACATTTCGTCACTTGTGTATTTGCGCTTCGATGGACCATTCAGAAGATAGTGAATATCTCGAGAATCCTTGCATTTATGAGAAAATGTTATGGCACACTTTATGTTAAGAATGAAAAAATCTATCAATTTTGTCACCTGTGTTTTTGCGCTTCGATGTACCATTCGGACGATAGTGAATATCTCGAGAATCCTTGCATATATGAGAAAATCTCATGGCACACTTTATGTTAAGAATGAAAAAATCTATACATTTCGTCATTTGTGTATTTGCGCTTCGATAGACCATTCAGAAGATAGTGAATATCTCGAGAATCCTTGCATTTATGAGAAAATGTTATGGCACACTTTATGTTAAGAATGAAAAAATCTATAAATTGTGTCACTTTTGTTTTTGCGCTTCGATGGACCATTCAGATGATAGGTCATATCTCGAGAATCCTTGCATATATGAGAAAATGTCATGGCACACTTTATGTTAGGAATGAGAAAATCTATACATTTTGTCACTTGTGTATTTGCGCTTCGATGGACCATTCAGAAGATAGTGAATATCTCGAGAATCCTTGCATATATGAGAAAATCTCATGGCACCCTTTATGTTAGGAATGAAAAAATCTATACATTTCGTCACTTGTGTTTTTGCGCTTCGATGGACCATTCAGAAGATAGTGAATATCTCGAGAATCTTTGCATCTATGAGAAAATTCTATTGCACACATTATGTTAGGAATGAAAAAATCTATAAATTTTGTCACCTGTGTTTTTGCGCTTCGATGGACCATTCAGAAGATAGTGAATATCTCAAGAATCCTTGCATTTATGAGAAAATGTTATGGCACACTTTATGTTAAGAATGAAAAAATCTATACATTTTGTCACTTGTGTTTTTGCGCTTCGATGGACCATTCAGAAGATAGTGAATATCTCGAGAATCCATGCATTTATGAGAAAATGTTACGGCACACTTTATGTTGAGAATGAAAAAATCTATACATTTCGTGTGTTGTGTTTTTGCGCTTCGATGGACCATTCAGAAGATAGTGAATATCTCGACAATCCTTGCATATATGAGAAAATGTTATGGCACACTTTATGTTAGGAATGGAAAAATCTATAAATTTTGTCACTTGTGTTTTTGCGCTTCGATGGACCATTCAGAAGATAGTGAATATCTCGAGAATCTTTGCATTTATGAGAAAATGTTATGGCACACTTAATGTTAAGAATGAAAAAATCTATACATTTTGTCACTTGTGTTTTTGCGCTTCGATGGACCATTCAGAAGATAGTGAATATCTCGAGAATCCTTGCATTTATGAGAAAATGTTATGGCTCACTTTATGTTAGGAATGAAAAAATCTATAAATTTTGTCACCTGTGTTTTTGCGCTTCGATGGACCATTCAGAAGATAGTGAATATCTCGAGAATTCTTGCATTTATGAGAAAATGTTATGGCACACTTTATGTTAAGAATGAAAAAATCTATACATTTTGTCCCTTGTGTTTTTGCGCTTCGATGGACCATCCCGAAGATAGTGAATATCTCGAGAATCCTTGCATTTATGAGAAAATGTTATGGCACACTTTATGTTAGGAATGAAAAAATCTATAAATTTTGTCAACTGTGTTTTTGCGCTTCGATGGACCATTCAGAAGATAGTGAATATCTCGAGAATCCTTGCATATATGAGAAAATGTTATGGCACACTTTATGTTAGGAATGGAAAAATCTATAAATTTTGTCACTTGTGTTTTTGCGCTTCGATGGACCATTCAGAAGATAGTGAATATCTCGAGAATCCTTGCATTTATGAGAAAATGTTATGGCACACTTTATGTTAGGAATGAAAAAATCTATAAATTTTGTCACTTGTGTTTTTGCGCTTCGATGGACCATTCAGAAGATAGTGAATATCTGGAGAATCTTTGCATTTATGAGAAAATGTTATGGCACACTTAATGTTAAGAATGAAAAAATCTATTCATTTTGTCACTTGTGTTTTTGCGCTTCGATGGACCATTCAGAAGATAGTGAATATCTCGAGAATCCTTGCATTTATGAGAAAATGTTATGGCACACTTTATGTTAGGAATGAAAAAATCTATAAATTTTGTCACCTGTGTTTTTGCGCTTCGATGGACCATTCAGAAGATAGTGAATATCTCGAGAATCCTTGCATTTATGAGAACATGTTATGGCACACTTAATGTTAGGAATGAAAAAATCTATACATTTTGTCACTTGTGTTTTTGCGCTTCGATGGACCATTCAGAAGATAGTGAATATCTCGAGAATCCTTGCATTTATGAGAACATGTTATGGCACACTTAATGTTAGGAATGAAAAAATCTATACATTTTGTCACTTGTGTTTTTGCGCTTCGATGGACCATTCAGAAGATAGTGAATATCTCGAGAATCCTTGCATTTATGAGAACATGTTATGGCACACTTAATGTTAGGAATGAAAAAATCTATACATTTTGTCACTTGTGTTTTTGCGCTTCGATGGACCATTCAGAAGATAGTGAATATCTCGAGAATCCTTGCATATATGAGAAAATGTTATGGCACACTTTATGTTAGGAATGGAAAAATCTATTAATTTTGTCACTTGTGTTTTTGCGCTTCGATGGACCATTCAGAAGATAGTGAATATCTCGAGAATCCTTGCATTTATGAGAACATGTTATGGCACACTTAATGTTAAGAATGAAAAAATCTATACATTTTGTCACTTGTGTTTTTGCGCTTCGATGGACCATTCAGAAGATAGTGAATATCTCGAGAATCCTTGCATATATGAGAAAATGTTATGGCACACTTTATGTTAGGAATGGAAAAATCTATAAATTTTGTCGATTGTGTTTTTGCGCTTCGATGGACCATTCAGAAGATAGTGAATATCTCGAGAATCTTTGCATTTATGAGAAAATGTTATGGCACACTTAATGTCAAGAATGAAAAAATCTATACATTTTGTCACTTGTGTTTTTGCGCTTCGATGGACCATTCAGAAGATAGTGAATATCTTGAGAATCCTGGCATTTATGAGAAAATGTTATGGCACACTTTATGTTAGGAATGAAAAAATCTATAAATTTTGTCAACTGTGTTTTTGCGCTTCGATGGACCATTCAGAAGATAGTGAATATCTCGAGAATCCTTGCATTTATGAGAACATGTTATGGCACACTTAATGTTAAGAATGAAAAAATCTATACATTTTGTCACTTGTGTTTTTGCGCTTCGATGGACCATTCAGAAGATAGTGAATATCTTGAGAATCCTGGCATTTATGAGAAAATGTTATGGCACACTTTATGTTAGGAATGAAAAAATCTATAAATTTTGTCAACTGTGTTTTTGCGCTTCGATGGACCATTCAGAAGATAGTGAATATCTCGAGAATCCTTGCATTTATGAGAAAATGTTATGGCACACTTTATGTTAGGAATGAAAAAATCTATAAATTTTGTCAACTGTGTTTTTGCGCTTCGATGGACCATTCAGAAGATAGTGAATATCTCGAGAATCCTTGCATATATGAGAAAATGTTATGGCACACTTTATGTTAGGAATGGAAAAATCTATAAATTTTGTCACTTGTGTTTTTGCGCTTCGATGGACCATTCAGAAGATAGTGAATATCTCGAGAATCCTTGCATTTATGAGAAAATGTTATGGCACACTTTATGTTAGGAATGAAAGAATCTATAAATTTTGTCACCTGTGTTTTTGCGCTTCGATGTATCATTCGGAAGATAGTGAATATCTCGAGAATCCTTGCATATATGAGAAAATCTCATGACACACTTTATGTTAAGAATGAAAAAATCTATACATTTCGTCACTTATGTATTTGCGCTTCGATGGACCATTCAGAAGATAGTGAATATCTCGAGAATCCTAGCATTTATGAGAAAATGTTATGGCACACTTTATGTTAAGAATGAAAAAATCTATCAATTTTGTCACCTGTGTTTTTGCGCTTCGATGTACCATTCGGACGATAGTGAATATCTCGAGAATCCTTGCATATATGAGAAAATCTCATGGCACACTTTATGTTAAGAATGAAAAAATCTATACATTTCGTCATTTTTGTATTTGCGCTTCGATAGACCATTCAGAAGATAGTGAATATCTCGAGAATCCTTGCATTTATGAGAAAATGTTATGGCACACTTTATGTTAAGAATGAAAAAATCTATAAATTTTGTCACCTGTGTTTTTGCGCTTCGATGGACCATTCAGAAGATAGTGAATATCTCAAGAATCCTTGCATTTATGAGAAAATGTTATGGCACACTTTATGTTAAGAATGAAAAAATCTATAAATTTTGTCACCTGTGTTTTTGCGCTTCGATGGACCATTCAGAAGATAGTGAATATCTCAAGAATCCTTGCATTTATGAGAAAATGTTATGGCACACTTTATGTTAAGAATGAAAAAATCTATACATTTTGTCACTTGTGTTTTTGCGCTTCGATGGACCATTCAGAAGATAGTGAATCTCGAGAATCCTTGCATTTATGAGAAAATGTTATTGTAGACTTTATGTTGGGAATGAAAAAATTTATAAATTTTGTCTCTTGTGTTTTTGCGCTGCGATGGACCATTCAGAAGATAGTGAATATCTCGAGAATCCTTGCATATATGAGAAAATGTCATGGCACACTTTATGTTAAGAATGAGAAAATCTATACATTTTGTCACTTGTGTATTCGCGCTTCGATGGACCATTCAGAAGATAGTGAATATCTCGAGAATCCTTGCATATATGAGAAAATCTCATGGCACCCTTTATGTTAAGAATGAAAAAATCTATACATTCCGTCAATTGTAATTTTGCGCTACGATGGACCATTCAGAAGATAGTGAATATCTCGAGAATCCTTGCATATATGAGAAAATATCATGGCACACTTTATGTTAAGAATGAAAAAATCTATAAATTTTGTCACCTGTGTTTTTGCGCTTCGATGGACCATTCAGAAGATAGTGAATATCTCAAGAATCCTTGCATTTATGAGAAAATGTTATGGCACACTTTATGTTAAGAATGAAAAAATCTATACATTTTGTCACTTGTGTTTTTGCGCTTCGATGGACCATTCAGAAGATAGTGAATCTCGAGAATCCTTGCATTTATGAGAAAATGTTATTGTAGACTTTATGTTGGGAATGAAAAAATTTATAAATTTTGTCTCTTGTGTTTTTGCGCTGCGATGGACCATTCAGAAGATAGTGAATATCTCGAGAATCCTTGCATATATGAGAAAATGTCATGGCACACTTTATGTTAAGAATGAGAAAATCTATACATTTTGTCACTTGTGTATTCGCGCTTCGATGGACCATTCAGAAGATAGTGAATATCTCGAGAATCCTTGCATATATGAGAAAATCTCATGGCACCCTTTATGTTAAGAATGAAAAAATCTATACATTCCGTCAATTGTAATTTTGCGCTACGATGGACCATTCAGAAGATAGTGAATATTTCGAGAATCCTTGCATATATGAGAAAATATCATGGCACACTTTATGTTAAGAATGAAAAAATTTATAAATTTTGTCTCTTGTGTTTTTGCGCTGCGATGGACCATTCAGAAGATAGTGAATATCTCGAGAATCCTTGCATATATGAGAAAATCTCATGGCACCCTTTATGTTAAGAATGAAAAAATCTATACATTCCGTCACTTGTGTTTTTGCGCTACGATGGACCATTCAGAAGATAGTGAATATCTCGAGAATCCTTGCATATATGAGAAAATGTCATGGCACACTTTATGTTAAGAATGAAAAAATCTATACATTTCGTCACTTGTGTTTTTGCGCTTCGATGGACCATTCAGAAGATAGTGAATATCTCGAGAATCCTTGCATATATGAGAAAATGTCATGGCACACTTTATGTTAAGAATGAAAAAATCTATACATTTCGTCACTTGTGTTTTTGCGCTTCGATAGACCATTCAGGAGATAGTGAATATCTCGAGAATCCTTGCATATATGAGAAAATCTCATGGCACCCTTTATGTTAAGAATGAAAAAATCTATACATTTCGTCACTTGTGTTTTTGCGCTTCGATGGACCATTCAGAAGATAGTGAATATCTCGAGAATCTTTGCATCTATGAGAAAATTCTATGGCACACATTATGTTAGGAATGAAAAAATCTATACATTTTGTCTCTTGTGTTTTTGAGCTTCGATGGACCATTCAGAAAATAGTGAATATCTCGAGGAATCTTTGCATCTATGAGAAAATTCTATGGCACACATTATGTTAGGAATGAAAAAATCTATACATTTTGTCACTTGTGATTTTGCGCTTCGATGGACCATTCAGAAGATAGTTAACATCTCGAGAATCCTTGCATTTATGAGAAAATGTTATGGCACACTTTATGTTAGGAATGAAAAAATCTATAAATTTTGTCAACTGTGTTTTTGCGCTTCGATGGACCATTCAGAAGATAGTGAATATCTCGAGAATCCTTGCATATATGAGAAAATGTTATGGCACACTTTATGTTAGGAATGGAAAAATCTATAAATTTTGTCACCTGTGTTTTTGCGCTTCGATGGACCATTCAGAAGATAGTGAATATCTCGAGAATCCTTGCATTTATGAGAAAATGTTATGGCACACTTTATGTTAGGAATGAAAAAATCTATAAATTTTGTCACCTGTGTTTTTGCGCTTCGATGGACCATTCAGAAGATAGTGAATATCTCGAGAATCCTTGCATTTATGAGAAAATGTTATGGCACACTTTATGTTAGGAATGAAAAAATCTATAAATTTTGTCACCTGTGTTTTTGCGCTTCGATGGACCATTCAGAAGATAGTGAATATCTCGAGAATCCTTGCATTTATGAGAAAATGTTATGGCACACTTTATGTTAGGAATGAAAAAATCTATAAATTTTGTCACCTGTGTTTTTGCGCTTCGATGGACCATTCAGAAGATAGTGAATATCTCGAGAATCCTTGCATTTATGAGAAAATGTTATGGCACACTTTATGTTAGGAATGAAAAAATCTATAAATTTTGTCACCTGTGTTTTTGCGCTTTGATGGACCATTCAGAAGATAGTGAATATCTCGAGAATCCTTGCATTTATGAGAACATGTTATGGCACACTTAATGTTAAGAATGAAAAAATCTATACACTTTGTCACTTGTGTTTTTGCGCTTCGATGGACCATTCAGAAGATAGTGAATATCTCGAGAATCCTTGCATTTATGAGAAAATGTTATGGCACACTTTATGTTAGGAATGAAAAAATCTATAAATTTTGTCAACTGTGTTTTTGCGCTTCGATGGACCATTCAGAAGATAGTGAATATCTCGAGAATCCTTGCATATATGAGAAAATGTTATGGCACACTTTATGTTAGGAATGGAAAAATCAATAAATTTTGTCACTTGTGTTTTTGCGCTTCGATGGACCATTCAGAAGATAGTGAATATCTCGAGAATCCTTGCATTTATGAGAAAATGTTATGGCACACTTTATGTTAAGAATGAAAAAATCTATACATTTTGTCCCTTGTGTTTTTGCGCTTCGATGGACCATCCCGAAGATAGTGAATATCTCGAGAATCCTTGCATTTATGAGAAAATGTTATGGCACACTTTATGTTAGGAATGAAAAAATCTATAAATTTTGTCACTTGTGTTTTTGCGCTTCGATGGACCATTCAGAAGATAGTGAATATCTCGAGAATCCTTGCATATATGAGAAAATGTTATGGCACACTTTATGTTAGGAATGGAAAAATCTATAAATTTTGTCACTTGTGTTTTTGCGCTTCGATGGACCATTCAGAAGATAGTGAATATCTCGAGAATCCTTGCATTTATGAGAAAATGTTATGGCACACTTTATGTTAGGAATGAAAAAATCTATAAATGTTGTCACTTGTGTTTTTGCGCTTCGATGGACCATTCAGAAGATAGTGAATATCTCGAGAATCCTTGCATATATGAGAAAATGTTATGGCACACTTTATGTTAGGAATGGTAAAATTTATAAATTTTGTCACTTGTGTTTTTGCGCTTCGATGGACCATTCAGAAGATAGTGAATATCTCGAGAATCTTTGCATTTATGAGAAAATGTTATGGCACACTTAATGTTAAGAATGAAAAAATCTATACATTTTGTCACTTGTGTTTTTGCGCTTCGATGGACCATTCAGAAGATAGTGAATATCTCGAGAATCCTTGCATTCATGAGAAAATATTACGGCACACTTTATGTTAGGAATGAAAAAATCTATAAATTTTGTCACCTGTGTTTTTGCGCTTCGATGGACCATCCAGAAGATAGTGAATATCTCGAGAATCCTTGCATTTATGAGAACATGTTATGGCACACTGAATGTTAAGAATGAAAAAATCTAAACATTTTGTCACTTGTGTTTTTGCGCTTCGATGGACCATTCAGAAGATAGTGAATATCTCGAGAATCCTTGCATTCATGAGAAAATATTACGGCACACTTTATGTTAGGAATAAAAAAATCTATAAATTTTGTCACCTGTGTTTTTGCGCTTCGATGGACCATCCAGAAGATAGTGAATATCTTGAGAATCCTTGCATTTATGAGAACATGTTATGGCACACTGAATGTTAAGAATGAAAAAATCTAAACATTTTGTCACTTGTGTTTTTGCGCTTCGATGGACCATTCAGAAGATAGTGAATATCTCGAGAATCCTTGCATTTATGAGAAAATCTTATGGCACACTTTATGTTAAGAATGAAAAAATCTATAAATTTTGTCACCTGTGTTTTTGCGCTTCGATGGACCATCCAGAAGATAGTGAATATCTCGAGAATCCTTGCATTTATGAGAAAATCTTACGGCACACTTTATGTTAGGAATGAAAAAATCTATAAATTTTGTCACCTGTGTTTTTGCGTTTCGATGGACCATCCAGAAGATAGTGAATATCTCGAGAATCCTTGCATTTATGAGAAAATGTTATGGCACCTTTTATGTTTAGAATGGAAAAATCTATAAATTTTGTCACTTGTGTTTTTGCGCTTCGATGGACCATTCAGAAGATAGTGAATATCTCGAGAATCCTTGCATTTATGAGAAAATCTTTTGGCACACTTTATGTTAAGAATGAAAAAATCTATAGATTTTGTCACTTGTATTTTTGCGCTTCGATGGACCATCCCGAAGATAGTGAATATCTCGAGAATCCATGCATTTATGAGAAAATGTTATGGCACCTTTTATGTTTAGAATGGAAAAATCTATAAATTTTGTCACTTGTGTTTTTGCGCTTCGATGGACCATTCAGAAGATAGTGAATATCTCGAGAATCCTTGCATTTATGAGAAAATCTTATGGCACACTTTATGTTAGGAATGAAAAAATCTATAAATTTTGTCACCTGTGTTTTTGCGCTTCGATGGACCATTCAGAAGATAGTGAATATCTCGAGAATCCTTGCATTTATGAGAAAATGTTATGGCACACTTTATGTTAGGAATGAAAAAATCTCTAAATTTTGTCACCTGTGTTTTTGCGCTTCGATGGACCATTCAGAAGAAAGTGAATATCTCGAGAATCCTTGCATTTATGAGAAAATGTTATGGCACACTTTATGTTAGGAATGAAAAAATCTATAAATTTTGTCACCTGTGTTTTTGCGCTTCGATGGACCATTCAGAAGATAGTGAATATCTCGAGAATCCTTGCATTTATGAGAAAATGTTATGGCACACTTTATGTTAGGAATGAAAAAATCTATAAATTTTGTCACCTGTGTTTTTGCGCTTCGATGGACCATTCAGAAGATAGTGAATATCTCGAGAATCCTTGCATTTATGAGAAAATGTTATGGCACACTTTATGTTAGGAATGAAAAAATCTATAAATTTTGTCACCTGTGTTTTTGCGCTTCGATGGACCATTCAGAAGAAAGTGAATATCTCGAGAATCCTTGCATTTATGAGAAAATGTTATGGCACACTTTATGTTAGGAATGAAAAAATCTATAAATTTTGTCACTTGTGTTTTTGCGCTTCGATGGACCATTCAGAAGATAGTGAATATCTCGAGAATCCTTGCATATATGAGAAAATGTTATGGCACACTTTATGTTAGGAATGGTAAAATTTATAAATTTTGTCACTTGTGTTTTTGCGCTTCGATGGACCATTCAGAAGATAGTGAATATCTCGAGAATCTTTGCATTTATGAGAAAATGTTATGGCACACTTAATGTTAAGAATGAAAAAATCTATACATTTTGTCACTTGTGTTTTTGCGCTTCGATGGACCATTCAGAAGATAGTGAATATCTCGAGAATCCTTGCATTCATGAGAAAATATTACGGCACACTTTATGTTAGGAATGAAAAAATCTATAAATTTTGTCACCTGTGTTTTTGCGCTTCGATGGACCATCCAGAAGATAGTGAATATCTCGAGAATCCTTGCATTTATGAGAACATGTCATGGCACACTGAATGTTAAGAATGAAAAAATCTAAACATTTTGTCACTTGTGTTTTTGCGCTTCGATGGACCATTCAGAAGATAGTGAATATCTCGAGAATCCTTGCATTCATGAGAAAATATTACGGCACACTTTATGTTAGGAATAAAAAAATCTATAAATTTTGTCACCTGTGTTTTTGCGCTTCGATGGACCATCCAGAAGATAGTGAATATCTTGAGAATCCTTGCATTTATGAGAACATGTTATGGCACACTGAATGTTAAGAATGAAAAAATCTAAACATTTTGTCACTTGTGTTTTTGCGCTTCGATGGACCATTCAGAAGATAGTGAATATCTCGAGAATCCTTGCATTTATGAGAAAATCTTATGGCACACTTTATGTTAAGAATGAAAAAATCTATAAATTTTGTCACCTGTGTTTTTGCGCTTCGATGGACCATCCAGAAGATAGTGAATATCTCGAGAATCCTTGCATTTATGAGAAAATCTTACGGCACACTTTATGTTAGGAATGAAAAAATCTATAAATTTTGTCACCTGTGTTTTTGCGCTTCGATGGACCATCCAGAAGATAGTGAATATCTCGAGAATCCTTGCATTTATGAGAAAATGTTATGGCACCTTTTATGTTTAGAATGGAAAAATCTATAAATTTTGTCACTTGTGTTTTTGCGCTTCGATGGACCATTCAGAAGATAGTGAATATCTCGAGAATCCTTGCATTTATGAGAAAATCTTTTGGCACACTTTATGTTAAGAATGAAAAAATCTATAGATTTTGTCACTTGTATTTTTGCGCTTCGATGGACCATCCCGAAGATAGTGAATATCTCGAGAATCCATGCATTTATGAGAAAATGTTATGGCACCTTTTATGTTTAGAATGGAAAAATCTATAAATTTTGTCACTTGTGTTTTTGCGCTTCGATGGACCATTCAGAAGATAGTGAATATCTCGAGAATCCTTGCATTTATGAGAAAATCTTATGGCACACTTTATGTTAGGAATGAAAAAATCTATAAATTTTGTCACCTGTGTTTTTGCGCTTCGATGGACCATTCAGAAGATAGTGAATATCTCGAGAATCCTTGCATTTATGAGAAAATGTTATGGCACACTTTATGTTAGGAATGAAAAAATCTCTAAATTTTGTCACCTGTGTTTTTGCGCTTCGATGGACCATTCAGAAGAAAGTGAATATCTCGAGAATCCTTGCATTTATGAGAAAATGTTATGGCACACTTTATGTTAGGAATGAAAAAATCTATAAATTTTGTCACCTGTGTTTTTGCGCTTCGATGGACCATTCAGAAGATAGTGAATATCTCGAGAATCCTTGCATTTATGAGAAAATGTTATGGCACACTTTATGTTAGGAATGAAAAAATCTATAAATTTTGTCACCTGTGTTTTTGCGCTTCGATGGACCATTCAGAAGATAGTGAATATCTCGAGAATCCTTGCATTTATGAGAAAATGTTATGGCACACTTTATGTTAGGAATGAAAAAATCTATAAATTTTGTCACCTGTGTTTTTGCGCTTCGATGGACCATTCAGAAGAAAGTGAATATCTCGAGAATCCTTGCATTTATGAGAAAATGTTATGGCACACTTTATGTTAGGAATGAAAAAATCTATAAATTTTGTCACCTGTGTTTTTGCGCTTCGATGGACCATTCAGAAGATAGTGAATATCTCGAGAATCCTTGCATTTATGAGAAAATGTTATGGCTCACTTTATGTTAGGAATGGTAAAATTTATAAATTTTGTCACTTGTGTTTTTGCGCTTCGATGGACCATTCAGAAGATAGTGAATATCTCGAGAATCTTTGCATTTATGAGAAAATGTTATGGCACACTTAATGTTAAGAATGAAAAAATCTATACATTTTGTCACTTGTGTTTTTGCGCTTCGATGGACCATTCAGAAGATAGTGAATATCTCGAGAATCCTTGCATTCATGAGAAAATATTACGGCACACTTTATGTTAGGAATGAAAAAATCTATAAATTTTGTCACCTGTGTTTTTGCGCTTCGATGGACCATCCAGAAGATAGTGAATATCTCGAGAATCCTTGCATTTATGAGAACATGTCATGGCACACTGAATGTTAAGAATGAAAAAATCTAAACATTTTGTCACTTGTGTTTTTGCGCTTCGATGGACCATTCAGAAGATAGTGAATATCTCGAGAATCCTTGCATTCATGAGAAAATATTACGGCACACTTTATGTTAGGAATAAAAAAATCTATAAATTTTGTCACCTGTGTTTTTGCGCTTCGATGGACCATCCAGAAGATAGTGAATATCTTGAGAATCCTTGCATTTATGAGAACATGTTATGGCACACTGAATGTTAAGAATGAAAAAATCTAAACATTTTGTCACTTGTGTTTTTGCGCTTCGATGGACCATTCAGAAGATAGTGAATATCTCGAGAATCCTTGCATTTATGAGAAAATCTTATGGCACACTTTATGTTAAGAATGAAAAAATCTATAAATTTTGTCACCTGTGTTTTTGCGCTTCGATGGACCATCCAGAAGATAGTGAATATCTCGAGAATCCTTGCATTTATGAGAAAATCTTACGGCACACTTTATGTTAGGAATGAAAAAATCTATAAATTTTGTCACCTGTGTTTTTGCGCTTCGATGGACCATCCAGAAGATAGTGAATATCTCGAGAATCCTTGCATTTATGAGAAAATGTTATGGCACCTTTTATGTTTAGAATGGAAAAATCTATAAATTTTGTCACTTGTGTTTTTGCGCTTCGATGGACCATTCAGAAGATAGTGAATATCTCGAGAATCCTTGCATTTATGAGAAAATCTTTTGGCACACTTTATGTTAAGAATGAAAAAATCTATAGATTTTGTCACTTGTATTTTTGCGCTTCGATGGACCATCCCGAAGATAGTGAATATCTCGAGAATCCATGCATTTATGAGAAAATGTTATGGCACCTTTTATGTTTAGAATGGAAAAATCTATAAATTTTGTCACTTGTGTTTTTGCGCTTCGATGGACCATTCAGAAGATAGTGAATATCTCGAGAATCCTTGCATTTATGAGAAAATCTTATGGCACACTTTATGTTAGGAATGAAAAAATCTATAAATTTTGTCACCTGTGTTTTTGCGCTTCGATGGACCATTCAGAAGATAGTGAATATCTCGAGAATCCTTGCATTTATGAGAAAATGTTATGGCACACTTTATGTTAGGAATGAAAAAATCTCTAAATTTTGTCACCTGTGTTTTTGCGCTTCGATGGACCATTCAGAAGAAAGTGAATATCTCGAGAATCCTTGCATTTATGAGAAAATGTTATGGCACACTTTATGTTAGGAATGAAAAAATCTATAAATTTTGTCACCTGTGTTTTTGCGCTTCGATGGACCATTCAGAAGATAGTGAATATCTCGAGAATCCTTGCATTTATGAGAAAATGTTATGGCACACTTTATGTTAGGAATGAAAAAATCTATAAATTTTGTCACCTGTGTTTTTGCGCTTCGATGGACCATTCAGAAGATAGTGAATATCTCGAGAATCCTTGCATTTATGAGAAAATGTTATGGCACACTTTATGTTAGGAATGAAAAAATCTATAAATTTTGTCACCTGTGTTTTTGCGCTTCGATGGACCATTCAGAAGATAGTGAATATCTCGAGAATCCTTGCATTTATGAGAAAATGTTATGGCTCACTTTATGTTAGGAATGGTAAAATTTATAAATTTTGTCACTTGTGTTTTTGCGCTTCGATGGACCATTCAGAAGATAGTGAATATCTCGAGAATCTTTGCATTTATGAGAAAATGTTATGGCACACTTAATGTTAAGAATGAAAAAATCTATACATTTTGTCACTTGTGTTTTTGCGCTTCGATGGACCATTCAGAAGATAGTGAATATCTCGAGAATCCTTGCATTCATGAGAAAATATTACGGCACACTTTATGTTAGGAATGAAAAAATCTATAAATTTTGTCACCTGTGTTTTTGCGCTTCGATGGACCATCCAGAAGATAGTGAATATCTCGAGAATCCTTGCATTTATGAGAACATGTCATGGCACACTGAATGTTAAGAATGAAAAAATCTAAACATTTTGTCACTTGTGTTTTTGCGCTTCGATGGACCATTCAGAAGATAGTGAATATCTCGAGAATCCTTGCATTCATGAGAAAATATTACGGCACACTTTATGTTAGGAATAAAAAAATCTATAAATTTTGTCACCTGTGTTTTTGCGCTTCGATGGACCATCCAGAAGATAGTGAATATCTTGAGAATCCTTGCATTTATGAGAACATGTTATGGCACACTGAATGTTAAGAATGAAAAAATCTAAACATTTTGTCACTTGTGTTTTTGCGCTTCGATGGACCATTCAGAAGATAGTGAATATCTCGAGAATCCTTGCATTTATGAGAAAATCTTATGGCACACTTTATGTTAAGAATGAAAAAATCTATAAATTTTGTCACCTGTGTTTTTGCGCTTCGATGGACCATCCAGAAGATAGTGAATATCTCGAGAATCCTTGCATTTATGAGAAAATCTTACGGCACACTTTATGTTAGGAATGAAAAAATCTATAAATTTTGTCACCTGTGTTTTTGCGCTTCGATGGACCATCCAGAAGATAGTGAATATCTCGAGAATCCTTGCATTTATGAGAAAATGTTATGGCACCTTTTATGTTTAGAATGGAAAAATCTATAAATTTTGTCACTTGTGTTTTTGCGCTTCGATGGACCATTCAGAAGATAGTGAATATCTCGAGAATCCTTGCATTTATGAGAAAATCTTTTGGCACACTTTATGTTAAGAATGAAAAAATCTATAGATTTTGTCACTTGTATTTTTGCGCTTCGATGGACCATCCCGAAGATAGTGAATATCTCGAGAATCCATGCATTTATGAGAAAATGTTATGGCACCTTTTATGTTTAGAATGGAAAAATCTATAAATTTTGTCACTTGTGTTTTTGCGCTTCGATGGACCATTCAGAAGATAGTGAATATCTCGAGAATCCTTGCATTTATGAGAAAATCTTATGGCACACTTTATGTTAGGAATGAAAAAATCTATAAATTTTGTCACCTGTGTTTTTGCGCTTCGATGGACCATTCAGAAGATAGTGAATATCTCGAGAATCCTTGCATTTATGAGAAAATGTTATGGCACACTTTATGTTAGGAATGAAAAAATCTCTAAATTTTGTCACCTGTGTTTTTGCGCTTCGATGGACCATTCAGAAGAAAGTGAATATCTCGAGAATCCTTGCATTTATGAGAAAATGTTATGGCACACTTTATGTTAGGAATGAAAAAATCTATAAATTTTGTCACCTGTGTTTTTGCGCTTCGATGGACCATTCAGAAGATAGTGAATATCTCGAGAATCCTTGCATTTATGAGAAAATGTTATGGCACACTTTATGTTAGGAATGAAAAAATCTATAAATTTTGTCACCTGTGTTTTTGCGCTTCGATGGACCATTCAGAAGATAGTGAATATCTCGAGAATCCTTGCATTTATGAGAAAATGTTATGGCACACTTTATGTTAGGAATGAAAAAATCTATAAATTTTGTCACCTGTGTTTTTGCGCTTCGATGGACCATTCAGAAGAAAGTGAATATCTCGAGAATCCTTGCATTTATGAGAAAATGTTATGGCACACTTTATGTTAGGAATGAAAAAATCTATAAATTTTGTCACCTGTGTTTTTGCGCTTCGATGGACCATTCAGAAGATAGTGAATATCTCGAGAATCCTTGCATTTATGAGAAAATGTTATGGCTCACTTTATGTTAGGAATGAAAAAATCTATAAATTTTGTCACCTGTGTTTTTGCGCTTCGATGGACCATTCAGAAGATAGTGAATATCTCGAGAATCCTTGCATTTATGAGAAAATGTTATGGCTCACTTTATGTTAGGAATGAAAAAATCTATAAATTTTGTCACCTGTGTTTTTGCGCTTCGATGGACCATTCAGAAGATAGTGAATATCTCGAGAATCCTTGCATTTATGAGAAAATGTTATGGCACACTTTATGTTAAGAATGAAAAAGTCTATACATTTTGTCCCTTGTGTTTTTGCGCTTCGATGGACCATCCCGAAGATAGTGAATATCTCGAGAATCCTTGCATTTATGAGAAAATGTTATGGCACACTTTATGTTAGGAATGAAAAAATCTATAAATTTTGTCACCTGTGTTTTTGCGCTTCGATGGACCATTCAGAAGATAGTGAATATCTCGAGAATCCTTGCATTTATGAGAACATGTTATGGCACACTTAATGTTAAGAATGAAAAAATCTATACACTTTGTCACTTGTGTTTTTGCGCTTCGATGGACCATTCAGAAGATAGTGAATATCTCGAGAATCCTTGCATTTATGAGAAAATGTTATGGCACACTTTATGTTAGGAATGAAAAAATCTATAAATTTTGTCAACTGTGTTTTTGCGCTTCGATGGACCATTCAGAAGATAGTGAATATCTCGAGAATCCTTGCATATATGAGAAAATGTTATGGCACACTTTATGTTAGGAATGGAAAAATCTATAAATTTTGTCACTTGTGTTTTTGCGCTTCGATGGACCATTCAGAAGATAGTGAATATCTCGAGAATACTTGCATTTATGAGAAAATGTTATGGCACACTTTATGTTAGGAATGAAAAAATCTATAAATTTTGTCACTTGTGTTTTTGCGCTTCGATGGACCATTCAGAAGATAGTGAATATCTCGAGAATCCTTGCATTTATGAGAAAATGTTATAGCACACTTTATGTTAGGAATGAAAAAATCTATAAATTTTGTCACCTGTGTTTTTGCGCTTCGATGGACCATTCAGAAGATAGTGAATATCTCGAGAATCCTTGCATTTATGAGAAAATGTTATGGCACACTTTATGTTAGGAATGAAAAAATCTATAAATTTTGTCACTTGTGTTTTTGCGCTTCGATGGACCATTCAGAAGATAGTGAATATCTCGAGAATCCTTGCATATATGAGAAAATGTTATGGCACACTTTATGTTAGGAATGGAAAAATCTATAAATTTTGTCACTTGTGTTTTTGCGCTTCGATGGACCATTCAGAAGATAGTGAATATCTGGAGAATCTTTGCATTTATGAGAAAATGTTATGGCACACTTAATGTTAAGAATGAAAAAATCTATTCATTTTGTCACTTGTGTTTTTGCGCTTCGATGGACCATTCAGAAGATAGTGAATATCTCGAGAATCCTTGCATTTATGAGAAAATGTTATGGCACACTTTATGTTAGGAATGAAAAAATCTATAAATTTTGTCGACTGTGTTTTTGCGCTTCGATGGACCATTCAGAAGATAGTGAATATCTCGAGAATCCTTGCATTTATGAGAACATGTTATGGCACACTTTATGTTAAGAATGAAAAAATCTATACATTTCGTCATTTGTGTATTTGCGCTTCGATAGACCATTCAGAAGATAGTGAATATCTCGAGAATCCTTGCATTTATGAGAAAATGTTATGGCACACTTTATGTTAAGAATGAAAAAATCTATACATTTCGTCACTTGTGTATTTGCGCTTCGATGGACCATTCAGATGATAGGTAATATCTCGAGAATCCTTGCATATATGAGAAAATGTTATGGCACACTTAATGTTAAGAATGAAAAAATCTATTCATTTTGTCACTTGTGTTTTTGCGCTTCGATGGACCATTCAGAAGATAGTGAATATCTCGAGAATCCTTGCATTTATGAGAAAATGTTATAGCACACTTTATGTTAGGAATGAAAAAATCTATAAATTTTGTCACCTGTGTTTTTGCGCTTCGATGGACCATTCAGAAGATAGTGAATATCTCGAGAATCCTTGCATTTATGAGAAAATGTTATGGCACACTTTATGTTAGGAATGAAAAAATCTATAAATTTTGTCACTTGTGTTTTTGCGCTTCGATGGACCATTCAGAAGATAATGAATATCTCGAGAATCCTTGCATATATGAGAAAATGTTATGGCACACTTTATGTTAGGAATGGAAAAATCTATAAATTTTGTCACTTGTGTTTTTGCGCTTCGATGGACCATTCAGAAGATAGTGAATATCTGGAGAATCTTTGCATTTATGAGAAAATGTTATGGCACACTTAATGTTAAGAATGAAAAAATCTATTCATTTTGTCACTTGTGTTTTTGCGCTTCGATGGACCATTCAGAAGATAGTGAATATCTCGAGAATCCTTGCATTTATGAGAAAATGTTATGGCACACTTTATGTTAGGAATGAAAAAATCTATAAATTTTGTCACCTGTGTTTTTGCGCTTCGATGGACCATTCAGAAGATAGTGAATATCTCGAGAATCCTTGCATTTATGAGAACATGTTATGGCACACTTAATGTTAGGAATGAAAAAATCTATACATTTTGTCACTTGTGTTTTTGCGCTTCGATGGACCATTCAGAAGATAGTGAATATCTCGAGAATCCTTGCATTTATGAGAACATGTTATGGCACACTTAATGTTAGGAATGAAAAAATCTATAAATTTTGTCGACTGTGTTTTTGCGCTTCGATGGACCATTCAGAAGATAGTGAATATCTCGAGAATCCTTGCATTTATGAGAACATGTTATGGCACACTTAATGTTAAGAATGAAAAAATCTATACATTTTGTCACTTGTGTTTTTGCGCTTTGATGGACCATTCAGAAGATAGTGAATATCCCGAGAATCCTTGCATATATGAGAAAATGTTATGGCACACTTTATGTTAGGAATGGAAAAATCTATAAATTTTGTCGATTGTGTTTTTGCGCTTCGATGGACCATTCAGAAGATAGTGAATATCTCGAGAATCTTTGCATTTATGAGAAAATGTTATGGCACACCTAATGTCAAGAATGAAAAAATCTATACATTTTGTCACTTGTGTTTTTGCGCTTCGATGGACCATTCAGAAGATAGTGAATATCTTGAGAATCCTGGCATTTATGAGAAAATGTTATGGCACACTTTATGTTAGGAATGAAAAAATCTATAAATTTTGTCAACTGTGTTTTTGCGCTTCGATGGACCATTCAGAAGATAGTGAATATTTCGAGAATCCT
The DNA here is from genome assembly GCA_958502075.1 of Orchestes rusci. Classification (NCBI taxonomy): domain Eukaryota; kingdom Metazoa; phylum Arthropoda; class Insecta; order Coleoptera; family Curculionidae; genus Orchestes; species Orchestes rusci. The sequence goes on from OY293303.1 coordinate 89,330,059, forward strand.
TGCAATTATGAGAACATGTTATGGCACACTTAATGTCAAGAATGAAAAAATCTATACACTTTGTCACTTGTGTTTTTGCGCTTCGATGGACCATTCAGAAGATAGTGAATATCTCGAGAATCCTTGCATTTATGAGAAAATGTTATGGCACACTTTATGTTAGGAATGAAAAAATCTATAAATTTTGTCAACTGTGTTTTTGCGCTTCGATGGACCATTCAGAAGATAGTGAATATCTCGAGAATCCTTGCATATATGAGAAAATGTTATGGCACACTTTATGTTAGGAATGGAAAAATCTATAAATTTTGTCACTTGTGTTTTTGCGCTTCGATGGACCATTCAGAAGATAGTGAATATCTCGAGAATCCTTGCATTTATGAGAAAATGTTATGGCACACTTTATGTTAGGAATGAAAAAATCTATAAATTTTGTCACCTGTGTTTTTGCGCTTCGATGTATCATTCGGAAGATAGTGAATATCTCGAGAATCCTTGCATATATGAGAAAATCTCATGACACACTTTATGTTAAGAATGAAAAAATCTATACATTTCGTCACTTGTGTATTTGCGCTTCGATGGACCATTCAGGAGATAGTGAATATCTCGAGAATGCTTGCATTTATGAGAAAATGTTATGGCACACTTTATGTTAAGAATGAAAAAATCTATCAATTTTGTCACCTGTGTTTTTGCGCTTCGATGTACCATTCGGACGATAGTGAATATCTCGAGAATCCTTGCATATATGAGAAAATCTCATGGCACACTTTATGTTAAGAATGAAAAAATCTATACATTTCGTCATTCGTGTATTTGCGCTTCGATAGACCATTCAGAAGATAGTGAATATCTCGAGAATCCTTGCATTTATGAGAAAATGTTATGGCACACTTTATGTTAAGAATGAAAAAATCTATAAATTGTGTCACTTTTGTTTTTGCGCTTCGATGGACCATTCAGATGATAGGTAATATCTCGAGAATCCTTGCATATATGAGAAAATGTCATGGCACACTTTATGTTAGGAATGAGAAAATCTATACATTTTGTCAGTTGTGTATTTGCGCTTCGATGGACCATTCAGAAGATAGTGAATATCTCGAGAATCCTTGCATATATGAGAAAATCTCATGGCACCCTTTATGTTAAGAATGAAAAAATCTATACATTTCGTCACTTGTGTTTTTGCGCTTCGATGGACCATTCAGAAGATAGTGAATATCTCGAGAATCTTTGCATCTATGAGAAAATTCTATTGCACACATTATGTTAGGAATGAAAAAATCTATAAATTTTGTCACATGTGTTTTTGCGCTTCGATGGACCATTCAGAAGATAGTGAATATCTCAAGAATCCTTGCATTTATGAGAAAATGTTATGGCACACTTTATGTTAAGAATGAAAAAATCTATACATTTTGTCACTTGTGTTTTTGCGCTTCGATGGACCATTCAGAAGATAGTGAATATCTCGAGAATCCTTGCATTTATGAGAAAATGTTATTGTAGACTTTATGTTGGGAATGAAAAAATTTATAAATTTTGTCTCTTGTGTTTTTGCGCTGCGATGGACCATTCAGAAGATAGTGAATATCTCGAGAATCCTTGCATATATGAGAAAATGTCATGGCACACTTTATGTTAAGAATGAGAAAATCTATACATTTTGTCACTTGTGTATTCGCGCTTCGATGGACCATTCAGAAGATAGTGGATATCTCGAGAATCCTTGCATATATGAGAAAATCTCATGGCACCCTTTATGTTAAGAATGAAAAAATCTATACATTCCGTCACTTGTAATTTTGCGCTACGATGGACCATTCAGAAGATAGTGAATATCTCGAGAATCCTTGCATATATGAGAAAATATCATGGCACACTTTATGTTAAGAATGAAAAAATTTATAAATTTTGTCTCTTGTGTTTTTGCGCTGCGATGGACCATTCAGAAGATAGTGAATATCTCGAGAATCCTTGCATATATGAGAAAATGTCATGGCACACTTTATGTTAAGAATGAGAAAATCTATACATTTTGTCACTTGTGTATTTGCGCTTCGATGGACCATTCAGAAGATAGTGAATATCTCGAGAATCCTTGCATATATGAGAAAATCTCATGGCACCCTTTATGTTAAGAATGAAAAAATCTATACATTCCGTCACTTGTGTTTTTGCGCTACGATGGACCATTCAGAAGATAGTGAATATCTCGAGAATCCTTGCATATATGAGAAAATGTCATGGCACACTTTATGTTAAGAATGAAAAAATCTATACATTTCGTCACTTGTGTTTTTGCGCTTCGATGGACCATTCAGAAGATAGTGAATATCTCGAGAATCCTTGCATATATGAGAAAATGTCATGGCACACTTTATGTTAAGAATGAAAAAATCTATACATTTCGTCACTTGTGTTTTTGCGCTTCGATAGACCATTCAGGAGATAGTGAATATCTCGAGAATCCTTGCATATATGAGAAAATCTCATGGCACCCTTTATGTTAAGAATGAAAAAATCTATACATTTCGTCACTTGTGTTTTTGCGCTTCGATGGACCATTCAGAAGATAGTGAATATCTCGAGAATCTTTGCATCTATGAGAAAATTCTATGGCACACATTATGTTAGGAATGAAAAAATCTATACATTTTGTCACTTGTGTTTTTGAGCTTCGATGGACCATTCAGAAGATAGTTAATATCTCGAGAATCCTTGCATTTATGAGAAAATGTTATGGCACACTTTATGTTAGGAATGAAAAAATCTATAAATTTTGTCAACTGTGTTTTTGCGCTTCGATGGACCATTCAGAAGATAGTGAATATCTCGAGAATCCTTGCATATATTAGAAAATGTTATGGCACACTTTATGTTAGGAATGGAAAAATCTATAAATTTTGTCACTTTTGTTTTTGTGCTTCGATGGACCATTCAGAAGATAGTGAATATCTCGAGAATCCTTGCATTTATGAGAAAATGTTATGGCACACTTTATGTTAGGAATGAAAAAATCTATAAATTTTGTCACTTGTGTTTTTGCGCTTCGATGGACCATTCAGAAGATAGTGAATATCTCGAGAATCCTTGCATATATGAGAAAATGTTATGGCACACTTTATGTTAGGAATGAAAAAATCTATAAATTTTGTCAACTGTGTTTTTGCGCTTCGATGGACCATTCAGAAGATAGTGAATATCTCGAGAATCCTTGCATATATGAGAAAATGTTATGGCACACTTTATGTTAGGAATGGAAAAATCTATAAATTTTGTCACTTTTGTTTTTGCGCTTCGATGGACCATTCAGAAGATAGTGAATATCTCGAGAATCCTTGCATTTATGAGAAAATGTTATGGCACACTTTATGTTAGGAATGAAAAAATCTATAAATTTTGTCACTTGTGTTTTTGCGCTTCGATGGACCATTCAGAAGATAGTGAATATCTCGAGAATCCTTGCATATATGAGAAAATTTTATGGCACACTTTATGTTAGGAATGGAAAAATCTATAAATTTTGTCACTTGTGTTTTTGCGCTTCGATGGACCATTCAGAAGATAGTGAATATCTCGAGAATCTTTGCATTTATGAGAAAATGTTATGGCACACTTAATGTTAAGAATGAAAAAATCTATACATTTTGTCACTTGTGTTTTTGCGCTTCGATGGACCATTCAGAAGATAGTGAATATCTCGAGAATCCTTGCATTTATGAGAAAATGTTATGGCTCACTTTATGTTAGGAATGAAAAAATCTATAAATTTTGTCACCTGTGTTTTTGCGCTTCGATGGACCATTCAGAAGATAGTGAATATCTCGAGAATCCTTGCATTTATGAGAAAATGTTATGGCACACTTTATGTTAAGAATGAAAAAATCTATACATTTTGTCCCTTGTGTTTTTGCGCTTCGATGGACCATCCCGAAGATAGTGAATATCTCGAGAATCCTTGCATTTATGAGAAAATGTTATGGCACACTTTATGTTAGGAATGAAAAAATCTATAAATTTTGTCACCTGTGTTTTTGCGCTTCGATGGGCCATTCAGAAGATAGTGAATATCTCGAGAATCCTTGCATTTATGAGAAAATGTTATGGCACACTTTATGTTAGGAATGAAAAAATCTATAAATTTTGTCAACTGTGTTTTTGCGCTTCGATGGACCATTCAGAAGATAGTGAATATCTCGAGAATCCTTGCATATATGAGAAAATGTTATGGCACACTTTATGTTAGGAATGGAAAAATCTATAAATTTTGTCACTTGTGTTTTTGCGCTTCGATGGACCATTCAGAAGATAGTGAATATCTCGAGAATCCTTGCATTTATGAGAAAATGTTATGGCACACTTTATGTTAAGAATGAAAAAATCTATACATTTTGTCCCTTGTGTTTTTGCGCTTCGATGGACCATCCCGAAGATAGTGAATATCTCGAGAATCCTTGCATTTATGAGAAAATGTTATGGCACACTTTATGTTAGGAATGAAAAAATCTATAAATTTTGTCACTTGTGTTTTTGCGCTTCGATGGACCATTCAGAAGATAGTGAATATCTCGAGAATCCTTGCATATATGAGAAAATGTTATGGCACACTTTATGTTTGGAATGGAAAAATCTATAAATTTTGTCACTTGTGTTTTTGCGCTTCGATGGACCATTCAGAAGATAGTGAATATCTCGAGAATCCTTGCATTTATGAGAAAATGTTATGGCACACTTTATGTTAGGAATGAAAAAATCTATAAATTTTGTCACTTGTGTTTTTGCGCTTCGATGGACCATTCAGAAGATAGTGAATATCTCGAGAATCCTTGCATATATGAGAAAATGTTATGGCACACTTTATGTTAGGAATGGAAAAATCTATAAATTTTGTCACTTGTGTTTTTGCGCTTCGATGGACCATTCAGAAGATAGTGAATATCTCGAGAATCTTTGCATTTATGAGAAAATGTTATGGCACACTTGATGTTAAGAATGAAAAAATCTATACATTTTGTCACCTGTGTTTTTGCGCTTCGATGGACCATTCAGAAGATAGTGAATATCTCGAGAATCCTTGCATTCATGAGAAAATATTACGGCACACTTTATGTTAGGAATGAAAAAATCTATAAATTTTGTCACCTGCGTTTTTGCGCTTCGATGGACCATCCAGAAGATAGTGAATATCTCGAGAATCCTTGCATTTATGAGAAAATGTTATGGCACACTTTATGTTAAGAATGAAAAAATCTATACATTTTGTCACCTGTGTTTTTGCGCTTCGATGGACCATTCAGAAGATAGTGAATATCTCGAGAATCTTTGCATCTATGAGAAAATTCTATTGCACACATTATGTTAGGAATGAAAAAATCTATAAATTTTGTCACCTGTGTTTTTGCGCTTCGATGGACCATTCAGAAGATAGTGAATATCTCAAGAATCCTTGCATTTATGAGAAAATGTTATGGCACACTTTATGTTAAGAATGAAAAAATCTATACATTTTGTCACTTGTGTTTTTGCGCTTCGATGGACCATTCAGAAGATAGTGAATATCTCGAGAATCCTTGCATTTATGAGAAAATGTTATTGTAGACTTTATGTTGGGAATGAAAAAATTTATAAATTTTGTCTCTTGTGTTTTTGCGCTGCGATGGACCATTCAGAAGATAGTGAATATCTCGAGAATCCTTGCATATATGAGAAAATGTCATGGCACACTTTATGTTAAGAATGAGAAAATCTATAAATTTTGTCACTTTTGTTTTTGCGCTTCGATGGACCATTCAGAAGATAGTGAATATCTCGAGAATCCTTGCATTTATGAGAAAATGTTATGGCACACTTTATTTTAGGAATGAAAAAATCTATAAATTTTGTCACTTGTGTTTTTGCGCTTCGATGGACCATTCAGAAGATAGTGAATATCTCGAGAATCCTTGCATATATGAGAAAATGTTATGGCACACTTTATGTTAGGAATGGAAAAATCTATAAATTTTGTCACTTGTGTTTTTGCGCTTCGATGGACCATTCAGAAGATAGTGAATATCTCGAGAATCTTTGCATTTATGAGAAAATGTTATGGCACACTTAATGTTAAGAATGAAAAAATCTATACATTTTGTCACTTGTGTTTTTGCGCTTCGATGGACCATTCAGAAGATAGTGAATATCTCGAGAATCCTTGCATTTATGAGAAAATGTTATGGCTCACTTTATGTTAGGAATGAAAAAATCTATAAATTTTGTCACCTGTGTTTTTGCGCTTCGATGGACCATTCAGAAGATAGTGAATATCTCGAGAATTCTTGCATTTATGAGAAAATGTTATGGCACACTTTATGTTAAGAATGAAAAAATCTATACATTTTGTCCCTTGTGTTTTTGCGCTTCGATGGACCATCCCGAAGATAGTGAATATCTCGAGAATCCTTGCATTTATGAGAAAATGTTATGGCACACTTTATGTTAGGAATGAAAAAATCTATAAATTTTGTCAACTGTGTTTTTGCGCTTCGATGGACCATTCAGAAGATAGTGAATATCTCGAGAATCCTTGCATATATGAGAAAATGTTATAGCACACTTTATGTTAGGAATGGAAAAATCTATAAATTTTGTCACTTGTGTTTTTGCGCTTCGATGGACCATTCAGAAGATAGTGAATATCTCGAGAATCCTTGCATTTATGAGAAAATGTTATGGCACACTTTATGTTAGGAATGAAAAAATCTATAAATTTTGTCACTTGTGTTTTTGCGCTTCGATGGACCATTCAGAAGATAGTGAATATCTCGAGAATCCTTGCATATATGAGAAAATGTTATGGCACACTTTATGTTAGGAATGGAAAAATCTATAAATTTTGTCACTTGTGTTTTTGCGCTTCGATGGACCATTCAGAAGATAGTGAATATCTCGAGAATCTTTGCATTTATGAGAAAATGTTATGGCACACTTAATGTTAAGAATGAAAAAATCTATTCATTTTGTCACTTGTGTTTTTGCGCTTCGATGGACCATTCAGAAGATAGTGAATATCTCGAGAATCCTTGCATTTATGAGAAAATGTTATAGCACACTTTATGTTAGGAATGAAAAAATCTATAAATTTTGTCACCTGTGTTTTTGCGCTTCGATGGACCATTCAGAAGATAGTGAATATCTCGAGAATCCTTGCATTTATGAGAAAATGTTATGGCACACTTTATGTTAGGAATGAAAAAATCTATAAATTTTGTCACTTGTGTTTTTGCGCTTCGATGGACCATTCAGAAGATAGTGAATATCTCGAGAATCCTTGCATATATGAGAAAATGTTATGGCACACTTTATGTTAGGAATGGAAAAATCTATAAATTTTGTCACTTGTGTTTTTGCGCTTCGATGGACCATTCAGAAGATAGTGAATATCTGGAGAATCTTTGCATTTATGAGAAAATGTTATGGCACACTTAATGTTAAGAATGAAAAAATCTATTCATTTTGTCACTTGTGTTTTTGCGCTTCGATGGACCATTCAGAAGATAGTGAATATCTCGAGAATCCTTGCATTTATGAGAAAATGTTATGGCACACTTTATGTTAGGAATGAAAAAATCTATAAATTTTGTCACCTGTGTTTTTGCGCTTCGATGGACCATTCAGAAGATAGTGAATATCTCGAGAATCCTTGCATTTATGAGAACATGTTATGGCACACTTAATGTTAGGAATGAAAAAATCTATACATTTTGTCACTTGTGTTTTTGCGCTTCGATGGACCATTCAGAAGATAGTGAATATCTCGAGAATCCTTGCATTTATGAGAACATGTTATGGCACACTTAATGTTAGGAATGAAAAAATCTATAAATTTTGTCGACTGTGTTTTTGCGCTTCGATGGACCATTCAGAAGATAGTGAATATCTCGAGAATCCTTGCATTTATGAGAACATGTTATGGCACACTTAATGTTAAGAATGAAAAAATCTATACATTTTGTCACTTGTGTTTTTGCGCTTTGATGGACCATTCAGAAGATAGTGAATATCCCGAGAATCCTTGCATATATGAGAAAATGTTATGGCACACTTTATGTTAGGAATGGAAAAATCTATAAATTTTGTCGATTGTGTTTTTGCGCTTCGATGGACCATTCAGAAGATAGTGAATATCTCGAGAATCTTTGCATTTATGAGAAAATGTTATGGCACACCTAATGTCAAGAATGAAAAAATCTATACATTTTGTCCCTTGTGTTTTTGCGCTTCGATGGACCATCCCGAAGATAGTGAATATCTCGAGAATCCTTGCATTTATGAGAAAATGTTATGGCACACTTTATGTTAGGAATGAAAAAATTTATAAATTTTGTCACCTGTGTTTTTGCGCTTCGATGGACCATTCAGAAGATAGTGAATATCTCGAGAATCCTTGCATTTATGAGAACATGTTATGGCACACTTAATGTTAAGAATGAAAAAATCTATACACTTTGTCACTTGTGTTTTTGCGCTTCGATGGACCATTCAGAAGATAGTGAATATCTCGAGAATCCTTGCATTTATGAGAAAATGTTATGGCACACTTTATGTTAGGAATGAAAAAATCTATAAACTTTGTCAACTGTGTTTTTGCGCTTCGATGGACCATTCAGAAGATAGTGAATATCTCGAGAATCCTCGCATATATGAGAAAATGTTATGGCACACTTTATGTTAGGAATGGAAAAATCTATAAATTTTGTCACTTGTGTTTTTGCGCTTCGATGGACCATTCAGAAGATAGTGAATATCTCGAGAATCCTTGCATTTATGAGAAAATGTTATGGCACACTTTATGTTAAGAATGAAAAAATCTATACATTTTGTCCCTTGTGTTTTTGCGCTTCGATGGACCATCCCGAAGATAGTGAGTATCTCGAGAATCCTTGCATTTATGAGAAAATGTTATGGCACACTTTATGTTAGGAATGAAAAAATCTATAAATTTTTGCGCTTCGATGGACCATTCAGAAGATAGTGAATATCTCGAGAATCCTTGCATATATGAGAAAATGTTATGGCACACTTTATGTTAGGAATGGAAAAATCTATAAATTTTGTCACTTGTGTTTTTGCGCTTCGATGGACCATTCAGAAGATAGTGAATATCTCGAGAATCTTTGCATTTATGAGAAAAAGTTATGGCACACTTAATGTTAAGAATGAAAAAATCTATACATTTTGTCACTTGTGTTTTTGCGCTTCGATGGACCATCCAGAAGATAGTGAATATCTCGAGAATCCTTGCATTCATGAGAAAATATTACGGCACACTTTATGTTAGGAATGAAAAAATCTATAAATTTTGTCACCTGTGTTTTTGCGCTTCGATGGACCATCCAGAAGATAGTGAATATCTCGAGAATCCTTGCATTTATGAGAACATGTTATGGCACACTGAATGTTAAGAATGAAAAAATCTAAACATTTTGTCACTTGTGTTTTTGCGCTTCGATGGACCATTCAGAAGATAGTGAATATCTCGAGAATCCTTGCATTCATGAGAAAATATTACGGCACACTTTATGTTAGGAATGAAAAAATCTATAAATTTTGTCACTTGTGTTTTTGCGCTTCGATGGACCATTCAGAAGATAGTGAATATCTCGAGAATCCTTGCATTCATGAGAAAATATTACGGCACACTTTATGTTAGGAATGAAAAAATCTATAAATTTTGTCACCTGTGTTTTTGCGCTTCGATGGACCATCCAGAAGATAGTGAATATCTCGAGAATCCTTGCATTTATGAGAACATGTTATGGCACACTGAATGTTAAGAATGAAAAAATCTAAACATTTTGTCACTTGTGTTTTTGCGCTTCGATGGACCATTCAGAAGATAGTGAATATCTCGAGAATCCTTGCATTTATGAGAAAATCTTATGGCACACTTTATGTTAAGAATGAAAAAATCTATAAATTTTGTCACCTGTGTTTTTGCGCTTCGATGGACCATCCAGAAGATAGTGAATATCTCGAGAATCCTTGCATTTATGAGAACATGTTATGGCACACTGAATGTTAAGAATGAAAAAATCTAAACATTTTGTCACTTGTGTTTTTGCGCTTCGATGGACCATTCAGAAGATAGTGAATATCTCGAGAATCCTTGCATTTATGAGAAAATCTTACGGCACACTTTATGTTAGGAATGAAAAAATCTATAAATTTTGTCACCTGTGTTTTTGCGCTTCGATGTTATCCAGAAGATAGTGAATATCTCGAGAATCCTTGCATATATGAGAAAATGTCATGGCACACTTTATGTTAAGAATGAAAAAATCTATAGATTTTGTCACTTGTATTTTTGCGCTTCGATGGACCATCCCGAAGATAGTGAATATCTCGAGAATCGATGCATTTATGAGAAAATCTTATGGCACCTTTTATGTTTAGAATGGAAAAATCTATAAATTTTGTCACTTGTGTTTTTGCGCTTCGATGGACCATTCAGAAGATAGTGAATATCTCGAGAATCCTTGCATTTATGAGAAAATCTTATGGCACACTTTATGTTAGGAATGAAAAAATCTATAAATTTTGTCACCTGTGTTTTTGCGCTTCGATGGACCATTCAGAAGATAGTGAATATCTCGAGAATCCTTGCATTTATGAGAAAATGTTATGGCACACTTTATGTTAGGAATGAAAAAATCTATAAATTTTGTCACCTGTGTTTTTGCGCTTCGATGGACTATTCAGAAGAAAGTGAATATCTCGAGAATCCTTGCATTTATGAGAAAATGTTATGGCACACTTTATGTTAGGAATGAAAAAATCTATAAATTTTGTCACCTGTGTTTTTGCGCTTCGATGGACCATTCAGAAGATAGTGAATATCTCGAGAATCCTTGCATTTATGAGAAAATGTTATGGCACACTTTATGTTAGGAATGAAAAAATCTATAAATTTTGTCACCTGTGTGTTTGCGCTTCGATGGACCATTCAGAAGATAGTGAATATCTCGAGAATCCTTGCATTTATGAGAAAATGTTATGGCACACTTTATGTTAGGAATGAAAAAATCTATAAATTTTGTCACCTGTGTTTTTGCGCTTCGATGGACCATTCAGAAGATAGTGAATATCTCGAGAATCCTTGCATATATGACAAAATGTCATGGCACCCTTTATGTTAAGAATGAAAAAATCTATACATTCCGTCACTTGTGTTTTTGCGCTACGATGGACCATTCAGAAGATAGTGAATATCTCGAGAATCCTTGCATATATGAGAAAATGTCATGGCACACTTTATGTTAAGAATGAAAAAATCTATACATTTCGTCACTTGTGTTTTTGCGCTTCGATGGACCATTCAGAAGATAGTGAATATCTCGAGAATCCTTGCATATATGAGAAAATGTCATGGCACACTTTATGTTAAGAATGAAAAAATCTATACATTTCGTCACTTGTGTTTTTGCGCTTCGATCGACCATTCAGGAGATAGTGAATATCTCGAGAATCCTTGCATATATGAGAAAATCTCATGGCACCCTTTATGTTAAGAATGAAAAAATCTATACATTTCGTCACTTGTGTTTTTGCGCTTCGATGGACCATTCAGAAGATAGTGAATATCTCGAGAATCTTTGCATCTATGAGAAAATTCTATGGCACACATTATGTTAGGAATGAAAAAATCTATACATTTTGTCACTTGTGTTTTTGCGCTTCGATGGACCATTCAGAAGATAGTTAATATCTCGAGAATCCTTGCATTTATGAGAAAATGTTATGGCACACTTTATGTTAGGAATGAAAAAATCTATAAATTTTGTCAACTGTGTTTTTGCGCTTCGATGGACCATTCAGAAGATAGTGAATATCTCGAGAATCCTTGCATATATGAGAAAATGTTATGGCACACTTTATGTTAGGAATGGAAAAATCTATAAATTTTGTCACTTTTGTTTTTGCGCTTCGATGGACCATTCAGAAGATAGTGAATATCTCGAGAATCCTTGCATTTATGAGAAAATGTTATGGCACACTTTATGTTAGGAATGAAAAAATCTATAAATTTTGTCACTTGTGTTTTTGCGCTTCGATGGACCATTCAGAAGATAGTGAATATCTCGAGAATCCTTGCATATATGAGAAAATGTTATGGCACACTTAATGTTAGGAATGGAAAAATTTATAAATTTTGTCCCTTGTGTTTTTGCGCTTCGATGGACCATTCAGAAGATAGTGAATATCTCGAGAATCTTTGCATTTATGAGAAAATGTTATGGCACACTTAATGTTAAGAATGAAAAAATCTATACATTTTGTCACTTGTGTTTTTGCGCTTCGATGGACCATTCAGAAGATAGTGAATATCTCGAGAATCCTTGCATTTATGAGAAAATGTTATGGCTCACTTTATGTTAGGAATGAAAAAATCTATAAATTTTGTCACCTGTGTTTTTGCGCTTCGATGGACCATTCAGAAGATAGTGAATATCTCGAGAATCCTTGCATTTATGAGAAAATGTTATGGCACACTTTATGTTAAGAATGAAAAAATCTATACATTTTGTCCCTTATGTTTTTGCGCTTGGATGGACCATCCCGAAGATAGTGAATATCTCGAGAATCCTTGCATTTATGAGAAAATGTTATGGCACACTTTATGTTAGGAATGAAAAAATTTATAAATTTTGTCACCTGTGTTTTTGCGCTTCGATGGACCATTCAGAAGATAGTGAATATCTCGAGAATCCTTGCATTTATGAGAACATGTTATGGCACACTTAATGTTAAGAATGAAAAAATCTATACACTTTGTCACTTGTGTTTTTGCGCTTCGATGGACCATTCAGAAGATAGTGAATATCTCGAGAATCCTTGCATTTATGAGAAAATGTTATGGCACACTTTATGTTAGGAATGAAAAAATCTATAAATTTTGTCAACTGTGTTTTTGCGCTTCGATGGACCATTCAGAAGATAGTGAATATCTCGAGAATCCTCGCATATATGAGAAAATGTTATGGCACACTTTATGTTAGGAATGGAAAAATCTATAAATTTTGTCACTTGTGTTTTTGCGCTTCGATGGACCATTCAGAAGATAGTGAATATCTCGAGAATCCTTGCATTTATGAGAAAATGTTATGGCACACTTTATGTTAAGAATGAAAAAATAATAATAATATTCGTTTATTTAGCATCAGCTACAATAGAACAGTTACAGAAAAAGGAGTATAAAATTTAAATATAAAAAAATATGGTTAATCACAGGTTATCACAATATGTTGTCTTAACATTTTTTTAAAAAGGATCATATTATCACAGCTCTTAATATTTGTTGGTAACAGATTAAATTCATGCAAGCCTTTATACATAATAGATTTGTACATAGAGTTAGATCTACATTTATCCACAAGAATAAAGTCATCACAATTTCTAGTTTTATAATTATGTACATCTCTAAACACAGTCACTTTATCACAGATATATGGGGGCAATATTTTTTGTTTGATTTTAAAAATATACAATAAAACATTATACTTAATTTTTTGACTTACTGACAAAACATCTAACATATCAAGCATTAATTTAATTGGTGTATATTTATTACATTTTAAAACTACTCTTAAAGCTCTATTTTGAATTTTTTGAATCTCATTGATTTTGTAATTTGGCAGGCTGTACAAAATGGTTGAACAGAATTGAAGGTGGGGAGATGCAATAGCATTGTAAATCATCAATTTTGCATAAGCAGAGAGTTGTTGACAAGCTCGTGAAATAAAACCGACTTTTTTCGAAAATTTGCGCATCATAAAATTGGCGTGATCGTGAAAATTTAAAGTTGGATCCAATGTTATCCCAAGGTACTTAACTCTCTCCTCATACACAATTTTTTCGTCGTTGATGACAATATTTATATTATCCTTATCAACATTAGCCAACCTAGTCCTATTACCATATACACAAAATTTGGATTTACTCGTATTGATACATAATTTGTTATTACATAGCCACATAAAAATGCTGTTTAATTCGGAGTTTAAGGTGTTCTGCATTTCATTGAGATCATTTCCAACAACATACAACATAGTATCGTCAGCAAACAATACGACTTCACACTTACTAACCATTTTAACAATATCATTGATGTATATAATAAACAGTAATGGACCCAGTACTGTACCTTGGGGTACTCCATAATTAACAATAAGAGAATCGGACACAGTATTCTTGAATTTTACTCTTTGACTACGGTTATACAAATAATCTTCAAACCACTTTAAAACAGTACCCTCAACACCAATTGACGTTAATTTACATAACAAAAGTGACCTATCAACAGTTTCAAACGCACGCTTAAGATCTAAAAACACAGCCAAAACAATATTGCCCTTATCCATAGCTTTTCTAAACTCATAACAAATATTCACAATGACTGACTCACATGAGTGTTTTTCCCTGAAGCCGGACTGATTAGGAACTAATATATTATTTTTAACGCAGTGAAGCAGTAATTGTTCCTTTACCTCAATTTCTAGCAATTTTTCATAACAAGGAACTGTGTTGATAGGCCTGAACTCCTGATGATTTTTAGTATTGTGAACTTTGGGAACAGGGATCACTGTTGACATTTTCCAGGTTTCCGGGAATGTTCCAGTTGATAAGGACAGATTTATGACGTCGAGTAGTCGGTTTCCAATTACAGAACAAGCATCACTCAGAATCTTCTTCGATATTCCATTTTCACCGCCCCCAACATTTTTCATTTTTTTCAGTGTTTCTTTCATTTTATTTAGTGTGATATTTTCAAATTTGCGAAAAACAATAAGAGGATTAGTTGATGTCAAAGTATAACTTATAATAGGGTCCGGAATGTTACTAATTATACGTTCAATGCTCTGAATAAAATACTCATTGAATCCATTGGCTATGCACTGTTCATCAGCAAATGTTTTCTTCTCAAAAATAATTTCGTCTGGCAGATTGTGGTTTTTACTAGGCAAAAGTGTTTTAAGGTTCCTCCAGAGTTCTTGAGGATTATGCTTGTTCTCATCGATGGTTCCAATAAAATATTTCTCCTTTTCTGTCCTTATTTTGTTAACTATCAAGTTTCTCATGAGTTTGTATTCATTCCAACAATCGTTATTATTCGTCAGTACCGCTCTTTTATAAAGATGATCTCTGTCCCTCATCATCTCTCTAATCTCTTCATTCACCCATTTTTTATCCAGGTATTTTTGTTTTAAATTTATTTTGGTTTTAGGGCACATTTCGTCGAGGACATTTATTATATTTTGAACAAAAAGATCGGCGAGCAGATTAACATTCGAAAGAGAACTATTCCATGGAGCATCAATGAGAAAATCTTGGATTGTATCAACATTATAATTTTTCATTGATCTTCGGTAAGTTATCAGGTCTTTTGCAATATGAGGGTTATTATTATTTAATGTTACAGTTAGAATCGAATGATCACTTATCTTCGGAGTATGATGAACTTTGTGGACAGTATGTTTATGATTCGTTATGATGTAGTCAATTAGTGTCTGACTTCTTTGTACAATTCTAGTGGGAGTGTTTACAATTTGGTGGAATCCATTGGAGTATATGATATTACGAATCTTGGTGCCATAAAAACCATCCTTCAACAAGTCAAAATTAAAGTCCCCCATAACATAGCTGATGCCATCAAATTCAGCCAACCGGTCCATATAATCCGAAAAAAAATCAATAAATTTGGAGTTTTCGTTCTGCGGTGGATGATATAATACACCAAATAAGTACCTCGTGCCAGCATAAGATAATTCCAATGATACTATCCAAACATAGTTATCAATACATTGAATATTATTAATTTTATATCGTAAATCTGATCTTATCAGAGCCATTACTCCCCCCGTTCTTTTGTTATTAGTCACACTTTGTTCCAATCTGTATCCATCTATTAGAAGTTCAACCGAATCAACGTCTTCTGAAACATGAGTTTCAGAGAGTAAAACCAACAGAGGTCTCCAGTTATTAATTAAAATGACAATACTGTCCTTGTTGTTAAGAAAGCCCTGACAGTTAAAATAAACAACACCCGAGCTCAGGCCAATCTCACAGTCTAATTGCTATTTTATGACCTTATTTCTTTGAACCTGCTCAATTCTTTTATAAGTTTCACAATTATTGACATCCCATACGACATGATCCACATTTAAAGTTAACTTATACTTATCATTGGCTAAAATACAGTTAGAACATTTACTCACATTATTGGTACACACAGTAACATCATGTTCACCACTACACTTAGCACAGGCCTTCTTATCCTTGCAATCCTTCATTACGTGGCCGTAACGACAGCACTTGAAACAACGGACAATTCCATAATCCGAGTAGACTGGACACCGATTCCATCCAATGTTGAGTTTCTGCTTTTCCATAATCATACTGTAGTTGGTGGCATCAACTTCCAAGACAACATTGAAACGATGGTTATTAACCTTGGTTCTGCGTAATAACAGCATTTTTGAGTTGGTGTTGATGATCAAGTTGTTTTGTTTAGTCAGCTTTGTCAGGATATCATCATCAGAAGTTTGAAATTCACCATCATCGATTCCCACAACCTTGACGCGATGATTCAGCTGCTTCGGTGTTGACACAGTATAATTGTCTCCCAACTTACTCTGGATATGCGATTGAATGTTTGACAACTCCTTCTCATCCCCACAGTTCAAAATTAGGCCTCCATTTTTAGTTTGACGTCCCATCGCTAAACCTGCTCCAATATCCATTGGATTCACATTTTTTCTCAAGTGCTCTTTTACTTGCTGAATATTTTGTTGAGTATCCTTAGGTTTCACCACTAATACTTTATTGTTTTTGGCGACCGCTGCATAACTTGCATTATTTGACGTTTGGGATAAAGAGACTGCCACAGATGAGTTTGCGGTTTTCAAACTTTTAACTTCAGCGTTGAGGTTGTGGTTATCTTCCAATAACACATCCACTTTTCCATTCAACAGATCCACTTTTCCTGTCAACTCCTTGATTTTCTCAACTAAAAACTGTATAGCTGAATACATTTCCTCAGTTGTTTTGGGTTGATCTCCAAAATCTTCCGTACGGCTCCTTTTTCTCTGTTTGTTTACAGAGTCACATGACTTGCATTTCCATGCTGATTTTTTCATGTGAAACCCTCTAGTCTCCACATTTCCACATTTTGCATGAAAGGAATATTTACATGCCGTGCAAATAAGAATTGATTTTTGGTCATCTACAATTTTGCAGATTATGCAAATTCCATCGCCTTTTAAATTCTCGTTGACTTCGTTGCCTTCCATCACATCAGCAATCGGTGGCCCGGTGAGTTTTTGTTGAAATTGCTTATCTCGGCTATTAAGATAAGGCAAGGAATTTCACTATTTCCGCAATGATTCCTTCACTTTTCGCACAATACTATCTCACAATCAATAGTATATTGATTGCTCTTACAACTGTATAAAATCCAAACTTTAACGTTACTTTTTACAATTTATCGACGATTAAAAACGAGAGCTCAAAAACACGTCCGTACCGCATGGCAGGCATTGAAATACATGACAGGCATTGAAATACAAATCTATACATTTTGTCCCTTGTGTTTTTGCGCTTCGATGGACCATCCCGAAGATAGTGAGTATCTCGAGAATCCTTGCATTTATGAGAAAATGTTATGGCACACTTTATGTTAGGAATGAAAAAATCTATAAATTTTTGCGCTTCGATGGACCATTCAGAAGATAGTGAATATCTCGAGAATCCTTGCATATATGAGAAAATGTTATGGCACACTTTATGTTAGGAATGGAAAAATCTATAAATTTTGTCACTTGTGTTTTTGCGCTTCGATGGACCATTCAGAAGATAGTGACTATCTCGAGAATCCTTGCATTTATGAGAACATGTTATGGCACACTGAATGTTAAGAATGAAAAAATCTAAACATTTTGTCACTTGTGTTTTTGCGCTTCGATGGACCATTCAGAAGATAGTGAATATCTCGAGAATCCTTGCATTCATGAGAAAATATTACGGCACACTTTATGTTA
The DNA here is from genome assembly GCA_958502075.1 of Orchestes rusci. Lineage (NCBI taxonomy): Eukaryota > Metazoa > Arthropoda > Insecta > Coleoptera > Curculionidae > Orchestes > Orchestes rusci. The sequence goes on from OY293303.1 coordinate 89,348,139, forward strand.
GGAATGAAAAAATCTATAAATTTTGTCACTTGTGTTTTTGCGCTTCGATGGACCATTCAGAAGATAGTGAATATCTCGAGAATCCTTGCATTCATGAGAAAATATTACGGCACACTTTATGTTAGGAATGAAAAAATCTATAAATTTTGTCACCTGTGTTTTTGCGCTTCGATGGACCATCCAGAAGATAGTGAATATCTCGAGAATCCTTGCATTTATGAGAACATGTTATGGCACACTGAATGTTAAGAATGAAAAAATCTAAACATTTTGTCACTTGTGTTTTTGCGCTTCGATGGACCATTCAGAAGATAGTGAATATCTCGAGAATCCTTGCATTTATGAGAAAATCTTATGGCACACTTTATGTTAAGAATGAAAAAATCTATAAATTTTGTCACCTGTGTTTTTGCGCTTTGATGGACCATCCAGAAGATAGTGAATATCTCGAGAATCCTTGCATTTATGAGAAAATCTTACGGCACACTTTATGTTAGGAATGAAAAAATCTATAAATTTTGTCACCTGTGTTTTTGCGCTTCGATGGACCATCCAGAAGATAGTGAATATCTCGAGAATCCTTGCATATATGAGAAAATGTCATGGCACACTTTATGTTAAGAATGAAAAAATCTATAGATTTTGTCACTTGTATTTTTGCGCTTCGATGGACCATCCCGAAGATAGTGAATATCTCGAGAATCGATGCATTTATGAGAAAATCTTATGGCACCTTTTATGTTTAGAATGGAAAAATCTATAAATTTTGTCACTTGTGTTTTTGCGCTTCGATGGACCATTCAGAAGATAGTGAATATCTCGAGAATCCTTGCATTTATGAGAAAATCTTATGGCACACTTTATGTTAGGAATGAAAAAATCTATAAATTTTGTCACCTGTGTTTTTGCGCTTCGATGGACCATTCAGAAGATAGTGAATATCTCGAGAATCCTTGCATTTATGAGAAAATGTTATGGCACACTTTATGTTAGGAATGAAAAAATCTATAAATTTTGTCACCTGTGTTTTTGCGCTTCGATGGACTATTCAGAAGAAAGTGAATATCTCGAGAATCCTTGCATTTATGAGAAAATGTTATGGCACACTTTATGTTAGGAATGAAAAAATCTATAAATTTTGTCACCTGTGTTTTTGCGCTTCGATGGACCATTCAGAAGATAGTGAATATCTCGAGAATCCTTGCATTTATGAGAAAATGTTATGGCACACTTTATGTTAGGAATGAAAAAATCTATAAATTTTGTCACCTGTGTGTTTGCGCTTCGATGGACCATTCAGAAGATAGTGAATATCTCGAGAATCCTTGCATTTATGAGAAAATGTTATGGCACACTTTATGTTAGGAATGAAAAAATCTATAAATTTTGTCACCTGTGTTTTTGCGCTTCGATGGACCATTCAGAAGAAAGTGAATATCTCGAGAATCCTTGCATTTATGAGAAAATGTTATGGCACACTTTATGTTAGGAATGAAAAAATCTATAAATTTTGTCACCTGTGTTTTTGCGCTTCGATGGACCATTCAGAAGATAGTGAATATCTCGAGAATCCTTGCATTTATGAGAAAATGTTATGGCACACTTTATGTTAAGAATAAAAAAATCTATAAATTTTGTCTCCTGTGTTTTTGCGCTTCGATGGACCATTCAGAAGATAGTGAATATCTCGAGAATCCTTGCATTTATGAGAAAATGTTATGGCACACTTTATGTTAAGAATAAAAAAATCTATAAATTTTGTCTCCTGTGTTTTTGCGCTTCGATGGACCATTCAGAAGATAGTGAATATCTCGAGAATCCTTGCATTTATGAGAAAATGTTATGGCTCACTTTATGTTAGGAATGAAAAAATCTATAAATTTTGTCACCTGTGTTTTTGCGCTTCGATGGACCATTCAGAAGATAGTGAATATCTCGAGAATCCTTGCATTTATGAGAACATGTTATGGCACACTTAATGTTAAGAATGAAAAAATCTATACACTTTGTCACTTGTGTTTTTGCGCTTCGATGGACCATTCAGAAGATAGTGAATATCTCGAGAATCCTTGCATTTATGAGAAAATGTTATGGCACACTTTATGTTAGGAATGAAAAAATCTATAAATTTTGTCAACTGTGTTTTTGCGCTTCGATGGACCATTCAGGAGATAGTGAATATCTCGAGAATCCTTGCATATATGAGAAAATGTTATGGCACACTTTATGTTAGGAATGGAAAAATCTATAAATTTTGTCACTTGTGTTTTTGCGCTTCGATGGACCATTCAGAAGATAGTGAATATCTCGAGAATCCTTGCATTTATGAGAACATGTTATGGCACACTTAATGTTAAGAATGAAAAAATCTATACACTTTGTCACTTGTGTTTTTGCGCTTCGATGGACCATTCAGAAGATAGTGAATATCTCGAGAATCCTTGCATTTATGAGAAAATGTTATGGCACACTTTATGTTAGGAATGAAAAAATCTATAAATTTTGTCAACTGTGTTTTTGCGCTTCGATGGACCATTCAGAAGATAGTGAATATCTCGAGAATCCTCGCATATATGAGAAAATGTTATGGCACACTTTATGTTAGGAATGGAAAAATCTATAAATTTTGTCACTTGTGTTTTTGCGCTTCGATGGACCATTCAGAAGATAGTGAATATCTCGAGAATCCTTGCATTTATGAGAAAATGTTATGGCACACTTTATGTTAAGAATGAAAAAATCTATACATTTTGTCCCTTGTGTTTTTGCGCTTCGATGGACCATCCCGAAGATAGTGAGTATCTCGAGAATCCTTGCATTTATGAGAAAATGTTATGGCACACTTTATGTTAGGAATGAAAAAATCTATAAATTTTTGCGCTTCGATGGACCATTCAGAAGATAGTGAATATCTCGAGAATCCTTGCATATATGAGAAAATGTTATGGCACACTTTATGTTAGGAATGGAAAAATCTATAAATTTTGTCACTTGTGTTTTTGCGCTTCGATGGACCATTCAGAAGATAGTGACTATCTCGAGAATCTTTGCATTTATGAGAAAAAGTTATGGCACACTTAATGTTAAGAATGAAAAAATCTATACATTTTGTCACTTGTGTTTTTGCGCTTCGATGGACCATTCAGAAGATAGTGAATATCTCGAGAATCCTTGCATTCATGAGAAAATATTACGGCACACTTTATGTTAGGAATGAAAAAATCTATAAATTTTGTCACCTGTGTTTTTGCGCTTCGATGGACCATCCAGAAGATAGTGAATATCTCGAGAATCCTTGCATTTATGAGAACATGTTATGGCACACTGAATGTTAAGAATGAAAAAATCTAAACATTTTGTCACTTGTGTTTTTGCGCTTCGATGGACCATTCAGAAGATAGTGAATATCTCGAGAATCCTTGCATTCATGAGAAAATATTACGGCACACTTTATGTTAGGAATGAAAAAATCTATAAATTTTGTCACTTGTGTTTTTGCGCTTCGATGGACCATTCAGAAGATAGTGAATATCTCGAGAATCCTTGCATTCATGAGAAAATATTACGGCACACTTTATGTTAGGAATGAAAAAATCTATAAATTTTGTCACCTGTGTTTTTGCGCTTCGATGGACCATCCAGAAGATAGTGAATATCTCGAGAATCCTTGCATTTATGAGAACATGTTATGGCACACTGAATGTTAAGAATGAAAAAATCTAAACATTTTGTCACTTGTGTTTTTGCGCTTCGATGGACCATTCAGAAGATAGTGAATATCTCGAGAATCCTTGCATTTATGAGAAAATCTTATGGCACACTTTATGTTAAGAATGAAAAAATCTATAAATTTTGTCACCTGTGTTTTTGCGCTTTGATGGACCATCCAGAAGATAGTGAATATCTCGAGAATCCTTGCATTTATGAGAAAATCTTACGGCACACTTTATGTTAGGAATGAAAAAATCTATAAATTTTGTCACCTGTGTTTTTGCGCTTCGATGGACCATCCAGAAGATAGTGAATATCTCGAGAATCCTTGCATATATGAGAAAATGTCATGGCACACTTTATGTTAAGAATGAAAAAATCTATAGATTTTGTCACTTGTATTTTTGCGCTTCGATGGACCATCCCGAAGATAGTGAATATCTCGAGAATCGATGCATTTATGAGAAAATCTTATGGCACCTTTTATGTTTAGAATGGAAAAATCTATAAATTTTGTCACTTGTGTTTTTGCGCTTCGATGGACCATTCAGAAGATAGTGAATATCTCGAGAATCCTTGCATTTATGAGAAAATCTTATGGCACACTTTATGTTAGGAATGAAAAAATCTATAAATTTTGTCACCTGTGTTTTTGCGCTTCGATGGACCATTCAGAAGATAGTGAATATCTCGAGAATCCTTGCATTTATGAGAAAATGTTATGGCACACTTTATGTTAGGAATGAAAAAATCTATAAATTTTGTCACCTGTGTTTTTGCGCTTCGATGGACTATTCAGAAGAAAGTGAATATCTCGACAATCCTTGCATTTATGAGAAAATGTTATGGCACACTTTATGTTAGGAATGAAAAAATCTATAAATTTTGTCACCTGTGTTTTTGCGCTTCGATGGACCATTCAGAAGATAGTGAATATCTCGAGAATCCTTGCATTTATGAGAAAATGTTATGGCACACTTTATGTTAGGAATGAAAAAATCTATAAATTTTGTCACCTGTGTGTTTGCGCTTCGATGGACCATTCAGAAGATAGTGAATATCTCGAGAATCCTTGCATTTATGAGAAAATGTTATGGCACACTTTATGTTAGGAATGAAAAAATCTATAAATTTTGTCACCTGTGTTTTTGCGCTTCGATGGACCATTCAGAAGAAAGTGAATATCTCGAGAATCCTTGCATTTATGAGAAAATGTTATGGCACACTTTATGTTAGGAATGAAAAAATCTATAAATTTTGTCACCTGTGTTTTTGCGCTTCGATGGACCATTCAGAAGATAGTGAATATCTCGAGAATCCTTGCATTTATGAGAAAATGTTATGGCACACTTTATGTTAAGAATAAAAAAATCTATAAATTTTGTCTCCTGTGTTTTTGCGCTTCGATGGACCATTCAGAAGATAGTGAATATCTCGAGAATCCTTGCATTTATGAGAAAATGTTATGGCACACTTTATGTTAAGAATAAAAAAATCTATAAATTTTGTCTCCTGTGTTTTTGCGCTTCGATGGACCATTCAGAAGATAGTGAATATCTCGAGAATCCTTGCATTTATGAGAAAATGTTATGGCTCACTTTATGTTAGGAATGAAAAAATCTATAAATTTTGTCACCTGTGTTTTTGCGCTTCGATGGACCATTCAGAAGATAGTGAATATCTCGAGAATCCTTGCATTTATGAGAACATGTTATGGCACACTTAATGTTAAGAATGAAAAAATCTATACACTTTGTCACTTGTGTTTTTGCGCTTCGATGGACCATTCAGAAGATAGTGAATATCTCGAGAATCCTTGCATTTATGAGAAAATGTTATGGCACACTTTATGTTAGGAATGAAAAAATCTATAAATTTTGTCAACTGTGTTTTTGCGCTTCGATGGACCATTCAGGAGATAGTGAATATCTCGAGAATCCTTGCATATATGAGAAAATGTTATGGCACACTTTATGTTAGGAATGGAAAAATCTATAAATTTTGTCACTTGTGTTTTTGCGCTTCGATGGACCATTCAGAAGATAGTGAATATCTCGAGAATCCTTGCATTTATGAGAAAATGTTATGGCACACTTTATGTTAGGAATGAAAAAATCTATAAATTTTGTCATTTGTGTTTTTGCGCTTCGATGTATCATTCGGAAGATAGTGAATATCTCGAGGATCCTTGCATATATGAGAAAATCTCATGACACACTTTATGTTAAGAATGAAAAAATCTATACATTTCGTCACTTGTGTATTTGCGCTTCGATGGACCATTCAGAAGATAGTGAATATCTCGAGAATCCTTGCATTTATGAGAAAATGTTATGGCACACTTTATGTTAAGAATGAAAAAATCTATCAATTTTGTCACCTGTGTTTTTGCGCTTCGATGTACCATTCGGACGATAGTGAATATCTCGAGAATCCTTGCATATATGAGAAAATCTCATGGCACACTTTATGTTAAGAATGAAAAAATCTATACATTTCGTCATTTGTGTATTTGCGCTTCGATAGACCATTCAGAAGATAGTGAATATCTCGAGAATCCTTGCATTTATGAGAAAATGTTATGGCACACTTTATGTTAAGAATGAAAAAATCTATAAATTGTGTCACTTTTGTTTTTGCGCTTCGATGGACCATTCAGATGATAGGTCATATCTCGAGAATCCTTGCATATATGAGAAAATGTCATGGCACACTTTATGTTAGGAATGAGAAAATCTATACATTTTGTCACTTGTGTATTTGCGCTTCGATGGACCATTCAGAAGATAGTGAATATCTCGAGAATCCTTGCATATATGAGAAAATCTCATGGCACCCTTTATGTTAGGAATGAAAAAATCTATACATTTCGTCACTTGTGTTTTTGCGCTTCGATGGACCATTCAGAAGATAGTGAATATCTCGAGAATCTTTGCATCTATGAGAAAATTCTATTGCACACATTATGTTAGGAATGAAAAAATCTATAAATTTTGTCACCTGTGTTTTTGCGCTTCGATGGACCATTCAGAAGATAGTGAATATCTCAAGAATCCTTGCATTTATGAGAAAATGTTATGGCACACTTTATGTTAAGAATGAAAAAATCTATACATTTTGTCACTTGTGTTTTTGCGCTTCGATGGACCATTCAGAAGATAGTGAATATCTCGAGAATCCATGCATTTATGAGAAAATGTTACGGCACACTTTATGTTGAGAATGAAAAAATCTATACATTTCGTGTGTTGTGTTTTTGCGCTTCGATGGACCATTCAGAAGATAGTGAATATCTCGACAATCCTTGCATATATGAGAAAATGTTATGGCACACTTTATGTTAGGAATGGAAAAATCTATAAATTTTGTCACTTGTGTTTTTGCGCTTCGATGGACCATTCAGAAGATAGTGAATATCTCGAGAATCTTTGCATTTATGAGAAAATGTTATGGCACACTTAATGTTAAGAATGAAAAAATCTATACATTTTGTCACTTGTGTTTTTGCGCTTCGATGGACCATTCAGAAGATAGTGAATATCTCGAGAATCCTTGCATTTATGAGAAAATGTTATGGCTCACTTTATGTTAGGAATGAAAAAATCTATAAATTTTGTCACCTGTGTTTTTGCGCTTCGATGGACCATTCAGAAGATAGTGAATATCTCGAGAATTCTTGCATTTATGAGAAAATGTTATGGCACACTTTATGTTAAGAATGAAAAAATCTATACATTTTGTCCCTTGTGTTTTTGCGCTTCGATGGACCATCCCGAAGATAGTGAATATCTCGAGAATCCTTGCATTTATGAGAAAATGTTATGGCACACTTTATGTTAGGAATGAAAAAATCTATAAATTTTGTCAACTGTGTTTTTGCGCTTCGATGGACCATTCAGAAGATAGTGAATATCTCGAGAATCCTTGCATATATGAGAAAATGTTATGGCACACTTTATGTTAGGAATGGAAAAATCTATAACTTTTGTCACTTGTGTTTTTGCGCTTCGATGGACCATTCAGAAGATAGTGAATATCTCGAGAATCCTTGCATTTATGAGAAAATGTTATGGCACACTTTATGTTAGGAATGAAAAAATCTATAAATTTTGTCACTTGTGTTTTTGCGCTTCGATGGACCATTCAGAAGATAGTGAATATCTGGAGAATCTTTGCATTTATGAGAAAATGTTATGGCACACTTAATGTTAAGAATGAAAAAATCTATTCATTTTGTCACTTGTGTTTTTGCGCTTCGATGGACCATTCAGAAGATAGTGAATATCTCGAGAATCCTTGCATTTATGAGAAAATGTTATGGCACACTTTATGTTAGGAATGAAAAAATCTATAAATTTTGTCACCTGTGTTTTTGCGCTTCGATGGACCATTCAGAAGATAGTGAATATCTCGAGAATCCTTGCATTTATGAGAACATGTTATGGCACACTTAATGTTAGGAATGAAAAAATCTATACATTTTGTCACTTGTGTTTTTGCGCTTCGATGGACCATTCAGAAGATAGTGAATATCTCGAGAATCCTTGCATTTATGAGAACATGTTATGGCACACTTAATGTTAGGAATGAAAAAATCTATACATTTTGTCACTTGTGTTTTTGCGCTTCGATGGACCATTCAGAAGATAGTGAATATCTCGAGAATCCTTGCATTTATGAGAACATGTTATGGCACACTTAATGTTAGGAATGAAAAAATCTATACATTTTGTCACTTGTGTTTTTGCGCTTCGATGGACCATTCAGAAGATAGTGAATATCTCGAGAATCCTTGCATATATGAGAAAATGTTATGGCACACTTTATGTTAGGAATGGAAAAATCTATTAATTTTGTCACTTGTGTTTTTGCGCTTCGATGGACCATTCAGAAGATAGTGAATATCTCGAGAATCCTTGCATTTATGAGAACATGTTATGGCACACTTAATGTTAAGAATGAAAAAATCTATACATTTTGTCACTTGTGTTTTTGCGCTTCGATGGACCATTCAGAAGATAGTGAATATCTCGAGAATCCTTGCATATATGAGAAAATGTTATGGCACACTTTATGTTAGGAATGGAAAAATCTATAAATTTTGTCGATTGTGTTTTTGCGCTTCGATGGACCATTCAGAAGATAGTGAATATCTCGAGAATCTTTGCATTTATGAGAAAATGTTATGGCACACTTAATGTCAAGAATGAAAAAATCTATACATTTTGTCACTTGTGTTTTTGCGCTTCGATGGACCATTCAGAAGATAGTGAATATCTTGAGAATCCTGGCATTTATGAGAAAATGTTATGGCACACTTTATGTTAGGAATGAAAAAATCTATAAATTTTGTCAACTGTGTTTTTGCGCTTCGATGGACCATTCAGAAGATAGTGAATATCTCGAGAATCCTTGCATTTATGAGAACATGTTATGGCACACTTAATGTTAAGAATGAAAAAATCTATACATTTTGTCACTTGTGTTTTTGCGCTTCGATGGACCATTCAGAAGATAGTGAATATCTTGAGAATCCTGGCATTTATGAGAAAATGTTATGGCACACTTTATGTTAGGAATGAAAAAATCTATAAATTTTGTCAACTGTGTTTTTGCGCTTCGATGGACCATTCAGAAGATAGTGAATATCTCGAGAATCCTTGCATTTATGAGAAAATGTTATGGCACACTTTATGTTAGGAATGAAAAAATCTATAAATTTTGTCAACTGTGTTTTTGCGCTTCGATGGACCATTCAGAAGATAGTGAATATCTCGAGAATCCTTGCATATATGAGAAAATGTTATGGCACACTTTATGTTAGGAATGGAAAAATCTATAAATTTTGTCACTTGTGTTTTTGCGCTTCGATGGACCATTCAGAAGATAGTGAATATCTCGAGAATCCTTGCATTTATGAGAAAATGTTATGGCACACTTTATGTTAGGAATGAAAGAATCTATAAATTTTGTCACCTGTGTTTTTGCGCTTCGATGTATCATTCGGAAGATAGTGAATATCTCGAGAATCCTTGCATATATGAGAAAATCTCATGACACACTTTATGTTAAGAATGAAAAAATCTATACATTTCGTCACTTATGTATTTGCGCTTCGATGGACCATTCAGAAGATAGTGAATATCTCGAGAATCCTAGCATTTATGAGAAAATGTTATGGCACACTTTATGTTAAGAATGAAAAAATCTATCAATTTTGTCACCTGTGTTTTTGCGCTTCGATGTACCATTCGGACGATAGTGAATATCTCGAGAATCCTTGCATATATGAGAAAATCTCATGGCACACTTTATGTTAAGAATGAAAAAATCTATACATTTCGTCATTTTTGTATTTGCGCTTCGATAGACCATTCAGAAGATAGTGAATATCTCGAGAATCCTTGCATTTATGAGAAAATGTTATGGCACACTTTATGTTAAGAATGAAAAAATCTATAAATTTTGTCACCTGTGTTTTTGCGCTTCGATGGACCATTCAGAAGATAGTGAATATCTCAAGAATCCTTGCATTTATGAGAAAATGTTATGGCACACTTTATGTTAAGAATGAAAAAATCTATAAATTTTGTCACCTGTGTTTTTGCGCTTCGATGGACCATTCAGAAGATAGTGAATATCTCAAGAATCCTTGCATTTATGAGAAAATGTTATGGCACACTTTATGTTAAGAATGAAAAAATCTATACATTTTGTCACTTGTGTTTTTGCGCTTCGATGGACCATTCAGAAGATAGTGAATCTCGAGAATCCTTGCATTTATGAGAAAATGTTATTGTAGACTTTATGTTGGGAATGAAAAAATTTATAAATTTTGTCTCTTGTGTTTTTGCGCTGCGATGGACCATTCAGAAGATAGTGAATATCTCGAGAATCCTTGCATATATGAGAAAATGTCATGGCACACTTTATGTTAAGAATGAGAAAATCTATACATTTTGTCACTTGTGTATTCGCGCTTCGATGGACCATTCAGAAGATAGTGAATATCTCGAGAATCCTTGCATATATGAGAAAATCTCATGGCACCCTTTATGTTAAGAATGAAAAAATCTATACATTCCGTCAATTGTAATTTTGCGCTACGATGGACCATTCAGAAGATAGTGAATATCTCGAGAATCCTTGCATATATGAGAAAATATCATGGCACACTTTATGTTAAGAATGAAAAAATCTATAAATTTTGTCACCTGTGTTTTTGCGCTTCGATGGACCATTCAGAAGATAGTGAATATCTCAAGAATCCTTGCATTTATGAGAAAATGTTATGGCACACTTTATGTTAAGAATGAAAAAATCTATACATTTTGTCACTTGTGTTTTTGCGCTTCGATGGACCATTCAGAAGATAGTGAATCTCGAGAATCCTTGCATTTATGAGAAAATGTTATTGTAGACTTTATGTTGGGAATGAAAAAATTTATAAATTTTGTCTCTTGTGTTTTTGCGCTGCGATGGACCATTCAGAAGATAGTGAATATCTCGAGAATCCTTGCATATATGAGAAAATGTCATGGCACACTTTATGTTAAGAATGAGAAAATCTATACATTTTGTCACTTGTGTATTCGCGCTTCGATGGACCATTCAGAAGATAGTGAATATCTCGAGAATCCTTGCATATATGAGAAAATCTCATGGCACCCTTTATGTTAAGAATGAAAAAATCTATACATTCCGTCAATTGTAATTTTGCGCTACGATGGACCATTCAGAAGATAGTGAATATTTCGAGAATCCTTGCATATATGAGAAAATATCATGGCACACTTTATGTTAAGAATGAAAAAATTTATAAATTTTGTCTCTTGTGTTTTTGCGCTGCGATGGACCATTCAGAAGATAGTGAATATCTCGAGAATCCTTGCATATATGAGAAAATCTCATGGCACCCTTTATGTTAAGAATGAAAAAATCTATACATTCCGTCACTTGTGTTTTTGCGCTACGATGGACCATTCAGAAGATAGTGAATATCTCGAGAATCCTTGCATATATGAGAAAATGTCATGGCACACTTTATGTTAAGAATGAAAAAATCTATACATTTCGTCACTTGTGTTTTTGCGCTTCGATGGACCATTCAGAAGATAGTGAATATCTCGAGAATCCTTGCATATATGAGAAAATGTCATGGCACACTTTATGTTAAGAATGAAAAAATCTATACATTTCGTCACTTGTGTTTTTGCGCTTCGATAGACCATTCAGGAGATAGTGAATATCTCGAGAATCCTTGCATATATGAGAAAATCTCATGGCACCCTTTATGTTAAGAATGAAAAAATCTATACATTTCGTCACTTGTGTTTTTGCGCTTCGATGGACCATTCAGAAGATAGTGAATATCTCGAGAATCTTTGCATCTATGAGAAAATTCTATGGCACACATTATGTTAGGAATGAAAAAATCTATACATTTTGTCTCTTGTGTTTTTGAGCTTCGATGGACCATTCAGAAAATAGTGAATATCTCGAGGAATCTTTGCATCTATGAGAAAATTCTATGGCACACATTATGTTAGGAATGAAAAAATCTATACATTTTGTCACTTGTGATTTTGCGCTTCGATGGACCATTCAGAAGATAGTTAACATCTCGAGAATCCTTGCATTTATGAGAAAATGTTATGGCACACTTTATGTTAGGAATGAAAAAATCTATAAATTTTGTCAACTGTGTTTTTGCGCTTCGATGGACCATTCAGAAGATAGTGAATATCTCGAGAATCCTTGCATATATGAGAAAATGTTATGGCACACTTTATGTTAGGAATGGAAAAATCTATAAATTTTGTCACCTGTGTTTTTGCGCTTCGATGGACCATTCAGAAGATAGTGAATATCTCGAGAATCCTTGCATTTATGAGAAAATGTTATGGCACACTTTATGTTAGGAATGAAAAAATCTATAAATTTTGTCACCTGTGTTTTTGCGCTTCGATGGACCATTCAGAAGATAGTGAATATCTCGAGAATCCTTGCATTTATGAGAAAATGTTATGGCACACTTTATGTTAGGAATGAAAAAATCTATAAATTTTGTCACCTGTGTTTTTGCGCTTCGATGGACCATTCAGAAGATAGTGAATATCTCGAGAATCCTTGCATTTATGAGAAAATGTTATGGCACACTTTATGTTAGGAATGAAAAAATCTATAAATTTTGTCACCTGTGTTTTTGCGCTTCGATGGACCATTCAGAAGATAGTGAATATCTCGAGAATCCTTGCATTTATGAGAAAATGTTATGGCACAGTTTATGTTAGGAATGAAAAAATCTATAAATTTTGTCACCTGTGTTTTTGCGCTTTGATGGACCATTCAGAAGATAGTGAATATCTCGAGAATCCTTGCATTTATGAGAACATGTTATGGCACACTTAATGTTAAGAATGAAAAAATCTATACACTTTGTCACTTGTGTTTTTGCGCTTCGATGGACCATTCAGAAGATAGTGAATATCTCGAGAATCCTTGCATTTATGAGAAAATGTTATGGCACACTTTATGTTAGGAATGAAAAAATCTATAAATTTTGTCAACTGTGTTTTTGCGCTTCGATGGACCATTCAGAAGATAGTGAATATCTCGAGAATCCTTGCATATATGAGAAAATGTTATGGCACACTTTATGTTAGGAATGGAAAAATCAATAAATTTTGTCACTTGTGTTTTTGCGCTTCGATGGACCATTCAGAAGATAGTGAATATCTCGAGAATCCTTGCATTTATGAGAAAATGTTATGGCACACTTTATGTTAAGAATGAAAAAATCTATACATTTTGTCCCTTGTGTTTTTGCGCTTCGATGGACCATCCCGAAGATAGTGAATATCTCGAGAATCCTTGCATTTATGAGAAAATGTTATGGCACACTTTATGTTAGGAATGAAAAAATCTATAAATTTTGTCACTTGTGTTTTTGCGCTTCGATGGACCATTCAGAAGATAGTGAATATCTCGAGAATCCTTGCATATATGAGAAAATGTTATGGCACACTTTATGTTAGGAATGGAAAAATCTATAAATTTTGTCACTTGTGTTTTTGCGCTTCGATGGACCATTCAGAAGATAGTGAATATCTCGAGAATCCTTGCATTTATGAGAAAATGTTATGGCACACTTTATGTTAGGAATGGAAAAATCTATAAATTTTGTCACTTGTGTTTTTGCGCTTCGATGGACCATTCAGAAGATAGTGAATATCTCGAGAATCCTTGCATATATGAGAAAATGTTATGGCACACTTTATGTTAGGAATGGTAAAATTTATAAATTTTGTCACTTGTGTTTTTGCGCTTCGATGGACCATTCAGAAGATAGTGAATATCTCGAGAATCTTTGCATTTATGAGAAAATGTTATGGCACACTTAATGTTAAGAATGAAAAAATCTATACATTTTGTCACTTGTGTTTTTGCGCTTCGATGGACCATTCAGAAGATAGTGAATATCTCGAGAATCCTTGCATTCATGAGAAAATATTACGGCACACTTTATGTTAGGAATGAAAAAATCTATAAATTTTGTCACCTGTGTTTTTGCGCTTCGATGGACCATCCAGAAGATAGTGAATATCTCGAGAATCCTTGCATTTATGAGAACATGTTATGGCACACTGAATGTTAAGAATGAAAAAATCTAAACATTTTGTCACTTGTGTTTTTGCGCTTCGATGGACCATTCAGAAGATAGTGAATATCTCGAGAATCCTTGCATTCATGAGAAAATATTACGGCACACTTTATGTTAGGAATAAAAAAATCTATAAATTTTGTCACCTGTGTTTTTGCGCTTCGATGGACCATCCAGAAGATAGTGAATATCTTGAGAATCCTTGCATTTATGAGAACATGTTATGGCACACTGAATGTTAAGAATGAAAAAATCTAAACATTTTGTCACTTGTGTTTTTGCGCTTCGATGGACCATTCAGAAGATAGTGAATATCTCGAGAATCCTTGCATTTATGAGAAAATCTTATGGCACACTTTATGTTAAGAATGAAAAAATCTATAAATTTTGTCACCTGTGTTTTTGCGCTTCGATGGACCATCCAGAAGATAGTGAATATCTCGAGAATCCTTGCATTTATGAGAAAATCTTACGGCACACTTTATGTTAGGAATGAAAAAATCTATAAATTTTGTCACCTGTGTTTTTGCGCTTCGATGGACCATCCAGAAGATAGTGAATATCTCGAGAATCCTTGCATTTATGAGAAAATGTTATGGCACCTTTTATGTTTAGAATGGAAAAATCTATAAATTTTGTCACTTGTGTTTTTGCGCTTCGATGGACCATTCAGAAGATAGTGAATATCTCGAGAATCCTTGCATTTATGAGAAAATCTTTTGGCACACTTTATGTTAAGAATGAAAAAATCTATAGATTTTGTCACTTGTATTTTTGCGCTTCGATGGACCATCCCGAAGATAGTGAATATCTCGAGAATCCATGCATTTATGAGAAAATGTTATGGCACCTTTTATGTTTAGAATGGAAAAATCTATAAATTTTGTCACTTGTGTTTTTGCGCTTCGATGGACCATTCAGAAGATAGTGAATATCTCGAGAATCCTTGCATTTATGAGAAAATCTTATGGCACACTTTATGTTAGGAATGAAAAAATCTATAAATTTTGTCACCTGTGTTTTTGCGCTTCGATGGACCATTCAGAAGATAGTGAATATCTCGAGAATCCTTGCATTTATGAGAAAATGTTATGGCACACTTTATGTTAGGAATGAAAAAATCTCTAAATTTTGTCACCTGTGTTTTTGCGCTTCGATGGACCATTCAGAATAAAGTGAATATCTCGAGAATCCTTGCATTTATGAGAAAATGTTATGGCACACTTTATGTTAGGAATGAAAAAATCTATAAATTTTGTCACCTGTGTTTTTGCGCTTCGATGGACCATTCAGAAGATAGTGAATATCTCGAGAATCCTTGCATTTATGAGAAAATGTTATGGCACACTTTATGTTAGGAATGAAAAAATCTATAAATTTTGTCACCTGTGTTTTTGCGCTTCGATGGACCATTCAGAAGATAGTGAATATCTCGAGAATCCTTGCATTTATGAGAAAATGTTATGGCACACTTTATGTTAGGAATGAAAAAATCTATAAATTTTGTCACCTGTGTTTTTGCGCTTCGATGGACCATTCAGAAGAAAGTGAATATCTCGAGAATCCTTGCATTTATGAGAAAATGTTATGGCACACTTTATGTTAGGAATGAAAAAATCTATAAATTTTGTCACTTGTGTTTTTGCGCTTCGATGGACCATTCAGAAGATAGTGAATATCTCGAGAATCCTTGCATATATGAGAAAATGTTATGGCACACTTTATGTTAGGAATGGTAAAATTTATAAATTTTGTCACTTGTGTTTTTGCGCTTCGATGGACCATTCAGAAGATAGTGAATATCTCGAGAATCTTTGCATTTATGAGAAAATGTTATGGCACACTTAATGTTAAGAATGAAAAAATCTATACATTTTGTCACTTGTGTTTTTGCGCTTCGATGGACCATTCAGAAGATAGTGAATATCTCGAGAATCCTTGCATTCATGAGAAAATATTACGGCACACTTTATGTTAGGAATGAAAAAATCTATAAATTTTGTCACCTGTGTTTTTGCGCTTCGATGGACCATCCAGAAGATAGTGAATATCTCGAGAATCCTTGCATTTATGAGAACATGTCATGGCACACTGAATGTTAAGAATGAAAAAATCTAAACATTTTGTCACTTGTGTTTTTGCGCTTCGATGGACCATTCAGAAGATAGTGAATATCTCGAGAATCCTTGCATTCATGAGAAAATATTACGGCACACTTTATGTTAGGAATAAAAAAATCTATAAATTTTGTCACCTGTGTTTTTGCGCTTCGATGGACCATCCAGAAGATAGTGAATATCTTGAGAATCCTTGCATTTATGAGAACATGTTATGGCACACTGAATGTTAAGAATGAAAAAATCTAAACATTTTGTCACTTGTGTTTTTGCGCTTCGATGGACCATTCAGAAGATAGTGAATATCTCGAGAATCCTTGCATTTATGAGAAAATCTTATGGCACACTTTATGTTAAGAATGAAAAAATCTATAAATTTTGTCACCTGTGTTTTTGCGCTTCGATGGACCATCCAGAAGATAGTGAATATCTCGAGAATCCTTGCATTTATGAGAAAATCTTACGGCACACTTTATGTTAGGAATGAAAAAATCTATAAATTTTGTCACCTGTGTTTTTGCGCTTCGATGGACCATCCAGAAGATAGTGAATATCTCGAGAATCCTTGCATTTATGAGAAAATGTTATGGCACCTTTTATGTTTAGAATGGAAAAATCTATAAATTTTGTCACTTGTGTTTTTGCGCTTCGATGGACCATTCAGAAGATAGTGAATATCTCGAGAATCCTTGCATTTATGAGAAAATCTTTTGGCACACTTTATGTTAAGAATGAAAAAATCTATAGATTTTGTCACTTGTATTTTTGCGCTTCGATGGACCATCCCGAAGATAGTGAATATCTCGAGAATCCATGCATTTATGAGAAAATGTTATGGCACCTTTTATGTTTAGAATGGAAAAATCTATAAATTTTGTCACTTGTGTTTTTGCGCTTCGATGGACCATTCAGAAGATAGTGAATATCTCGAGAATCCTTGCATTTATGAGAAAATCTTATGGCACACTTTATGTTAGGAATGAAAAAATCTATAAATTTTGTCACCTGTGTTTTTGCGCTTCGATGGACCATTCAGAAGATAGTGAATATCTCGAGAATCCTTGCATTTATGAGAAAATGTTATGGCACACTTTATGTTAGGAATGAAAAAATCTCTAAATTTTGTCACCTGTGTTTTTGCGCTTCGATGGACCATTCAGAAGAAAGTGAATATCTCGAGAATCCTTGCATTTATGAGAAAATGTTATGGCACACTTTATGTTAGGAATGAAAAAATCTATAAATTTTGTCACCTGTGTTTTTGCGCTTCGATGGACCATTCAGAAGATAGTGAATATCTCGAGAATCCTTGCATTTATGAGAAAATGTTATGGCACACTTTATGTTAGGAATGAAAAAATCTATAAATTTTGTCACCTGTGTTTTTGCGCTTCGATGGACCATTCAGAAGATAGTGAATATCTCGAGAATCCTTGCATTTATGAGAAAATGTTATGGCACACTTTATGTTAGGAATGAAAAAATCTATAAATTTTGTCACCTGTGTTTTTGCGCTTCGATGGACCATTCAGAAGAAAGTGAATATCTCGAGAATCCTTGCATTTATGAGAAAATGTTATGGCACACTTTATGTTAGGAATGAAAAAATCTATAAATTTTGTCACCTGTGTTTTTGCGCTTCGATGGACCATTCAGAAGATAGTGAATATCTCGAGAATCCTTGCATTTATGAGAAAATGTTATGGCTCACTTTATGTTAGGAATGAAAAAATCTATAAATTTTGTCACCTGTGTTTTTGCGCTTCGATGGACCATTCAGAAGATAGTGAATATCTCGAGAATCCTTGCATTTATGAGAAAATGTTATGGCTCACTTTATGTTAGGAATGAAAAAATCTATAAATTTTGTCACCTGTGTTTTTGCGCTTCGATGGACCATTCAGAAGATAGTGAATATCTCGAGAATCCTTGCATTTATGAGAAAATGTTATGGCACACTTTATGTTAAGAATGAAAAAGTCTATACATTTTGTCCCTTGTGTTTTTGCGCTTCGATGGACCATCCCGAAGATAGTGAATATCTCGAGAATCCTTGCATTTATGAGAAAATGTTATGGCACACTTTATGTTAGGAATGAAAAAATCTATAAATTTTGTCACCTGTGTTTTTGCGCTTCGATGGACCATTCAGAAGATAGTGAATATCTCGAGAATCCTTGCATTTATGAGAACATGTTATGGCACACTTAATGTTAAGAATGAAAAAATCTATACACTTTGTCACTTGTGTTTTTGCGCTTCGATGGACCATTCAGAAGATAGTGAATATCTCGAGAATCCTTGCATTTATGAGAAAATGTTATGGCACACTTTATGTTAGGAATGAAAAAATCTATAAATTTTGTCAACTGTGTTTTTGCGCTTCGATGGACCATTCAGAAGATAGTGAATATCTCGAGAATCCTTGCATATATGAGAAAATGTTATGGCACACTTTATGTTAGGAATGGAAAAATCTATAAATTTTGTCACTTGTGTTTTTGCGCTTCGATGGACCATTCAGAAGATAGTGAATATCTCGAGAATCCTTGCATTTATGAGAAAATGTTATGGCACACTTTATGTTAGGAATGAAAAAATCTATAAATTTTGTCACTTGTGTTTTTGCGCTTCGATGGACCATTCAGAAGATAGTGAATATCTCGAGAATCCTTGCATTTATGAGAAAATGTTATAGCACACTTTATGTTAGGAATGAAAAAATCTATAAATTTTGTCACGTGTGTTTTTGCGCTTCGATGGACCATTCAGAAGATAGTGAATATCTCGAGAATCCTTGCATTTATGAGAAAATGTTATGGCACACTTTATGTTAGGAATGAAAAAATCTATAAATTTTGTCGACTGTGTTTTTGCGCTTCGATGGACCATTCAGAAGATAGTGAATATCTCGAGAATCCTTGCATTTATGAGAACATGTTATGGCACACTTTATGTTAAGAATGAAAAAATCTATACATTTCGTCATTTGTGTATTTGCGCTTCGATAGACCATTCAGAAGATAGTGAATATCTCGAGAATCCTTGCATTTATGAGAAAATGTTATGGCACACTTTATGTTAAGAATGAAAAAATCTATACATTTCGTCACTTGTGTATTTGCGCTTCGATGGACCATTCAGATGATAGGTAATATCTCGAGAATCCTTGCATATATGAGAAAATGTTATGGCACACTTAATGTTAAGAATGAAAAAATCTATTCATTTTGTCACTTGTGTTTTTGCGCTTCGATGGACCATTCAGAAGATAGTGAATATCTCGAGAATCCTTGCATTTATGAGAAAATGTTATAGCACACTTTATGTTAGGAATGAAAAAATCTATAAATTTTGTCACCTGTGTTTTTGCGCTTCGATGGACCATTCAGAAGATAGTGAATATCTCGAGAATCCTTGCATTTATGAGAAAATGTTATGGCACACTTTATGTTAGGAATGAAAAAATCTATAAATTTTGTCACTTGTGTTTTTGCGCTTCGATGGACCATTCAGAAGATAATGAATATCTCGAGAATCCTTGCATATATGAGAAAATGTTATGGCACACTTTATGTTAGGAATGGAAAAATCTATAAATTTTGTCACTTGTGTTTTTGCGCTTCGATGGACCATTCAGAAGATAGTGAATATCTGGAGAATCTTTGCATTTATGAGAAAATGTTATGGCACACTTAATGTTAAGAATGAAAAAATCTATTCATTTTGTCACTTGTGTTTTTGCGCTTCGATGGACCATTCAGAAGATAGTGAATATCTCGAGAATCCTTGCATTTATGAGAAAATGTTATGGCACACTTTATGTTAGGAATGAAAAAATCTATAAATTTTGTCACCTGTGTTTTTGCGCTTCGATGGACCATTCAGAAGATAGTGAATATCTCGAGAATCCTTGCATTTATGAGAACATGTTATGGCACACTTAATGTTAGGAATGAAAAAATCTATACATTTTGTCACTTGTGTTTTTGCGCTTCGATGGACCATTCAGAAGATAGTGAATATCTCGAGAATCCTTGCATTTATGAGAACATGTTATGGCACACTTAATGTTAGGAATGAAAAAATCTATAAATTTTGTCGACTGTGTTTTTGCGCTTCGATGGACCATTCAGAAGATAGTGAATATCTCGAGAATCCTTGCATTTATGAGAACATGTTATGGCACACTTAATGTTAAGAATGAAAAAATCTATACATTTTGTCACTTGTGTTTTTGCGCTTTGATGGACCATTCAGAAGATAGTGAATATCCCGAGAATCCTTGCATATATGAGAAAATGTTATGGCACACTTTATGTTAGGAATGGAAAAATCTATAAATTTTGTCGATTGTGTTTTTGCGCTTCGATGGACCATTCAGAAGATAGTGAATATCTCGAGAATCTTTGCATTTATGAGAAAATGTTATGGCACACCTAATGTCAAGAATGAAAAAATCTATACATTTTGTCACTTGTGTTTTTGCGCTTCGATGGACCATTCAGAAGATAGTGAATATCTTGAGAATCCTGGCATTTATGAGAAAATGTTATGGCACACTTTATGTTAGGAATGAAAAAATCTATAAATTTTGTCAACTGTGTTTTTGCGCTTCGATGGACCATTCAGAAGATAGTGAATATTTCGAGAATCCTTGCAATTATGAGAACATGTTATGGCACACTTAATGTCAAGAATGAAAAAATCTATACACTTTGTCACTTGTGTTTTTGCGCTTCGATGGACCATTCAGAAGATAGTGAATATCTCGAGAATCCTTGCATTTATGAGAAAATGTTATGGCACACTTTATGTTAGGAATGAAAAAATCTATAAATTTTGTCAACTGTGTTTTTGCGCTTCGATGGACCATTCAGAAGATAGTGAATATCTCGAGAATCCTTGCATATATGAGAAAATGTTATGGCACACTTTATGTTAGGAATGGAAAAATCTATAAATTTTGTCACTTGTGTTTTTGCGCTTCGATGGACCATTCAGAAGATAGTGAATATCTCGAGAATCCTTGCATTTATGAGAAAATGTTATGGCACACTTTATGTTAGGAATGAAAAAATCTATAAATTTTGTCACCTGTGTTTTTGCGCTTCGATGTATCATTCGGAAGATAGTGAATATCTCGAGAATCCTTGCATATATGAGAAAATCTCATGACACACTTTATGTTAAGAATGAAAAAATCTATACATTTCGTCACTTGTGTATTTGCGCTTCGATGGACCATTCAGGAGATAGTGAATATCTCGAGAATCCTTGCATTTATGAGAAAATGTTATGGCACACTTTATGTTAAGAATGAAAAAATCTATCAATTTTGTCACCTGTGTTTTTGCGCTTCGATGTACCATTCGGACGATAGTGAATATCTCGAGAATCCTTGCATATATGAGAAAATCTCATGGCACACTTTATGTTAAGAATGAAAAAATCTATACATTTCGTCATTCGTGTATTTGCGCTTCGATAGACCATTCAGAAGATAGTGAATATCTCGAGAATCCTTGCATTTATGAGAAAATGTTATGGCACACTTTATGTTAAGAATGAAAAAATCTATAAATTGTGTCACTTTTGTTTTTGCGCTTCGATGGACCATTCAGATGATAGGTAATATCTCGAGAATCCTTGCATATATGAGAAAATGTCATGGCACACTTTATGTTAGGAATGAGAAAATCTATACATTTTGTCAGTTGTGTATTTGCGCTTCGATGGACCATTCAGAAGATAGTGAATATCTCGAGAATCCTTGCATATATGAGAAAATCTCATGGCACCCTTTATGTTAAGAATGAAAAAATCTATACATTTCGTCACTTGTGTTTTTGCGCTTCGATGGACCATTCAGAAGATAGTGAATATCTCGAGAATCTTTGCATCTATGAGAAAATTCTATTGCACACATTATGTTAGGAATGAAAAAATCTATAAATTTTGTCACATGTGTTTTTGCGCTTCGATGGACCATTCAGAAGATAGTGAATATCTCAAGAATCCTTGCATTTATGAGAAAATGTTATGGCACACTTTATGTTAAGAATGAAAAAATCTATACATTTTGTCACTTGTGTTTTTGCGCTTCGATGGACCATTCAGAAGATAGTGAATATCTCGAGAATCCTTGCATTTATGAGAAAATGTTATTGTAGACTTTATGTTGGGAATGAAAAAATTTATAAATTTTGTCTCTTGTGTTTTTGCGCTGCGATGGACCATTCAGAAGATAGTGAATATCTCGAGAATCCTTGCATATATGAGAAAATGTCATGGCACACTTTATGTTAAGAATGAGAAAATCTATACATTTTGTCACTTGTGTATTCGCGCTTCGATGGACCATTCAGAAGATAGTGGATATCTCGAGAATCCTTGCATATATGAGAAAATCTCATGGCACCCTTTATGTTAAGAATGAAAAAATCTATACATTCCGTCACTTGTAATTTTGCGCTACGATGGACCATTCAGAAGATAGTGAATATCTCGAGAATCCTTGCATATATGAGAAAATATCATGGCACACTTTATGTTAAGAATGAAAAAATTTATAAATTTTGTCTCTTGTGTTTTTGCGCTGCGATGGACCATTCAGAAGATAGTGAATATCTCGAGAATCCTTGCATATATGAGAAAATGTCATGGCACACTTTATGTTAAGAATGAGAAAATCTATACATTTTGTCACTTGTGTATTTGCGCTTCGATGGACCATTCAGAAGATAGTGAATATCTCGAGAATCCTTGCATATATGAGAAAATCTCATGGCACCCTTTATGTTAAGAATGAAAAAATCTATACATTCCGTCACTTGTGTTTTTGCGCTACGATGGACCATTCAGAAGATAGTGAATATCTCGAGAATCCTTGCATATATGAGAAAATGTCATGGCACACTTTATGTTAAGAATGAAAAAATCTATACATTTCGTCACTTGTGTTTTTGCGCTTCGATGGACCATTCAGAAGATAGTGAATATCTCGAGAATCCTTGCATATATGAGAAAATGTCATGGCACACTTTATGTTAAGAATGAAAAAATCTATACATTTCGTCACTTGTGTTTTTGCGCTTCGATAGACCATTCAGGAGATAGTGAATATCTCGAGAATCCTTGCATATATGAGAAAATCTCATGGCACCCTTTATGTTAAGAATGAAAAAATCTATACATTTCGTCACTTGTGTTTTTGCGCTTCGATGGACCATTCAGAAGATAGTGAATATCTCGAGAATCTTTGCATCTATGAGAAAATTCTATGGCACACATTATGTTAGGAATGAAAAAATCTATACATTTTGTCACTTGTGTTTTTGAGCTTCGATGGACCATTCAGAAGATAGTTAATATCTCGAGAATCCTTGCATTTATGAGAAAATGTTATGGCACACTTTATGTTAGGAATGAAAAAATCTATAAATTTTGTCAACTGTGTTTTTGCGCTTCGATGGACCATTCAGAAGATAGTGAATATCTCGAGAATCCTTGCATATATTAGAAAATGTTATGGCACACTTTATGTTAGGAATGGAAAAATCTATAAATTTTGTCACTTTTGTTTTTGTGCTTCGATGGACCATTCAGAAGATAGTGAATATCTCGAGAATCCTTGCATTTATGAGAAAATGTTATGGCACACTTTATGTTAGGAATGAAAAAATCTATAAATTTTGTCACTTGTGTTTTTGCGCTTCGATGGACCATTCAGAAGATAGTGAATATCTCGAGAATCCTTGCATATATGAGAAAATGTTATGGCACACTTTATGTTAGGAATGAAAAAATCTATAAATTTTGTCAACTGTGTTTTTGCGCTTCGATGGACCATTCAGAAGATAGTGAATATCTCGAGAATCCTTGCATATATGAGAAAATTTTATGGCACACTTTATGTTAGGAATGGAAAAATCTACAAATTTTGTCACTTGTGTTTTTGCGCTTCGATGGACCATTCAGAAGATAGTGAATATCTCGAGAATCTTTGCATTTATGAGAAAATGTTATGGCACACTTAATGTTAAGAATGAAAAAATCTATACATTTTGTCACTTGTGTTTTTGCGCTTCGATGGACCATTCAGAAGATAGTGAATATCTCGAGAATCCTTGCATTTATGAGAAAATGTTATGGCTCACTTTATGTTAGGAATGAAAAAATCTATAAATTTTGTCACCTGTGTTTTTGCGCTTCGATGGACCATTCAGAAGATAGTGAATATCTCGAGAATCCTTGCATTTATGAGAAAATGTTATGGCACACTTTATGTTAAGAATGAAAAAATCTATACATTTTGTCCCTTGTGTTTTTGCGCTTCGATGGACCATCCCGAAGATAGTGAATATCTCGAGAATCCTTGCATTTATGAGAAAATGTTATGGCACACTTTATGTTAGGAATGAAAAAATCTATAAATTTTGTCACCTGTGTTTTTGCGCTTCGATGGGCCATTCAGAAGATAGTGAATATCTCGAGAATCCTTGCATTTATGAGAAAATGTTATGGCACACTTTATGTTAGGAATGAAAAAATCTATAAATTTTGTCAACTGTGTTTTTGCGCTTCGATGGACCATTCAGAAGATAGTGAATATCTCGAGAATCCTTGCATATATGAGAAAATGTTATGGCACACTTTATGTTAGGAATGGAAAAATCTATAAATTTTGTCACTTGTGTTTTTGCGCTTCGATGGACCATTCAGAAGATAGTGAATATCTCGAGAATCCTTGCATTTATGAGAAAATGTTATGGCACACTTTATGTTAAGAATGAAAAAATCTATACATTTTGTCCCTTGTGTTTTTGCGCTTCGATGGACCATCCCGAAGATAGTGAATATCTCGAGAATCCTTGCATTTATGAGAAAATGTTATGGCACACTTTATGTTAGGAATGAAAAAATCTATAAATTTTGTCACTTGTGTTTTTGCGCTTCGATGGACCATTCAGAAGATAGTGAATATCTCGAGAATCCTTGCATATATGAGAAAATGTTATGGCACACTTTATGTTTGGAATGGAAAAATCTATAAATTTTGTCACTTGTGTTTTTGCGCTTCGATGGACCATTCAGAAGATAGTGAATATCTCGAGAATCCTTGCATTTATGAGAAAATGTTATGGCACACTTTATGTTAGGAATGAAAAAATCTATAAATTTTGTCACTTGTGTTTTTGCGCTTCGATGGACCATTCAGAAGATAGTGAATATCTCGAGAATCCTTGCATATATGAGAAAATGTTATGGCACACTTTATGTTAGGAATGGAAAAATCTATAAATTTTGTCACTTGTGTTTTTGCGCTTCGATGGACCATTCAGAAGATAGTGAATATCTCGAGAATCTTTGCATTTATGAGAAAATGTTATGGCACACTTGATGTTAAGAATGAAAAAATCTATACATTTTGTCACCTGTGTTTTTGCGCTTCGATGGACCATTCAGAAGATAGTGAATATCTCGAGAATCCTTGCATTCATGAGAAAATATTACGGCACACTTTATGTTAGGAATGAAAAAATCTATAAATTTTGTCACCTGCGTTTTTGCGCTTCGATGGACCATCCAGAAGATAGTGAATATCTCGAGAATCCTTGCATTTATGAGAACATGTTATGGCACACTGAATGTTAAGAATGAAAAAATCTAAACATTTTGTCACTTGTGTTTTTGCGCTTCGATGGACCATTCAGAAGATAGTGAATATCTCGAGAATCCTTGCATTCATGAGAAAATATTACGGCACACTTTATGTTAGGAATGAAAAAATCTATAAATTTTGTCACTTGTGTTTTTGCGCTTCGATGGACCATTCAGAAGATAGTGAATATCTCGAGAATCCTTGCATTCATGAGAAAATATTACGGCACACTTTATGTTAGGAATGAAAAAATCTATAAATTTTGTCACCTGTGTTTTTGCGCTTCGATGGACCATCCAGAAGATAGTGAATATCTCGAGAATCCTTGCATTTATGAGAACATGTTATGGAAAACCGAATGTTAAGAATGAAAAAATCTAAACATTTTGTCACTTGTGTTTTTGCGCTTCGATGGACCATTCAGAAGATAGTGAATATCTCGAGAATCCTTGCATTTATGAGAAAATCTTATGGCACACTTTATGTTAAGAATGAAAAAATCTATAAATTTTGTCACCTGTGTTTTTGCGCTTTGATGGACCATCCAGAAGATAGTGAATATCTCGAGAATCCTTGCATTTATGAGAAAATCTTACGGCACACTTTATGTTAGGAATGAAAAAATCTATATATTTTGTCACCTGTTTTTGCGCTTCGATGGACCATCCAGAAGATAGTGAATATCTCGAGAATCCTTGCATATATGAGAAAATGTCATGGCACACTTTATGTTAAGAATGAAAAAATCTATAGATTTTGTCACTTGTATTTTTGCGCTTCGATGGACCATCCCGAAGATAGTGAATATCTCGAGAATCCATGCATTTATGAGAAAATGTTATGGAACCTTTTATGTTTAGAATGGAAAAATCTATGAATTTTGTCACTTGTGTTTTTGCGCTTCGATGGACCATTCAGAAGATAGTGAATATCTCGAGAATCCTTGCATTTATGAGAAAATCTTATGGCACACTTTATGTTAGGAATGAAAAAATCTATAAATTTTGTCACCTGTGTTTTTGCGCTTCGATGGACCATTCAGAAGATAGTGAATATCTCGAGAATCCTTGCATTTATGAGAAAATGTTATGGCACACTTTATGTTAGGAATGAAAAAATCTATAAATTTTGTCACCTGTGTTTTTGCGCTTCGATGGACCATTCAGAAGAAAGTGAATATCTCGAGAATCCTTGCATTTATGAGAAAATGTTATGGCACACTTTATGTTAGGAATGAAAAAATCTATAAATTTTGTCACCTGTGTTTTTGCGCTTCGATGGACCATTCAGAAGATAGTGAATATCTCGAGAATCCTTGCATTTATGAGAAAATGTTATGGCACACTTTATGTTAGGAATGAAAAAATCTATAAATTTTGTCACCTGTGTTTTTGCGCTTCGATGGACCATTCAGAAGAAAGTGAATATCTCGAGAATCCTTGCATTTATGAGAAAATGTTATGGCACACTTTATGTTAGGAATGAAAAAATCTATAAATTTTGTCACCTGTGTTTTTGCGCTTCGATGGACCATTCAGAAGATAGTGAATATCTCGAGAATCCTTGCATTTATGAGAAAATGTTATGGCACACTTTATGTTAAGAATAAAAAAATCTATAAATTTTGTCTCCTGTGTTTTTGCGCTTCGATGGACCATTCAGAAGATAGTGAATATCTCGAGAATCCTTGCATTTATGAGAAAATGTTATGGCTCACTTTATGTTAGGAATGAAAAAATCTATAAATTTTGTCACCTGTGTTTTTGCGCTTCGATGGACCATTCAGAAGATAGTGAATATCTCGAGAATCCTTGCATTTATGAGAAAATGTTATGGCACACTTTATGTTAAGAATGAAAAAATCTATACATTTTGTCCCTTGTGTTTTTGCGCTTCGATGGACCATTCAGAAGATAGTGAATATCTCGAGAATCCTTGCATATATGAGAAAATGTTATGGCACACTTAATGTTAGGAATGGAAAAATTTATAAATTTTGTCCCTTGTGTTTTTGCGCTTCGATGGACCATTCAGAAGATAGTGAATATCTCGAGAATCTTTGCATTTATGAGAAAATGTTATGGCACACTTAATGTTAAGAATGAAAAAATCTATACATTTTGTCACTTGTGTTTTTGCGCTTCGATGGACCATTCAGAAGATAGTGAATATCTCGAGAATCCTTGCATTTATGAGAAAATGTTATGGCTCACTTTATGTTAGGAATGAAAAAATCTATAAATTTTGTCACCTGTGTTTTTGCGCTTCGATGGACCATTCAGAAGATAGTGAATATCTCGAGAATCCTTGCATTTATGAGAAAATGTTATGGCACACTTTATGTTAAGAATGAAAAAATCTATACATTTTGTCCCTTGTGTTTTTGCGCTTCGATGGACCATCACGAAGATAGTGAATATCTCGAGAATCCTTGCATTTATGAGAAAATGTTATGTTACACTTTATGTTAGGAATGAAAAAATTTATAAATTTTGTCACCTGTGTTTTTGCGCTTCGATGGACCATTCAGAAGATAGTGAATATCTCGAGAATCCTTGCATTTATGAGAACATGTTATGGCACACTTAATGTTAAGAATGAAAAAATCTATACACTTTGTCACTTGTGTTTTTGCGCTTCGATGGACCATTCAGAAGATAGTGAATATCTCGAGAATCCTTGCATTTATGAGAAAATGTTATGGCACACTTTATGTTAGGAATGAAAAAATCTATAAATTTTGTCAACTGTGTTTTTGCGCTTCGATGGACCATTCAGAAGATAGTGAATATCTCGAGAATCCTCGCATATATGAGAAAATGTTATGGCACACTTTATGTTAGGAATGGAAAAATCTATAAATTTTGTCACTTGTGTTTTTGCGCTTCGATGGACCATTCAGAAGATAGTGAATATCTCGAGAATCCTTGCATTTATGAGAAAATGTTATGGCACACTTTATGTTAAGAATGAAAAAATCTATACATTTTGTCCCTTGTGTTTT
Source organism: Orchestes rusci (assembly GCA_958502075.1). NCBI lineage: Eukaryota > Metazoa > Arthropoda > Insecta > Coleoptera > Curculionidae > Orchestes > Orchestes rusci. The sequence goes on from OY293303.1 coordinate 89,377,298, forward strand.
TGCGCTTCGATGGACCATCCCGAAGATAGTGAGTATCTCGAGAATCCTTGCATTTATGAGAAAATGTTATGGCACACTTTATGTTAGGAATGAAAAAATCTATAAATTTTTGCGCTTCGATGGACCATTCAGAAGATAGTGAATATCTCGAGAATCCTTGCATATATGAGAAAATGTTATGGCACACTTTATGTTAGGAATGGAAAAATCTATAAATTTTGTCACTTGTGTTTTTGCGCTTCGATGGACCATTCAGAAGATAGTGAATATCTCGAGAATCTTTGCATTTATGAGAAAAAGTTATGGCACACTTAATGTTAAGAATGAAAAAATCTATACATTTTGTCACTTGTGTTTTTGCGCTTCGATGGACCATTCAGAAGATAGTGAATATCTCGAGAATCCTTGCATTCATGAGAAAATATTACGGCACACTTTATGTTAGGAATGAAAAAATCTATAAATTTTGTCACCTGTGTTTTTGCGCTTCGATGGACCATCCAGAAGATAGTGAATATCTCGAGAATCCTTGCATTTATGAGAACATGTTATGGCACACTGAATGTTAAGAATGAAAAAATCTAAACATTTTGTCACTTGTGTTTTTGCGCTTCGATGGACCATTCAGAAGATAGTGAATATCTCGAGAATCCTTGCATTCATGAGAAAATATTACGGCACACTTTATGTTAGGAATGAAAAAATCTATAAATTTTGTCACTTGTGTTTTTGCGCTTCGATGGACCATTCAGAAGATAGTGAATATCTCGAGAATCCTTGCATTCATGAGAAAATATTACGGCACACTTTATGTTAGGAATGAAAAAATCTATAAATTTTGTCACCTGTGTTTTTGCGCTTCGATGGACCATCCAGAAGATAGTGAATATCTCGAGAATCCTTGCATTTATGAGAACATGTTATGGCACACTGAATGTTAAGAATGAAAAAATCTAAACATTTTGTCACTTGTGTTTTTGCGCTTCGATGGACCATTCAGAAGATAGTGAATATCTCGAGAATCCTTGCATTTATGAGAAAATCTTATGGCACACTTTATGTTAAGAATGAAAAAATCTATAAATTTTGTCACCTGTGTTTTTGCGCTTTGATGGACCATCCAGAAGATAGTGAATATCTCGAGAATCCTTGCATTTATGAGAAAATCTTACGGCACACTTTATGTTAGGAATGAAAAAATCTATAAATTTTGTCACCTGTGTTTTTGCGCTTCGATGGACCATCCAGAAGATAGTGAATATCTCGAGAATCCTTGCATATATGAGAAAATGTCATGGCACACTTTATGTTAAGAATGAAAAAATCTATAGATTTTGTCACTTGTATTTTTGCGCTTCGATGGACCATCCCGAAGATAGTGAATATCTCGAGAATCGATGCATTTATGAGAAAATCTTATGGCACCTTTTATGTTTAGAATGGAAAAATCTATAAATTTTGTCACTTGTGTTTTTGCGCTTCGATGGACCATTCAGAAGATAGTGAATATCTCGAGAATCCTTGCATTCATGAGAAAATATTACGGCACACTTTATGTTAGGAATGAAAAAATCTATAAATTTTGTCACCTGTGTTTTTGCGCTTCGATGGACCATCCAGAAGATAGTGAATATCTCGAGAATCCTTGCATTTATGAGAACATGTTATGGCACACTGAATGTTAAGAATGAAAAAATCTAAACATTTTGTCACTTGTGTTTTTGCGCTTCGATGGACCATTCAGAAGATAGTGAATATCTCGAGAATCCTTGCATTCATGAGAAAATATTACGGCACACTTTATGTTAGGAATGAAAAAATCTATAAATTTTGTCACTTGTGTTTTTGCGCTTCGATGGACCATTCAGAAGATAGTGAATATCTCGAGAATCCTTGCATTCATGAGAAAATATTACGGCACACTTTATGTTAGGAATGAAAAAATCTATAAATTTTGTCACCTGTGTTTTTGCGCTTCGATGGACCATCCAGAAGATAGTGAATATCTCGAGAATCCTTGCATTTATGAGAACATGTTATGGCACACTGAATGTTAAGAATGAAAAAATCTAAACATTTTGTCACTTGTGTTTTTGCGCTTCGATGGACCATTCAGAAGATAGTGAATATCTCGAGAATCCTTGCATTTATGAGAAAATGTTATGGCACACTTTATGTTAGGAATGAAAAAATCTATAAATTTTGTCACTTGTGTTTTTGCGCTTCGATGGACCATTCAGAAGATAGTGAATATCTCGAGAATCCTTGCATATATGAGAAAATGTTATGGCACACTTTATGTTAGGAATGGAAAAATCTATAAATTTTGTCACTTGTGTTTTTGCGCTTCGATGGACCATTCAGAAGATAGTGAATATCTCGAGAATCTTTGCATTTATGAGAAAATGTTATGGCACACTTAATGTTAAGAATGAAAAAATCTATTCATTTTGTCACTTGTGTTTTTGCGCTTCGATGGACCATTCAGAAGATAGTGAATATCTCGAGAATCCTTGCATTTATGAGAAAATGTTATGGCACACTTTATGTTAGGAATGAAAAAATCTATAAATTTTGTCACCTGTGTTTTTGCGCTTCGATGGACCATTCAGAAGATAGTGAATATCTCGAGAATCCTTGCATTTATGAGAAAATGTTAAGGCACACTTTATGTTGGGAATGAAAAAATCTATAAATTTTGTCACTTGTGTTTTTGCGCTTCGATGGACCATTCAGAAGATAGTGAATATCTCGAGAATCCTTGCATATATGAGAAAATGTTATGGCACACTTTATGTTAGGAATGGAAAAATCTATAAATTTTGTCACTTGTGTTTTTGCGCTTCGATGGACCATTCAGAAGATAGTGAATATCTCGAGAATCTTTGCATTTATGAGAAAATGTTATGGCACACTTAATGTTAAGAATGAAAAAATCTATTCATTTTGTCACTTGTGTTTTTGCGCTTCGATGGACCATTCAGAAGATAGTGAATATCTCGAGAATCCTTGCATTTATGAGAAAATGTTATGGCACACTTTATGTTAGGAATGAAAAAATCTATAAATTTTGTCACCTGTGTTTTTGCGCTTCGATGGACCATTCAGAAGATAGTGAATATCTCGAGAATCCTTGCATTTATGAAAAAATGTTATGGCACACTTTATGTTAGGAATGAAAAAATCTATAAATTTTGTCAACTGTGTTTTTGCGCTTTGATGGACCATTCAGAAGATAGTGAATATCTCGAGAATCCTTGCATTTATGAGAAAATGTTATGGCACACTTCATGTTAAGAATGAAAAAATCTATACATTTTGTCACTTGTGTTTTTGAGCTTCGATGGACCATTCAGAAAATAGTGAATATCTCGAGAATCTTTGCATCTATGAGAAAATTCTATGGCACACATTATGTTAGGAATGAAAAAATCTATACATTTTGTCACTTGTGTTTTTGCGCTTCGATGGACCATTCAGAAGATAGTGAATATCTCGAGAATCCTTGCATTTATGAGGAAATGTTATGGCACACTTTATGTTAGGAATGAAAAAATCTATAAATTTTGTCAACTGTGTTTTTGCGCTTCGATGGACCATTCAGAAGATAGTGAATATCTCGAGAATCCTTGCATATATGAGAAAATGTTATGGCACACTTTATGTTAGGAATGGAAAAATCTATAAATTTTGTCACTTGTGTTTTTGCGCTTCGATGGACCATTCAGAAGATAGTGAATATCTCGAGAATCTTTGCATATATGAGAAAATGTCATGGCACACTTTATGTTAAGAATGAGAAAATCTATACATTTTGTCACTTGTGTATTTGCGCTTCGATGGACCATTCAGAAGATAGTGAATATCTCGAGAATCCTTGCATATATGAGAAAATCTCATGGCACCCTTTATGTTAAGAATGAAAAAATCTATACATTCCGTCACTTGTGTTTTTGCGCTACGATGGACCATTCAGAAGATAGTGAATATCTCGAGAATCCTTGCATATATGAGAAAATGTCATGGCACACTTTATGTTAAGAATGAAAAAATCTATACATTTCGTCACTTGTGTTTTTGCGCTTCGATGGACCATTCAGAAGATAGTGAATATCTCGAGAATCCTTGCATATATGAGAAAATCTCATGGCACCCTTTATGTTAAGAATGAAAAAATCTATACATTCCGTCACTTGTGTTTTTGCGCTACGATGGACCATTCAGAAGATAGTGAATATCTCGAGAATCCTTGCATATATGAGAAAATGTCATGGCACACTTTATGTTAAGAATGAAAAAATCTATACATTTCGTCACTTGTGTTTTTGCGCTTCGATGGACCATTCAGAAGATAGTGAATATCTCGAGAATCCTTGCATATATGAGAAAATCTCATGGCACCCTTTATGTTAAGAATGAAAAAATCTATAAATTTTGTCACATGTGTTTTTGCGCTTCGATGGACCATCCAGAAGATAGTGAATATCTCGAGAATCCTTGCATTCATGAGAAAATGTTATGGCACACTTTATGTTAAGAATGAAAAAATCTATAGATTTTGTCACCTGTGTTTTTGCGCTTCGATGGACCATCCAGAAGATAGTGAATATCTCGAGAATCCTTGCATTCATGAGAAAATGTTATGGCACACTTTATGTTAAGAATGAAAAAATCTATAGATTTTGTCACTTGTGTTTTTGCGCTTCGATGTACCATTCGGAAGATAGTGAATATTTCGAGAATCCTTGCATTCATGAGAAAATGTTATGGCACACTTTATGTTAAGAATGAAAAAATCTATACATTTCGTCACTTGTGTTTTTGCGCTTCGATGGACCATTCAGAAGATAGTGAATATCTCGAGAATCCTTGCATTTATGAGAAAATGTTATGGCACACTTTATGTTAGGAATGAAAAAATCTATAAATTTTGTCAACTGTGTTTTTGCGCTTCGATATACCATTCAGAAGATAAAGAGTATCTCGAGAATCCTTGCATTTATGAGAAAATGTCATGGCACACTTTATGTTAAGAATGAAAAAATCTATAAATTTTGTCACTTGTGTTTTTGCGCTTCGATGTACCATTCGGAAGATAGTGAATATCTTGAGAATCCTTGCATTCATGAGAAAATGTTATGGCACACTTTATGTTAGGAATGAAAAAATCTATAAATTTTGTCAACTGTGTTTTTGCGCTTCGATATACCATTCAGAAGATAGTGAGTATCTCGAGAATCCTTGCATTTATGAGAAAATGTCATGGCACACTTTATGTTAAGAATGAAAAAATCTATAAATTTTGTCACCTGTGTTTTTGCGCTTCGATGGACCATTCAGAAGATAGTGAATATCTCGAGAATCCTTGCATTTATGAGAAAATGTCATGGCACCTTTTATGTTTAGAATGAAAAAATCTATAAATTTTGTCACCTGTGTTTTTGCGCTTCGATGGACAATTCAGAAGATAGTGAGTATCTCGAGAATCCTTGCATATATGAGAAAATGTCATGGCACACTTAATGTTAAGAATGAAAAAATCTATAAATTTTGTCACTTGTGTTTTTGCGCTTCGATGGACCATCCCGAAGATAGTGAATATCTCGAGAATCCATGCATTTATGAGAAAATGTTATGGCACACTTTATGTTGAGAATGAAAAAATCTATAAATTTTGTCAGTTGTGTTTTTGCGCTTCGATGGACCATCCCGAAGATAGTGAATATCTCGAGAATCCTTGCATTTATGAGAAAATGTTATGAATTACTTTATGTTAAAAATGAAAAAATCTATAAATTTTGTCACCTGTGTTTTTGCGCGTCGATGGACCATCCCGAAGATAGTGAATATCTCGAGAATCCATGCATTTATGAGAAAATGTTATGGCACACTTTATGTTAGGAATGAAAAAATCTATAAATTTTGTCACTTGTGTTTTTGCGCTTCGATGGACCATTCAGAAGATAGTGAATATCTCGAGAATCCTTGCATATATGAGAAAATGTTATGGCACACTTTATGTTAGGAATGGAAAAATCTATAAATTTTGTCACCTGTGTTTTTGCGCGTCGATGGACCATCCCGAAGATAGTGAATATCTCAAGAATCCATGCATTTATGAGAAAATGTTATGATACACTTTATGTTGAGAATGAAAAAATCTATACATTTTGTCAGTTGTGTTTTTGCGCTTCGATGGACCATTCAGAAGATAGTGAATATCTCGAGAATCCTTGCATTTATGAGAAAATGTCATGGCACACTTTATGTTAAGAATGAAAAAATCTATAAATTTTGTCACTTGTGTTTTTGCGCTTCGATGGACCATTCAGAAGATAGTGAATATCTCGAGAATCCTTGCATTTATGAGAAAATGTTATGGCAAACTTTATGTTAAAAATGAAAAAATCTATAAATTTTGTCACCTGTGTTTTTGCGCGTCGATGGACCATCCCGAGGATAGTGAATATCTCAAGAATCCATGCATTTATGAGAAAATGTTATGATACACTTTATGTTGAGAATGAAAAAATCTATACATTTTGTCAGTTGTGTTTTTGCGCTTCGATGGACCATTCAGAAGATAGTGAATATCTCGAGAATCCTTGCATTTATGAGAAAATGTCATGGCACACTTTATGTTAAGAATGAAAAAATCTATAAATTTTGTCACTTGTGTTTTTGCGCTTCGATGGACCATTCAGAAGATAGTGAATATCTCGAGAATCCTTGCATTTATGAGAAAATGTTATGGCACACTTTATGTTAAAAATGAAAAAATCTATAAATTTTGTCACCTGTGTTTTTGCGCGTCGATGGACCATCCCGAAGATAGTGAATATCTCGAGAATCCATGCATTCATGAGAAAATGTTATGGCACACTTTATGTTAAGAATGAAAAAATCTATAAATTTTGTCACTTGTGTTTTTGCGCTTCGATGGACCATTCAGAAGATAGTGAATATCTCGACAATCCTTGCATATATGAGAAAATGTCATGGCACACTTTATGTTAAGAATGAAAAAAACTATACATCTTGTCAGTTGTGTTTTTGCGCTTCGATGGACCATTCAGAAGATAGTGAATATCTCGAGAATCCTTGCATTTATGAGAAAATGTCATGGCACACTTTATGTTAAGAATGAAAAAATCTATAAATTTTGTCACCTGTGTTTTTGCCCTTCGATGGACCATTCAGAAGATAGTGAATATCTCGAGAATCCTTGCATTTATGAGAAAATGTCATGGCACCTTTTATGTTAAGAATGAAAAAATCTATAAATTTTTTCACTTGTGTTTTTGCGCTTCGATGGACCATCCCGAAGATAGTGAATATCTCGAGAATCCATGCATTTATGAGAAAATGTTATGGCACACCTTATGTTGAGAATGAAAAAATCTATACATTTTGTCAGTTGTGTTTTTGCGCTTCGATGGACCATCCCGAAGATAGTGAATATCTCGAGAATCCTTGCATTTATGAGAAAATGTTATGGCACACTTTATGTTAAAAATGAAAAAATCTATAAATTTTGTCACCTGTGTTTTTGCGCGTCGATGGACCATCCCGAAGATAGTGAATATCTCGAGAATCCATGCATTTATGAGAAAATGTTATGGCACACTTTATGTTGAGAATGAAAAAATCTATACATTTTGTCAGTTGTGTTTTTGCGCTTCGATGGACCATTTAGAAGATAGTGAATATCTCGAGAATCCTTGCATTTATGAGAAAATGTCATGGCACACTTTATGTTAAGAATGAAAAAATCTATAAATTTTGTCACTTGTGTTTTTGCGCTTCGATGGACCATTCAGAAGATAGTGAATATCTCGAGAATCCTTGCATTTATGAGAAAATGTCATGGCACCTTTTATGTTTAGAATGAAAAAATCTATACATTTTGTCACTTATGTATTTGCGCTTCGATGGACCATTCAGAAGATAGTGAATATCTCGAGAATCCTTGCATATATGAGAAAATGTCATGGCACACTTTATGTTAAGAATGAGAAAATCTATACATTTTGTCACTTATGTATTTGCGCTTCGATGGACCATTCAGAAGATAGTGAATATCTCGAGAATCCTTGCATATATGAGAAAATCTCATGGCACCCTTTATGTTAAGAATGAAACAATCTATACATTCCGTCACTTGTGTTTTTGCGCTACGATGGACCATTCAGAAGATAGTGAATATCTCGAGAATCCTTGCATATATGAGAAAATGTCATGGCACACTTTAAGTTAAGAATGAAAAAATCTATACATTTCGTCACTTGTGTTTTTGCGCTTCGATGGACCATTCAGAAGATAGTGAATATCTCGAGAATCCTTGCATATATGAGAAAATGTCATGGCACACTTTATGTAAAGAATGAAAAAATCTATACATTTCGTCACTTGTGTTTTTGCGCTTCGATGGACCATTCAGGAGATAGTGAATATCTCGAGAATCCTTGCATATATGAGAAAATCTCATGGCACCCTTTATGTTAATAATGAAAAAATCTATACATTTCGTCACTTGTGTTTTTGCGCTTCGATGGACCATTCAGAAGATAGTGAATATCTCGAGAATCTTTGCATCTATGAGAAAATTCTATGGCACACATTATGTTAGGAATGAAAAAATCTATAAATTTTGTCACCTGTGTTTTTGCGCTTTGATGGACCATTCAGAAGATAGTGAATATCTCGAGAATCCTTGCATTTATGAAAAAATGTTATGGCACACTTTATGTTAGGAATGAAAAAATCTATAAATTTTGTCAACTGTGTTTTTGCGCTTTGATGGACCATTCAGAAGATAGTGAATATCTCGAGAATCCTTGCATTTATGAGAAAATGTTATGGCACACTTCATGTTAAGAATGAAAAAATCTATACATTTTGTCACTTGTGTTTTTGAGCTTCGATGGACCATTCAGAAAATAGTGAATATCTCGAGAATCTTTGCATCTATGAGAAAATTCTATGGCACACATTATGTTAGGAATGAAAAAATCTATACATTTTGTCACTTGTGTTTTTGCGCTTCGATGGACCATTCAGAAGATAGTGAATATCTCGAGAATCCTTGCATTTATGAGGAAATGTTATGGCACACTTTATGTTAGGAATGAAAAAATCTATAAATTTTGTCAACTGTGTTTTTGCGCTTCGATGGACCATTCAGAAGATAGTGAATATCTCGAGAATCCTTGCATATATGAGAAAATGTTATGGCACACTTTATGTTAGGAATGGAAAAATCTATAAATTTTGTCACTTGTGTTTTTGCGCTTCGATGGACCATTCAGAAGATAGTGAATATCTCGAGAATCTTTGCATTTATGAGAAAATGTTATGGCACACTTAATGTTAAGAATGAAAAAATCTATACATTTTGTCACTTGTGTTTTTGCGCTTCGATAGACCATTCAGAAGATAGTGAATATCTCGAGAATCTCTGCATTTATGAGAAAATGTTATGGCTCACTTTATGTTAGGAATGAAAAAATCTATAAATTTTGTCACCTGTGTTTTTGCGCTTCGATGGACCATTCAGAAGATAGTGAATATCTCGAGAATCCTTGCATTTATGAGAAAATGTTATGGCACACTTTATGTTAGGAATAAAAAAATCTATAAATTTTGTCACCTGTGTTTTTGCGCTTCGATGGACCATTCAGAAGATAGTGAATATCTCGAGAATCCTTGCATTTATGAGAACATGTTATGGCACACTTAATGTTAGGAATGAAAAAATCTATACATTTTGTCACCTGTGTTTTTGCGCTTCGATGGACCATTCAGAAGATAGTGAATATCTCGAGAATCCTTGCATTTATGAGAAAATGTTATGGCACACTTTATGTTAGGAATGAAAAAATCTATAAATTTTGTCGACTGTGTTTTTGCGCTTCGATGGACCATTCAGAAGATAGTGAATATCTCGAGAATCCTTGCATTTATGAGAACATGTTATGGCACACTTAATGTTAAGAATGAAAAAATCTATACATTTTGTCACTTGTGTTTTTGCGCTTCGATGGACCATTCAGAAGATAGTGAATATCTCGAGAATCCTTGCATATATGAGAAAATGTTATTTCACACTTTATGTTAGGAATGAAAAAATCTATACATTTTGTCACTTGTGTTTTTGCGCTTCGATGGACCATCCCGATGATAGTGAATATCTCGAGAATACATGCATTTATGAGAAAATGTTATGGCACCTTTTATGTTGAGAATGAAAAAATCCATACATTTTGTCACTTATGTTTGTGCGCTTCGATAAACCATTCAGATGATAGTGAATATCTCGAGAATCTTGGCATCTATGAGAAAATTCTATGGCACACTTTATGTTAGGAATGAAAAAATCTATAAATTTTGTCACTTGTGTTTTTGCGCTTCGATGGACCATTCAGAAAATAGTGAATATCTCGAGAATCTTGGCATCTATGAGAAAATTCCATGGCACACTTTATGTTAGGAATGAAAAATCTATAAATTTTGTCACCTGTGTTTTTGCGCTTCGATGGACCATTCAGAAGATAGTGAATATCTCGAGAATCCTTGCATTTATGAGAAAATGTTATGGCACACTTTATGTTAAGAATGAAAAAATCTATGAATTTTGTCTCTTGTGTTTTTGCGCTGCAATGGACCATTCAGAAGATAGTGAATATCTCGAGAATCCTTGCATATATGAGAAAATGTCATGGCACACTTTTTGTTAAGAATACATACATTTTGTCACTTATGTATTTGCGCTTCGATGGACCATTCGGAAGATAGTGAATATCTCGAGAATCCTTGCATATATGAGAAAATGTCATGGCACACTTTATGTTAGGAATGAAAAAATCTATAAATTTTGTCAACTGTGTTTTTGCGCTTCGATATACCATTCAGAAGATAGTGAGTATCTCGAGAATCCTTGCATTTATGAGAAAATGTCATGGCACACTTTATGTTAAGAATGAAAAAATCTATAAATTTTGTCACTTGTGTTTTTGCGCTTCGATGGGACATCCAGAAGATAGTGAATATCTTCTGAATCCTTGCATTCAGGAGAAAATGTTATGGCACACTTTATGTTAGGAATGAAAAAATCTATAAATTTTGTCACTTGTGTTTTTGCGCTTCGATGGGACATCCAGAAGATAGTGAATATCTTCTGAATCCTTGCATTCATGAGAAAATGTTATGGCACACTTTATGTTAGGAATGAAAAAATCTATAAATTCTGTCACATGTGTTTTTGCGCTTCGATGGACCATCCAGAAGATAGTGAATATCTCGAGAATCCTTGCATTCATGAGAAAATGTTATGGCACACTTTATGTTAAGAATGAAAAAATCTATAAATGTTGTCACTTGTGTTTTTGCGCTTCGATGGACCATCCAGATGATAGTGAATATCTCGAGAATCCTTGCATTCATGAGAAAATGTTATGGCACACTTTATGTTAAGAATGAAAAAATCTATAAATTTTGTCACTTGTGTTTTTGCGCTTCGATGGACCATCCAGAAGATAGTGAATATCTCGTGAATCCTTGCATTCATGAGAAAATGTTATGGCACACTTTATGTTAGGAATGAAAAAATCTATAAATTTTGTCACATGTGTTTTTGCGCTTCGATGGACCATCCAGAAGATAGTGAATATCTCGTGAATCCTTGCATTCATGAGAAAATGTTATGGCACACTTTATGTTAGGAATGAAAAAATCTATAAATTTTGTCACATGTGTTTTTGCGCTTCGATGGACCATTCAGAAGATAGTGAATATCTCGAGAATCCTTGCATTTATGAGAAAATGTTAATTCACACTTTATGTTAAGAATGAAAAAATCTATACATTTCGTCACTTGTGTTTTTGCGCTTCGATGGACCATTCAGAAGATAGTGAATATCTCAAGAATCCTTGCATTTATGAGAAAATGTTATGGCACACTTCATGTTAAGAATGAAAAAATCTATACATTTTGTCACTTGTGTTTTTGAGCTTCGATGGACCATTCAGAAAATAGTGAATATCTCGAGAATCTTTGCATCTATGAGAAAATTCTATGGCACACATTATGTTAGGAATGAAAAAATCTATACATTTTGTCACTTGTGTTTTTGCGCTTCGATGGACCATTCAGAAGATAGTGAATATCTCGAGAATCCTTGCATTTATGAGAAAATGTTATGGCACACTTTATGTTAGGAATGAAAAAATCTATAAATTTTGTCAACTGTGTTTTTGCGCTTCGATGGACCATTCAGAAGATAGTGAATATCTCGAGAATCCTTGCATATATGAGAAAATGTTATGGCACACTTTATGTTAGGAATGGAAAAATCTATAAATTTTGTCACCTGTGTTTTTGCGCTTCGATGGACCATTCAGAAGATAGTGAATATCTCGAGAATCCTTGCATTTATGAGAAAATGTTATGGCACACTTTATGTTAGGAATGAAAAAATCTATAAATTTTGTCACTTGTGTTTTTGCGCTTCGATGGACCATTCAGAAGATAGTGAATATCTCGAGAATCCTTGCATATATGAGAAAATGTTATGGCACACTTTATGTTAGGAATGGAAAAATCTATAAATTTTGTCACTTGTGTTTTTGCGCTTCGATGGACCATTCAGAAGATAGTGAATATCTCGAGAATCCTTGCATATATGAGAAAATGTTATGGCACACTTAATGTTAAGAATGAAAAAATCTATACATTTTGTCACTTGTGTTTTTGCGCTTCGATGGACCATTCAGAAGATAGTGAATATCTCGAGAATCCTTGCATTTATGAGAAAATGTTATGGCTCACTTTATGTTAGGAATGAAAAAATCTATAAATTTTGTCACCTGTGTTTTTGCGCTTCGATGGACCATTCAGAAGATAGTGAATATCTCGAGAATCCTTGCATTCATGAGAAAATGTTATGGCACACTTTACGTTAGGAATGAAAAAATCTATACATTTTGTCACCTGTGTTTTTGCGCTTCGATGGACCATTCAGAAGATAGTGAATATCTCGAGAATCCTTGCATTTATGAGAACATGTTATGGCACACTTAATGTTAGGAATGAAAAAATCTATACATTTTGTCACCTGTGTTTTTGCGCTTCCATGGACCATTCAGAAGATAGTGAATATCTCGAGAATCCTTGCATATATGAGAAAATGTTATGGCTCACTTTATGTTAGGAATGAAAAAATCTATGAATTTTGTCACCTGTGTTTTTGCGCTTCGATGGACCATTCAGAAGATAGTGAATATCTCGAGAATCCTTGCATTTATGAGAAAATGTTATGGCACACTTTATGTTAGGAATGAAAAAATCTATAAATTTTGTCACCTGTGTTTTTGCGCTTCGATGGACCATTCAGAAGATAGTGAATATCTCGAGAATCCTTGCATTTATGAGAACATGTTATGGCACACTTAATGTTAGGAATGAAAAAATCTATACATTTTGTCACCTGTGTTTTTGCGCTTCCATGGACCATTCAGAAGATAGTGAATATCTCGAGAATCCTTGCATATATGAGAAAATGTTATGGCACACTTTATGTTAGGAATGGAAAAATCAATAAATTTTGTCACTTGTGTTTTTGCGCTTCGATGGACCATTCAGAAGATAGTGAATATCTCGAGAATCCTTGCATATATGAGAAAATGTTATGGCACACTTTATGTTAGGAATGAAAAAATCTATAAATTTTGTCGACTGTGTTTTTGCGCTTCGATGGACCATTCAGAAGATAGTGAATATCTCGAGAATCCTTGCATTTATGAGAACATGTTATGGCACACTTAATGTTAAGAATGAAAAAATCTATACATTTTGTCACTTGTGTTTTTCGCTTCGATGGACCATTCAGAAGATAGTGAATATCTCGAGAATCCTTGCATATATGAGAAAATGTTATGGCACACTTTATGTTAGGAATGGAAAAATCTATAAATTTTGTCACTTGTGTTTTTGCGCTTCGATGGACCATTCAGAAGATAGTGAATATCTCGAGAATCTTTGCATTTATGAGAAAATGTTATGGCACACTTAATGTTAAGAATGAAAAAATCTATACATTTTGTCACTTGTGTTTTTGCGCTTCGATGGACCATTCAGAAGATAGTGAATATCTCGAGAATCCTTGCATTTATGAGAAAATGTTATGGCACACTTTATGTTAGGAATGAAAAAATCTATAAATTTTGTCAACTGTGTTTTTGCGCTTCGATGGACCATTCAGAAGATAGTGAATATCTCGAGAATCCTTGCATTTATGAGAACATGTTATGGCACACTTAATGTTAAGAATGAAAAAATCTATACATTTTGTCACTTGTGTTTTTGCGCTTCGATGGACCATTGAGAAGATAGTGAATATCTCGAGAATCTTTGCATTTATGAGAACATGTTGTGGCACACTTAATGTTAAGAATGAAAAAATCTATACATTTTGTCACTTGTGTTTTTGCGCTTCGATGGACCATTCAGAAGATAGTGAATATCTCGAGAATCCTTGCATATATGAGAAAATGTCATGGCACACTTTATGTTAAGAATGAAAAAATCTATACATTTTGTCACTTGTGTTTTTGCGCTTCGATGGACCATTCAGAAGATAGTGAATATCTCGGGAATCTTTGCATTTATGAGAAAATGTTATGGCACACTTTATGTTAAGAATGAAAAAATCTATACATTTTGTCATCTGTCTTTTTGCGCTTCGATGGACCATTCAGAAGATAGTGAATATCTCGAGAATCCTTGCATATATGAGAAAATGTCATGGCACACTTTATGTTAAGAATGAAAAAATCTATACATTTTGTCACTTGTGTTTTTGCGCTTCGATGGACCATCCCGATGATAGTGAATATCTCGAGAATACATGCATTTATGAGAAAATGTTATGGCACCTTTTATGTTGAGAATGAAAAAATCCATACATTTTGTCACTTATGTTTGTGCGCTTCGATAAACCATTCAGATGATAGTGAATATCTCGAGAATCTTGGCATCTATGAGAAAATTCTATGGCACACTTTATGTTAGGAATGAAAAAATCTATAAATTTTGTCACTTGTGTTTTTGCGCTTCGATGGACCATTCAGAAAATAGTGAATATCTCGAGAATCTTGGCATCTATGAGAAAATTCCATGGCACACTTTATGTTAAGAATGAAAAAATCTATGAATTTTGTCTTTTGTGTTTTTGCGCTGCAATGGACCATTCAGAAGATAGTGAATATCTCGAGAATCCTTGCATATATGAGAAAATGTCATGGCACACTTTATGTTAAGAATACATACATTTTGTCACTTATGTATTTGCGCTTCGATGGACCATTCAGAAGATAGTGAATATCTCGAGAATCCTTGCATATATGAGAAAATCTCATGACACACTTTATGTTAAGAATGAAAAAATCTATACATTTCGTCACTTGTGTATTTGCGCTTCGATGGACCATCCCGATGATAGTGAATATCTCGAGAATACATGCATTTATGAGAAAATGTCATGGCACACTTTATGTTAAGAATGAAAAAATCTATAAATTGTGTCACTTTTGTTTTTGCGCTGCAATGGACCATTCAGAAGATAGTGAATATCTCGAGAATCCTTGCATATATGAGAAAATCTCATGACACACTTTATGTTAAGAATGAAAAAATCTATACATTTTGTCACTTGTGTTTTTGCGCTTCGATGGACCATCCCGATGATAGTGAATATCTCGAGAATACATGCATTTATGAGAAAATGTTATGGCACACTTTATGTTAAGAATGAAAAAATCTATAAATTGTGTCACTTTTGTTTTTGCGCTGCAATGGACCATTCAGAAGATAGTGAATATCTCGAGAATCCTTGCATATATGAGAAAATCTCATGACACACTTTATGTTAAGAATGAAAAAATCTATACATTTTGTCACTTGTGTTTTTGCGCTTCGATGGACCATCCCGATGATAGTGAATATCTCGAGAATCCTTGCATTTATGAGAAAATGTTATGTTACACTTTATGTTAAGAATGAAAAAATCTATAAATTGTGTCACTTTTGTTTTTGCGCTGCAATGGACCATTCAGAAGATAGTGAATATCTCGAGAATCCTTGCATATATGAGAAAATGTCATGGCACACTTTATGTTAAGAATGAAAAAATCTATACATTTTGTCACTTGTGTTTTTGCGCTTTGATGGACCATCCCGATGATAGTGAATATCTCGAGAATACATGCATTTATGAGAAAATGTTATGGCACCTTTTATGTTGAGAATGAAAAAATCCATACATTTTGTCACTTATGTTTGTGCGCTTCGATAAACCATTCAGATGATAGTGAATATCTCGAGAATCTTGGCATCTATGAGAAAATTCTATGGCACACTTTATGTTAGGAATGAAAAAATCTATAAATTTTGTCACTTGTGTTTTTGCGCTTCGATGGACCATTCAGAAAATAGTGAATATCTCGAGAATCTTGGCATCTATGAGAAAATTCCATGGCACACTTTATGTTAGGAATGAAAAATCTATAAATTTTGTCACCTGTGTTTTTGCGCTTCGATGGACCATTCAGAAGATAGTGAATATCTCGAGAATCCTTGCATTTATGAGAAAATGTTATGGCACACTTTATGTTAAGAATGAAAAAATCTATGAATTTTGTCTCTTGTGTTTTTGCGCTGCAATGGACCATTCAGAAGATAGTGAATATCTCGAGAATCCTTGCATATATGAGAAAATGTCATGGCACACTTTTTGTTAAGAATACATACATTTTGTCACTTATGTATTTGCGCTTCGATGGACCATTCAGAAGATAGTGAATATCTCGAGAATCCTTGCATATATGAGAAAATCTCATGACACACTTTATGTTAAGAATGAAAAAATCTATACATTTCGTCACTTGTGTATTTGCGCTTCGATGGACCATTCGGAAGATAGTGAATATCTCGAGAATCCTTGCATATATGAGAAAATGTCATGGCACACTTTATGTTAGGAATGAAAAAATCTATAAATTTTGTCAACTGTGTTTTTGCGCTTCGATATACCATTCAGAAGATAGTGAGTATCTCGAGAATCCTTGCATTTATGAGAAAATGTCATGGCACACTTTATGTTAAGAATGAAAAAATCTATAAATTTTGTCACTTGTGTTTTTGCGCTTCGATGGGACATCCAGAAGATAGTGAATATCTTCTGAATCCTTGCATTCATGAGAAAATGTTATGGCACACTTTATGTTAGGAATGAAAAAATCTATAAATTTTGTCACTTGTGTTTTTGCGCTTCGATGGGACATCCAGAAGATAGTGAATATCTTCTGAATCCTTGCATTCATGAGAAAATGTTATGGCACACTTTATGTTAGGAATGAAAAAATCTATAAATTCTGTCACATGTGTTTTTGCGCTTCGATGGACCATCCAGAAGATAGTGAATATCTCGAGAATCCTTGCATTCATGAGAAAATGTTATGGCACACTTTATGTTAAGAATGAAAAAATCTATAAATGTTGTCACTTGTGTTTTTGCGCTTCGATGGACCATCCAGATGATAGTGAATATCTCGAGAATCCTTGCATTCATGAGAAAATGTTATGGCACACTTTATGTTAAGAATGAAAAAATCTATAAATTTTGTCACTTGTGTTTTTGCGCTTCGATGGACCATCCAGAAGATAGTGAATATCTCGTGAATCCTTGCATTCATGAGAAAATGTTATGGCACACTTTATGTTAGGAATGAAAAAATCTATAAATTTTGTCTTTTGTGTTTTTGCGCTTCGATGGACCATCCAGAAGATAGTGAATATCTCGTGAATCCTTGCATTCATAAGAAAATGTCATGGCACACTTTATGTTAAGAATACATACATTTTGTCACTTATGTATTTGCGCTTCGATGGACCATTCAGAAGATAGTGAATATCTCGAGAATCCTTGCATATATGAGAAAATCTCATGACACACTTTATGTTAAGAATGAAAAAATCTATACATTTCGTCACTTGTGTATTTGCGCTTCGATGGACCATCCCGATGATAGTGAATATCTCGAGAATACATGCATTTATGAGAAAATGTCATGGCACACTTTATGTTAAGAATGAAAAAATCTATAAATTGTGTCACTTTTGTTTTTGCGCTGCAATGGACCATTCAGAAGATAGTGAATATCTCGAGAATCCTTGCATATATGAGAAAATCTCATGACACACTTTATGTTAAGAATGAAAAAATCTATACATTTTGTCACTTGTGTTTTTGCGCTTCGATGGACCATCCCGATGATAGTGAATATCTCGAGAATACATGCATTTATGAGAAAATGTTATGGCACACTTTATGTTAAGAATGAAAAAATCTATAAATTGTGTCACTTTTGTTTTTGCGCTGCAATGGACCATTCAGAAGATAGTGAATATCTCGAGAATCCTTGCATATATGAGAAAATCTCATGACACACTTTATGTTAAGAATGAAAAAATCTATACATTTTGTCACTTGTGTTTTTGCGCTTCGATGGACCATCCCGATGATAGTGAATATCTCGAGAATCCTTGCATTTATGAGAAAATGTTATGGCACACTTTATGTTAAGAATGAAAAAATCTATAAATTGTGTCACTTTTGTTTTTGCGCTGCAATGGACCATTCAGAAGATAGTGAATATCTCGAGAATCCTTGCATATATGAGAAAATGTCATGGCACACTTTATGTTAAGAATGAAAAAATCTATACATTTTGTCACTTGTGTTTTTGCGCTTTGATGGACCATCCCGATGATAGTGAATATCTCGAGAATACATGCATTTATGAGAAAATGTTATGGCACCTTTTATGTTGAGAATGAAAAAATCCATACATTTTGTCACTTATGTTTGTGCGCTTCGATAAACCATTCAGATGATAGTGAATATCTCGAGAATCTTGGCATCTATGAGAAAATTCCATGGCACACTTTATGTTAGGAATGAAAAAATCTATAAATTTTGTCACTTGTGTTTTTGCGCTTCGATGGACCATTCAGAAAATAGTGAATATCTCGAGAATCTTGGCATCTATGAGAAAATTCCATGGCACACTTTATGTTAGGAATGAAAAATCTATAAATTTTGTCACCTGTGTTTTTGCGCTTCGATGGACCATTCAGAAGATAGTGAATATCTCGAGAATCCTTGCATTTATGAGAAAATGTTATGGCACACTTTATGTTAAGAATGAAAAAATCTATGAATTTTGTCTCTTGTGTTTTTGCGCTGCAATGGACCATTCAGAAGATAGTGAATATCTCGAGAATCCTTGCATATATGAGAAAATGTCATGGCACACTTTTTGTTAAGAATACATACATTTTGTCACTTATGTATTTGCGCTTCGATGGACCATTCAGAAGATAGTGAATATCTCGAGAATCCTTGCATATATGAGAAAATCTCATGACACACTTTATGTTAAGAATGAAAAAATCTATACATTTCGTCACTTGTGTATTTGCGCTTCGATGGACCATTCGGAAGATAGTGAATATCTCGAGAATCCTTGCATATATGAGAAAATGTCATGGCACACTTTATGTTAGGAATGAAAAAATCTATAAATTTTGTCAACTGTGTTTTTGCGCTTCGATATACCATTCAGAAGATAGTGAGTATCTCGAGAATCCTTGCATTTATGAGAAAATGTCATGGCACACTTTATGTTAAGAATGAAAAAATCTATAAATTTTGTCACTTGTGTTTTTGCGCTTCGATGGGACATCCAGAAGATAGTGAATATCTTCTGAATCCTTGCATTCATGAGAAAATGTTATGGCACACTTTATGTTAGGAATGAAAAAATCTATAAATTTTGTCACTTGTGTTTTTGCGCTTCGATGGGACATCCAGAAGATAGTGAATATCTTCTGAATCCTTGCATTCATGAGAAAATGTTATGGCACACTTTATGTTAGGAATGAAAAAATCTATAAATTCTGTCACATGTGTTTTTGCGCTTCGATGGACCATCCAGAAGATAGTGAATATCTCGAGAATCCTTGCATTCATGAGAAAATGTTATGGCACACTTTATGTTAAGAATGAAAAAATCTATAAATTTTGTCACTTGTGTTTTTGCGCTTCGATGGGACATCCAGAAGATAGTGAATATCTTCTGAATCCTTGCATTCATGAGAAAATGTTATGGCACACTTTATGTTAGGAATGAAAAAATCTATAAATTTTGTCACTTGTGTTTTTGCGCTTCGATGGGACATCCAGAAGATAGTGAATATCTTCTGAATCCTTGCATTCATGAGAAAATGTTATGGCACACTTTATGTTAAGAATGAAAAAATCTATAAATGTTGTCACTTGTGTTTTTGCGCTTCGATGGACCATCCAGATGATAGTGAATATCTCGAGAATCCTTGCATTTATGAGAACATGTTATGGCACACTTAATGTTAGGAATGAAAAAATCTATACATTTTGTCACCTGTGTTTTTGCGCTTCCATGGACCATTCAGAAGATAGTGAATATCTCGAGAATCCTTGCATATATGAGAAAATGTTATGGCACACTTTATGTTAGGAATGGAAAAATCAATAAATTTTGTCACTTGTGTTTTTGCGCTTCGATGGACCATTCAGAAGATAGTGAATATCTCGAGAATCCTTGCATATATGAGAAAATGTTATGGCACACTTTATGTTAGGAATGAAAAAATCTATAAATTTTGTCGACTGTGTTTTTGCGCTTCGATGGACCATTCAGAAGATAGTGAATATCTCGAGAATCCTTGCATTTATGAGAACATGTTATGGCACACTTAATGTTAAGAATGAAAAAATCTATACATTTTGTCACTTGTGTTTTTCGCTTCGATGGACCATTCAGAAGATAGTGAATATCTCGAGAATCCTTGCATATATGAGAAAATGTTATGGCACACTTTATGTTAGGAATGGAAAAATCTATAAATTTTGTCACTTGTGTTTTTGCGCTTCGATGGACCATTCAGAAGATAGTGAATATCTCGAGAATCTTTGCATTTATGAGAAAATGTTATGGCACACTTAATGTTAAGAATGAAAAAATCTATACATTTTGTCACTTGTGTTTTTGCGCTTCGATGGACCATTCAGAAGATAGTGAATATCTCGAGAATCCTTGCATTTATGAGAAAATGTTATGGCACACTTTATGTTAGGAATGAAAAAATCTATAAATTTTGTCAACTGTGTTTTTGCGCTTCGATGGACCATTCAGAAGATAGTGAATATCTCGAGAATCCTTGCATTTATGAGAACATGTTATGGCACACTTAATGTTAAGAATGAAAAAATCTATACATTTTGTCACTTGTGTTTTTGCGCTTCGATGGACCATTCAGAAGATAGTGAATATCTCGAGAATCTTTGCATTTATGAGAACATGTTGTGGCACACTTAATGTTAAGAATGAAAAAATCTATACATTTTGTCACTTGTGTTTTTGCGCTTCGATGGACCATTCAGAAGATAGTGAATATCTCGAGAATCCTTGCATATATGAGAAAATGTCATGGCACACTTTATGTTAAGAATGAAAAAATCTATACATTTTGTCACTTGTGTTTTTGCGCTTCGATGGACCATTCAGAAGATAGTGAATATCTCGGGAATCTTTGCATTTATGAGAAAATGTTATGGCACACTTTATGTTAAGAATGAAAAAATCTATACATTTTGTCATCTGTCTTTTTGCGCTTCGATGGACCATTCAGAAGATAGTGAATATCTCGAGAATCCTTGCATATATGAGAAAATGTCATGGCACACTTTATGTTAAGAATGAAAAAATCTATACATTTTGTCACTTGTGTTTTTGCGCTTCGATGGACCATCCCGATGATAGTGAATATCTCGAGAATACATGCATTTATGAGAAAATGTTATGGCACCTTTTATGTTGAGAATGAAAAAATCCATACATTTTGTCACTTATGTTTGTGCGCTTCGATAAACCATTCAGATGATAGTGAATATCTCGAGAATCTTGGCATCTATGAGAAAATTCTATGGCACACTTTATGTTAGGAATGAAAAAATCTATAAATTTTGTCACTTGTGTTTTTGCGCTTCGATGGACCATTCAGAAAATAGTGAATATCTCGAGAATCTTGGCATCTATGAGAAAATTCCATGGCACACTTTATGTTAAGAATGAAAAAATCTATGAATTTTGTCTTTTGTGTTTTTGCGCTGCAATGGACCATTCAGAAGATAGTGAATATCTCGAGAATCCTTGCATATATGAGAAAATGTCATGGCACACTTTATGTTAAGAATACATACATTTTGTCACTTATGTATTTGCGCTTCGATGGACCATTCAGAAGATAGTGAATATCTCGAGAATCCTTGCATATATGAGAAAATCTCATGACACACTTTATGTTAAGAATGAAAAAATCTATACATTTCGTCACTTGTGTATTTGCGCTTCGATGGACCATCCCGATGATAGTGAATATCTCGAGAATACATGCATTTATGAGAAAATGTCATGGCACACTTTATGTTAAGAATGAAAAAATCTATAAATTGTGTCACTTTTGTTTTTGCGCTGCAATGGACCATTCAGAAGATAGTGAATATCTCGAGAATCCTTGCATATATGAGAAAATCTCATGACACACTTTATGTTAAGAATGAAAAAATCTATACATTTTGTCACTTGTGTTTTTGCGCTTCGATGGACCATCCCGATGATAGTGAATATCTCGAGAATACATGCATTTATGAGAAAATGTTATGGCACACTTTATGTTAAGAATGAAAAAATCTATAAATTGTGTCACTTTTGTTTTTGCGCTGCAATGGACCATTCAGAAGATAGTGAATATCTCGAGAATCCTTGCATATATGAGAAAATCTCATGACACACTTTATGTTAAGAATGAAAAAATCTATACATTTTGTCACTTGTGTTTTTGCGCTTCGATGGACCATCCCGATGATAGTGAATATCTCGAGAATCCTTGCATTTATGAGAAAATGTTATGGCACACTTTATGTTAAGAATGAAAAAATCTATAAATTGTGTCACTTTTGTTTTTGCGCTGCAATGGACCATTCAGAAGATAGTGAATATCTCGAGAATCCTTGCATATATGAGAAAATGTCATGGCACACTTTATGTTAAGAATGAAAAAATCTATACATTTTGTCACTTGTGTTTTTGCGCTTTGATGGACCATCCCGATGATAGTGAATATCTCGAGAATACATGCATTTATGAGAAAATGTTATGGCACCTTTTATGTTGAGAATGAAAAAATCCATACATTTTGTCACTTATGTTTGTGCGCTTCGATAAACCATTCAGATGATAGTGAATATCTCGAGAATCTTGGCATCTATGAGAAAATTCTATGGCACACTTTATGTTAGGAATGAAAAAATCTATAAATTTTGTCACTTGTGTTTTTGCGCTTCGATGGACCATTCAGAAAATAGTGAATATCTCGAGAATCTTGGCATCTATGAGAAAATTCCATGGCACACTTTATGTTAGGAATGAAAAATCTATAAATTTTGTCACCTGTGTTTTTGCGCTTCGATGGACCATTCAGAAGATAGTGAATATCTCGAGAATCCTTGCATTTATGAGAAAATGTTATGGCACACTTTATGTTAAGAATGAAAAAATCTATGAATTTTGTCTCTTGTGTTTTTGCGCTGCAATGGACCATTCAGAAGATAGTGAATATCTCGAGAATCCTTGCATATATGAGAAAATGTCATGGCACACTTTTTGTTAAGAATACATACATTTTGTCACTTATGTATTTGCGCTTCGATGGACCATTCAGAAGATAGTGAATATCTCGAGAATCCTTGCATATATGAGAAAATCTCATGACACACTTTATGTTAAGAATGAAAAAATCTATACATTTCGTCACTTGTGTATTTGCGCTTCGATGGACCATTCGGAAGATAGTGAATATCTCGAGAATCCTTGCATATATGAGAAAATGTCATGGCACACTTTATGTTAGGAATGAAAAAATCTATAAATTTTGTCAACTGTGTTTTTGCGCTTCGATATACCATTCAGAAGATAGTGAGTATCTCGAGAATCCTTGCATTTATGAGAAAATGTCATGGCACACTTTATGTTAAGAATGAAAAAATCTATAAATTTTGTCACTTGTGTTTTTGCGCTTCGATGGGACATCCAGAAGATAGTGAATATCTTCTGAATCCTTGCATTCATGAGAAAATGTTATGGCACACTTTATGTTAGGAATGAAAAAATCTATAAATTTTGTCACTTGTGTTTTTGCGCTTCGATGGGACATCCAGAAGATAGTGAATATCTTCTGAATCCTTGCATTCATGAGAAAATGTTATGGCACACTTTATGTTAGGAATGAAAAAATCTATAAATTCTGTCACATGTGTTTTTGCGCTTCGATGGACCATCCAGAAGATAGTGAATATCTCGAGAATCCTTGCATTCATGAGAAAATGTTATGGCACACTTTATGTTAAGAATGAAAAAATCTATAAATGTTGTCACTTGTGTTTTTGCGCTTCGATGGACCATCCAGATGATAGTGAATATCTCGAGAATCCTTGCATTCATGAGAAAATGTTATGGCACACTTTATGTTAAGAATGAAAAAATCTATAAATTTTGTCACTTGTGTTTTTGCGCTTCGATGGACCATCCAGAAGATAGTGAATATCTCGTGAATCCTTGCATTCATGAGAAAATGTTATGGCACACTTTATGTTAGGAATGAAAAAATCTATAAATTTTGTCTTTTGTGTTTTTGCGCTTCGATGGACCATCCAGAAGATAGTGAATATCTCGTGAATCCTTGCATTCATAAGAAAATGTCATGGCACACTTTATGTTAAGAATACATACATTTTGTCACTTATGTATTTGCGCTTCGATGGACCATTCAGAAGATAGTGAATATCTCGAGAATCCTTGCATATATGAGAAAATCTCATGACACACTTTATGTTAAGAATGAAAAAATCTATACATTTCGTCACTTGTGTATTTGCGCTTCGATGGACCATCCCGATGATAGTGAATATCTCGAGAATACATGCATTTATGAGAAAATGTCATGGCACACTTTATGTTAAGAATGAAAAAATCTATAAATTGTGTCACTTTTGTTTTTGCGCTGCAATGGACCATTCAGAAGATAGTGAATATCTCGAGAATCCTTGCATATATGAGAAAATCTCATGACACACTTTATGTTAAGAATGAAAAAATCTATACATTTTGTCACTTGTGTTTTTGCGCTTCGATGGACCATCCCGATGATAGTGAATATCTCGAGAATACATGCATTTATGAGAAAATGTTATGGCACACTTTATGTTAAGAATGAAAAAATCTATAAATTGTGTCACTTTTGTTTTTGCGCTGCAATGGACCATTCAGAAGATAGTGAATATCTCGAGAATCCTTGCATATATGAGAAAATCTCATGACACACTTTATGTTAAGAATGAAAAAATCTATACATTTTGTCACTTGTGTTTTTGCGCTTCGATGGACCATCCCGATGATAGTGAATATCTCGAGAATCCTTGCATTTATGAGAAAATGTTATGGCACACTTTATGTTAAGAATGAAAAAATCTATAAATTGTGTCACTTTTGTTTTTGCGCTGCAATGGACCATTCAGAAGATAGTGAATATCTCGAGAATCCTTGCATATATGAGAAAATGTCATGGCACACTTTATGTTAAGAATGAAAAAATCTATACATTTTGTCACTTGTGTTTTTGCGCTTTGATGGACCATCCCGATGATAGTGAATATCTCGAGAATACATGCATTTATGAGAAAATGTTATGGCACCTTTTATGTTGAGAATGAAAAAATCCATACATTTTGTCACTTATGTTTGTGCGCTTCGATAAACCATTCAGATGATAGTGAATATCTCGAGAATCTTGGCATCTATGAGAAAATTCCATGGCACACTTTATGTTAGGAATGAAAAAATCTATAAATTTTGTCACTTGTGTTTTTGCGCTTCGATGGACCATTCAGAAAATAGTGAATATCTCGAGAATCTTGGCATCTATGAGAAAATTCCATGGCACACTTTATGTTAGGAATGAAAAATCTATAAATTTTGTCACCTGTGTTTTTGCGCTTCGATGGACCATTCAGAAGATAGTGAATATCTCGAGAATCCTTGCATTTATGAGAAAATGTTATGGCACACTTTATGTTAAGAATGAAAAAATCTATGAATTTTGTCTCTTGTGTTTTTGCGCTGCAATGGACCATTCAGAAGATAGTGAATATCTCGAGAATCCTTGCATATATGAGAAAATGTCATGGCACACTTTTTGTTAAGAATACATACATTTTGTCACTTATGTATTTGCGCTTCGATGGACCATTCAGAAGATAGTGAATATCTCGAGAATCCTTGCATATATGAGAAAATCTCATGACACACTTTATGTTAAGAATGAAAAAATCTATACATTTCGTCACTTGTGTATTTGCGCTTCGATGGACCATTCGGAAGATAGTGAATATCTCGAGAATCCTTGCATATATGAGAAAATGTCATGGCACACTTTATGTTAGGAATGAAAAAATCTATAAATTTTGTCAACTGTGTTTTTGCGCTTCGATATACCATTCAGAAGATAGTGAGTATCTCGAGAATCCTTGCATTTATGAGAAAATGTCATGGCACACTTTATGTTAAGAATGAAAAAATCTATAAATTTTGTCACTTGTGTTTTTGCGCTTCGATGGGACATCCAGAAGATAGTGAATATCTTCTGAATCCTTGCATTCATGAGAAAATGTTATGGCACACTTTATGTTAGGAATGAAAAAATCTATAAATTTTGTCACTTGTGTTTTTGCGCTTCGATGGGACATCCAGAAGATAGTGAATATCTTCTGAATCCTTGCATTCATGAGAAAATGTTATGGCACACTTTATGTTAGGAATGAAAAAATCTATAAATTCTGTCACATGTGTTTTTGCGCTTCGATGGACCATCCAGAAGATAGTGAATATCTCGAGAATCCTTGCATTCATGAGAAAATGTTATGGCACACTTTATGTTAAGAATGAAAAAATCTATAAATTTTGTCACTTGTGTTTTTGCGCTTCGATGGGACATCCAGAAGATAGTGAATATCTTCTGAATCCTTGCATTCATGAGAAAATGTTATGGCACACTTTATGTTAGGAATGAAAAAATCTATAAATTTTGTCACTTGTGTTTTTGCGCTTCGATGGGACATCCAGAAGATAGTGAATATCTTCTGAATCCTTGCATTCATGAGAAAATGTTATGGCACACTTTATGTTAAGAATGAAAAAATCTATAAATGTTGTCACTTGTGTTTTTGCGCTTCGATGGACCATCCAGATGATAGTGAATATCTCGAGAATCCTTGCATTTATGAGAACATGTTATGGCACACTTAATGTTAGGAATGAAAAAATCTATACATTTTGTCACCTGTGTTTTTGCGCTTCCATGGACCATTCAGAAGATAGTGAATATCTCGAGAATCCTTGCATATATGAGAAAATGTTATGGCACACTTTATGTTAGGAATGGAAAAATCAATAAATTTTGTCACTTGTGTTTTTGCGCTTCGATGGACCATTCAGAAGATAGTGAATATCTCGAGAATCCTTGCATATATGAGAAAATGTTATGGCACACTTTATGTTAGGAATGAAAAAATCTATAAATTTTGTCGACTGTGTTTTTGCGCTTCGATGGACCATTCAGAAGATAGTGAATATCTCGAGAATCCTTGCATTTATGAGAACATGTTATGGCACACTTAATGTTAAGAATGAAAAAATCTATACATTTTGTCACTTGTGTTTTTCGCTTCGATGGACCATTCAGAAGATAGTGAATATCTCGAGAATCCTTGCATATATGAGAAAATGTTATGGCACACTTTATGTTAGGAATGGAAAAATCTATAAATTTTGTCACTTGTGTTTTTGCGCTTCGATGGACCATTCAGAAGATAGTGAATATCTCGAGAATCTTTGCATTTATGAGAAAATGTTATGGCACACTTAATGTTAAGAATGAAAAAATCTATACATTTTGTCACTTGTGTTTTTGCGCTTCGATGGACCATTCAGAAGATAGTGAATATCTCGAGAATCCTTGCATTTATGAGAAAATGTTATGGCACACTTTATGTTAGGAATGAAAAAATCTATAAATTTTGTCAACTGTGTTTTTGCGCTTCGATGGACCATTCAGAAGATAGTGAATATCTCGAGAATCCTTGCATTTATGAGAACATGTTATGGCACACTTAATGTTAAGAATGAAAAAATCTATACATTTTGTCACTTGTGTTTTTGCGCTTCGATGGACCATTCAGAAGATAGTGAATATCTCGAGAATCTTTGCATTTATGAGAACATGTTGTGGCACACTTAATGTTAAGAATGAAAAAATCTATACATTTTGTCACTTGTGTTTTTGCGCTTCGATGGACCATTCAGAAGATAGTGAATATCTCGAGAATCCTTGCATATATGAGAAAATGTCATGGCACACTTTATGTTAAGAATGAAAAAATCTATACATTTTGTCACTTGTGTTTTTGCGCTTCGATGGACCATTCAGAAGATAGTGAATATCTCGGGAATCTTTGCATTTATGAGAAAATGTTATGACACACTTTATGTTAAGAATGAAAAAATCTATACATTTTGTCATCTGTCTTTTTGCGCTTCGATGGACCATTCAGAAGATAGTGAATATCTCGAGAATCCTTGCATATATGAGAAAATGTCATGGCACACTTTATGTTAAGAATGAAAAAATCTATACATTTTGTCACTTGTGTTTTTGCGCTTCGATGGACCATCCCGATGATAGTGAATATCTCGAGAATACATGCATTTATGAGAAAATGTTATGGCACCTTTTATGTTGAGAATGAAAAAATCCATACATTTTGTCACTTATGTTTGTGCGCTTCGATAAACCATTCAGATGATAGTGAATATCTCGAGAATCTTGGCATCTATGAGAAAATTCTATGGCACACTTTATGTTAGGAATGAAAAAATCTATAAATTTTGTCACTTGTGTTTTTGCGCTTCGATGGACCATTCAGAAAATAGTGAATATCTCGAGAATCTTGGCATCTATGAGAAAATTCCATGGCACACTTTATGTTAAGAATGAAAAAATCTATGAATTTTGTCTTTTGTGTTTTTGCGCTGCAATGGACCATTCAGAAGATAGTGAATATCTCGAGAATCCTTGCATATATGAGAAAATGTCATGGCACACTTTATGTTAAGAATACATACATTTTGTCACTTATGTATTTGCGCTTCGATGGACCATTCAGAAGATAGTGAATATCTCGAGAATCCTTGCATATATGAGAAAATCTCATGACACACTTTATGTTAAGAATGAAAAAATCTATACATTTCGTCACTTGTGTATTTGCGCTTCGATGGACCATCCCGATGATAGTGAATATCTCGAGAATACATGCATTTATGAGAAAATGTCATGGCACACTTTATGTTAAGAATGAAAAAATCTATAAATTGTGTCACTTTTGTTTTTGCGCTGCAATGGACCATTCAGAAGATAGTGAATATCTCGAGAATCCTTGCATATATGAGAAAATCTCATGACACACTTTATGTTAAGAATGAAAAAATCTATACATTTTGTCACTTGTGTTTTTGCGCTTCGATGGACCATCCCGATGATAGTGAATATCTCGAGAATCCTTGCATTTATGAGAAAATGTTATGGCACACTTTATGTTAAGAATGAAAAAATCTATAAATTGTGTCACTTTTGTTTTTGCGCTGCAATGGACCATTCAGAAGATAGTGAATATCTCGAGAATCCTTGCATATATGAGAAAATGTCATGGCACACTTTATGTTAAGAATGAAAAAATCTATACATTTTGTCACTTGTGTTTTTGCGCTTTGATGGACCATCCCGATGATAGTGAATATCTCGAGAATACATGCATTTATGAGAAAATGTTATGGCACCTTTTATGTTGAGAATGAAAAAATCCATACATTCTGTCACTTATGTTTGTGCGCTTCGATAAACCATTCAGATGATAGTGAATATCTCGAGAATCTTGGCATCTATGAGAAAATTCTATGGCACACTTTATGTTAGGAATGAAAAAATCTATAAATTTTGTCACTTGTGTTTTTGCGCTTCGATGGACCATTCAGAAAATAGTGAATATCTCGAGAATCTTGGCATCTATGAGAAAATTCCATGGCACACTTTATGTTAGGAATGAAAAATCTATAAATTTTGTCACCTGTGTTTTTGCGCTTCGATGGACCATTCAGAAGATAGTGAATATCTCGAGAATCCTTGCATTTATGAGAAAATGTTATGGTACTGTTTATGTTAAGAATGAAAAAATCTATGAATTTTGTCTCTTGTGTTTTTGCGCTGCAATGGACCATTCAGAAGATAGTGAATATCTCGAGAATCCTTGCATATATGAGAAAATGTCATGGCACACTTTTTGTTAAGAATACATACATTTTGTCACTTATGTATTTGCGCTTCGATGGACCATTCAGAAGATAGTGAATATCTCGAGAATCCTTGCATATATGAGAAAATCTCATGACACACTTTATGTTAAGAATGAAAAAATCTATACATTTCGTCACTTGTGTATTTGCGCTTCGATGGACCATTCGGAAGATAGTGAATATCTCGAGAATCCTTGCATATATGAGAAAATGTCATGGCACACTTTATGTTAGGAATGAAAAAATCTATAAATTTTGTCAACTGTGTTTTTGCGCTTCGATATACCATTCAGAAGATAGTGAGTATCTCGAGAATCCTTGCATTTATGAGAAAATGTCATGGCACACTTTATGTTAAGAATGAAAAAATCTATAAATTTTGTCACTTGTGTTTTTGCGCTTCGATGGGACATCCAGAAGATAGTGAATATCTTCTGAATCCTTGCATTCATGAGAAAATGTTATGGCACACTTTATGTTAGGAATGAAAAAATCTATAAATTTTGTCACTTGTGTTTTTGCGCTTCGATGGGACATCCAGAAGATAGTGAATATCTTCTGAATCCTTGCATTCATGAGAAAATGTTATGGCACACTTTATGTTAGGAATGAAAAAATCTATAAATTCTGTCACATGTGTTTTTGCGCTTCGATGGACCATCCAGAAGATAGTGAATATCTCGAGAATCCTTGCATTCATGAGAAAATGTTATGGCACACTTTATGTTAAGAATGAAAAAATCTATAAATGTTGTCACTTGTGTTTTTGCGCTTCGATGGACCATCCAGATGATAGTGAATATCTCGAGAATCCTTGCATTCATGAGAAAATGTTATGGCACACTTTATGTTAAGAATGAAAAAATCTATAAATTTTGTCACTTGTGTTTTTGCGCTTCGATGGACCATCCAGAAGATAGTGAATATCTCGTGAATCCTTGCATTCATGAGAAAATGTTATGGCACACTTTATGTTAGGAATGAAAAAATCTATAAATTTTGTCTTTTGTGTTTTTGCGCTTCGATGGACCATCCAGAAGATAGTGAATATCTCGAGAATCCTTGCATTCATGAGAAAATGTCATGGCACACTTTATGTTAAGAATACATACATTTTGTCACTTATGTATTTGCGCTTCGATGGACCATCCCGATGATAGTGAATATCTCGAGAATACATGCATTTATGAGAAAATGTCATGGCACACTTTATGTTAAGAATGAAAAAATCTATAAATTGTGTCACTTTTGTTTTTGCGCTGCAATGGACCATTCAGAAGATAGTGAATATCTCGAGAATCCTTGCATATATGAGAAAATCTCATGACACACTTTATGTTAAGAATGAAAAAATCTATACATTTTGTCACTTGTGTTTTTGCGCTTCGATGGACCATCCCGATGATAGTGAATATCTCGAGAATACATGCATTTATGAGAAAATGTTATGGCACACTTTATGTTAAGAATGAAAAAATCTATAAATTGTGTCACTTTTGTTTTTGCGCTGCAATGGACCATTCAGAAGATAGTGAATATCTCGAGAATCCTTGCATATATGAGAAAATCTCATGACACACTTTATGTTAAGAATGAAAAAATCTATACATTTTGTCACTTGTGTTTTTGCGCTTCGATGGACCATCCCGATGATAGTGAATATCTCGAGAATCCTTGCATTTATGAGAAAATGTTATGGCACACTTTATGTTAAGAATGAAAAAATCTATAAATTGTGTCACTTTTGTTTTTGCGCTGCAATGGACCATTCAGAAGATAGTGAATATCTCGAGAATCCTTGCATATATGAGAAAATGTCATGGCACACTTTATGTTAAGAATGAAAAAATCTATACATTTTGTCACTTGTGTTTTTGCGCTTTGATGGACCATCCCGATGATAGTGAATATCTCGAGAATACATGCATTTATGAGAAAATGTTATGGCACCTTTTATGTTGAGAATGAAAAAATCCATACATTTTGTCACTTATGTTTGTGCGCTTCGATAAACCATTCAGATGATAGTGAATATCTCGAGAATCTTGGCATCTATGAGAAAATTCTATGGCACACTTCATGTTAGGAATGAAAAAATCTATAAATTTTGTCACTTGTGTTTTTGCGCTTCGATGGACCATTCAGAAAATAGTGAATATCTCGAGAATCTTGGCATCTATGAGAAAATTCCATGGCACACTTTATGTTAGGAATGAAAAATCTATAAATTTTGTCACCTGTGTTTTTGCGCTTCGATGGACCATTCAGAAGATAGTGAATATCTCGAGAATCCTTGCATTTATGAGAAAATGTTATGGCACACTTTATGTTAAGAATGAAAAAATCTATGAATTTTGTCTCTTGTGTTTTTGCGCTGCAATGGACCATTCAGAAGATAGTGAATATCTCGAGAATCCTTGCATATATGAGAAAATGTCATGGCACACTTTTTGTTAAGAATACATACATTTTGTCACTTATGTATTTGCGCTTCGATGGACCATTCAGAAGATAGTGAATATCTCGAGAATCCTTGCATATATGAGAAAATCTCATGACACACTTTATGTTAAGAATGAAAAAATCTATACATTTCGTCACTTGTGTATTTGCGCTTCGATGGACCATTCGGAAGATAGTGAATATCTCGAGAATCCTTGCATATATGAGAAAATGTCATGGCACACTTTATGTTAGGAATGAAAAAATCTATAAATTTTGTCAACTGTGTTTTTGCGCTTCGATATACCATTCAGAAGATAGTGAGTATCTCGAGAATCCTTGCATTTATGAGAAAATGTCATGGCACACTTTATGTTAAGAATGAAAAAATCTATAAATTTTGTCACTTGTGTTTTTGCGCTTCGATGGGACATCCAGAAGATAGTGAATATCTTCTGAATCCTTGCATTCATGAGAAAATGTTATGGCACACTTTATGTTAGGAATGAAAAAATCTATAAATTTTGTCACTTGTGTTTTTGCGCTTCGATGGGACATCCAGAAGATAGTGAATATCTTCTGAATCCTTGCATTCATGAGAAAATGTTATGGCACACTTTATGTTAGGAATGAAAAAATCTATAAATTCTGTCACATGTGTTTTTGCGCTTCGATGGACCATCCAGAAGATAGTGAATATCTCGAGAATCCTTGCATTCATGAGAAAATGTTATGGCACACTTTATGTTAAGAATGAAAAAATCTATAAATGTTGTCACTTGTGTTTTTGCGCTTCGATGGACCATCCAGATGATAGTGAATATCTCGAGAATCCTTGCATTCATGAGAAAATGTTATGGCACACTTTATGTTAAGAATGAAAAAATCTATAAATTTTGTCACTTGTGTTTTTGCGCTTCGATGGACCATCCAGAAGATAGTGAATGTCTCGTGAATCCTTGCATTCATGAGAAAATGTTATGGCACACTTTATGTTAGGAATGAAAAAATCTATAGATTTTGTCACATGTGTTTTTGCGCTTCGATGGACCATCCAGAAGATAGTGAATATCTCGAGAATCCTTGCATTCATGAGAAAATGTTATGGCACACTTTATGTTAAGAATGAAAAAATCTATAAATTTTGTCACTTGTGTTTTTGCGCTTCGATGGACCATCCAGAAGATAGTGAATATTTCGAGAATCCTTGCATTCATGAGAAAATGTTATGGCACACTTTATGTTAAGAATGAAAAAATCTATAAATTTTGTCACTTGTGTTTTTGCGCTTCGATGGACCATTCAGAAGATAGTGGGTATCTCGAGAATCCTTGCATTTATGAGAAAATGTTATGGCACACTTTATGTTAGGAATGAAAAAATCTATAAATTTTGTCAAATGTGTTTTTGCGCTTCGATATACCATTCAGAAGATAGTGAGTATCTCGAGAATCCTTGCATTTATGAGAAAATGTCATGGCACACTTAATGTTAAGAATGAAAAAATCTATCAATTTTGTCACCTGTGTTTTTGCGCTTCGATGTACCATTCGGAAGATAGTGAATATCTCGAGAATCCTTGCATTCATGAGAAAATGTTATGGCACACTTTATGTTAGGAATGAAAAAATCTATAAATTTTGTCAACTGTGTTTTTGCGCTTCGATATACCATTCAGAAGATAGTGAGTATCTCGAGAATCCTTGCATTTATGAGAAAATGTCATGGCACACTTTATGTTAAGAATGAAAAAATCTATAAATTTTGTCACCTGTGTTTTTGCGCTTCGATGGACCATTCAGAAGATAGTGAATATCTCGAGAATCCTTGCATTTATGAGAAAATGTCATGGCACACTTTATGTTAAGAATGAAAAAATCTATAAATTTTGTCACTTGTGTTTTTGCGCTTCGATGTACCATTCGGAAGATAGTGAATATCTCGAGAATCCTTGCATTCATGAGAAAATGTTATGGCACACTTTATGTTAAGAATGAAAAAATCTATAAACTTTGTCACTTGTGTTTTTGCGCTTTGATGGACCATTCAGAAGATAGTGAGTATCTCGAGAATCCTTGCATTTATGAGAAAATGTTATGGCACACTTTATGTTAAGAATGAAAAAATCTATAAACTTTGTCACTTGTGTTTTTGCGCTTTGATGGACCATTCAGAAGATAGTGAGTATCTCGAGAATCCTTGCATTTATGAGAAAATGTTATGGCACACTTTATGTCAGGAATGAAAAAATCTATAAATTTTGTCACCTGTGTTTTTGCGCTTCGATATACCATTCAGAAGATAGTGAGTATCTCGAGAATCCTTGCATTTATGAGAAAATGTTATGGCACACTTTATGTTAGGAATGAAAAAATCTATAAATTTTGTCACTTGTGTTTTTGCGCTTCGATGTACCATTCGGAAGATAGTGAATATCTCGAGAATCCTTGCATTCATGAGAAAATGTTATGGCACACTTTATGTTAGGAATGAAAAAGTCTATAAATTTTGTCAGCTGTGTTTTTGCGCTTCGATGTACCATCCAGAAGATAGTGAATATCTCGAGAATCCTTGCATTCATGAGAAAATTTTATGGCACACTTTATGTTAAGAATGAAAAAATCTATAAATTTTGTCACTTGTGTTTTTGCGCTTCGATGGAACATCCAGAAGATAGTGAATATCTCGAGAATCCTTGCATTCATGAGAAAATGTTATGGCACACTTTATGTTAGGAATGAAAAAGTCTATAAATTTTGTCAGCTGTGTTTTTGCGCTTCGATGTACCATCCAGAAGATAGTGAATATCTCGAGAATCCTTGCTTTCATTAGAAAATGTTATGGCACACTTTATGTTAGGAATGAAAAAATCTATAAATTTTGTCACTTGTGTTTTTGCGCTTCGATGGACCATTCAGAAGATAGTGAATATCTCGAGAATCCTTGCATTCATGAGAAAATGTTATGGCACACTTTATGTTAAGAATGAAAAAATCTATAAATTTTGTCACTTGTGTTTTTGCGCTTCGATGGACCATCCAGAAGATAGTGAATATCTCGAGAATCCTTGCATTTATGAGAAAATGTTATGGCACACTTTATGTTAAGAATGAAAAAATCTATAAATTTTGTCACATGTGTTTTTGCGCTTCGATGGAACATCCAGAAGATAGTGAATATCTCGAGAATCCTTGCATTCATGAGAAAATGTTATGG
Source organism: Orchestes rusci (assembly GCA_958502075.1). Lineage (NCBI taxonomy): Eukaryota > Metazoa > Arthropoda > Insecta > Coleoptera > Curculionidae > Orchestes > Orchestes rusci. The sequence goes on from OY293303.1 coordinate 89,413,574, forward strand.
CACACTTTATGTTAAGAATGAAAAAATCTATAAATTTTGTCACATGTGTTTTTGCGCTTCGATGGACCATCCAGAAGATAGTGAATATCTCGAGAATCCTTGCATTCATGAGAAAATGTTATGGCACACTTTATGTTAAGAATGAAAAAATCTATAAATTTTGTCACTTGTGTTTTTGCGCTTCGATGGACCATCCCGAAGATAGTGAATATCTCGAGAATCCATGCATTTATGAGAAAATGTTATGGCACACTTTATGTTAGGAATGAAAAAATCTCTAAATTTTGTCACCTGTGTTTTTGCCTCGGTTTTTGCGCTTCGATCGACCATTCAGAAGATAGTGAGTATCTCGAGAATCCTTGCATTTATGAGAAAATGTAATGGCACACTTAATGTTAAGAATGAAAAAATCTATACATTTTGTCACTTGTGTTTTTGCGCTTCGATGAACCATTCAGAAGATAGTGAGTATCTCGAGAATCCTTGCATATATGAGAAAATGTTATGGCACATTTTATGTTGGGAATGAAAAAATCTATAAATTTTGTCACTTGTGTTTTTGCGCTTCGATGGACCATTCAGAGGATAGTGAATATCTCGAGAATCCTTGCATTTATGAGAACATGTTATGGCACACTTAATGTTAAGAATGAAAAAATCTATACATTTTGTCACTCGTGTTTTTGCGCTTCGATGAACCATTCAGAAGATAGTGAGTATTTCGAGAATCCTTGCATATATGAGAAAATGTTATGGCACACTTTATGTTAGGAATGAAAAAATCTATACATTTTGTCACCTGTGTTTTTGCGCTGCGATGGACCATTCAGAAGATAGTGAATATCTCGAGGATCCTTGCATTTATGAGAAAATGTTATGGCACACTTTATGTTAGGATTGAAATAATCTATAAATTTTGTCACCTGTGTTTTTGCGCTTCGATGGACCATCCAGAAGATAGTGAATATCTCGAGAATCCATGCATTTATGAGAAAATGTTATGGCACCTTTTATGTTAAGAATGAAAAAATCTATAAATTTTGTCACTTGTGTTTTTGCGCTTCGATGGACCATTCAGAAGATAGTGAATATCTCGAGAATCCTTGCATTTATGAGAACATGTTATGGCACACTTAATGTTAAGAATGAAAAAATCTATACATTTTGTCACTTGTGTTTTTGCGCTTCGATGAACCATTCAGAAGATAGTGAGTATCTCGAGAATCCTTGCATATATGAGAAAATGTTATGGCACACTTTATGTTAGGAATGAAAAAATCTATACATTTTGTCACCTGTGTTTTTGCGCTGCGATGGACCATTCAGAAGATAGTGAATATCTCGAGAATCCTTGCATTCATGAGAAAATGTTATGGCACACTTTATGTTAGGAATGAAATAATCTATACATTTTGTCACCTGTGTTTTTGCGCTTCGATGGACCATCCAGAAGATAGTGAATATCTCGAGAATCCTTGCATTCATGAGAAAATGTTATGGCACACTTTATGTTAAGAATGAAAAAATCTATAAATTTTGTCACTTGTGTTTTTGCGCTTCGATGGACCATCCAGAAGATAGTGAATATCTCGAGAATCCTTGCATATATGAGAAAATGTCATGGCACACTTTATGTTAAGAATGAAAAAATCTATAGATTTTGTCACGTGTGTTTTTGCGCTTCGATGTACCATTCGGAAGATAGTGAATATCTCGAGAATCCTTGCATATATGAGAAAATGTCATGGCACACTTTATGTTAAGAATCAAAAAATCTATAGATTTTGTCACGTGTGTTTTTGCGCTTAGATGTACCATTCGGAAGATAGTGAATATCTCGAGAATCCTTGCATTTATGAGAACATGTTATGGCACACTTAATGTTAAGAATGAAAAAATCTATAGATATTCGATGTACCATTCGGAAGATAGTGAATATCTCGAGAATCCTTGCATATATGAGAAAATGTCATGGCACACTTTATGTTAAGAATGAAAAAATCTATAAATGTTGTCACTTGTGTTTTTGCGCTTCGATGGACCATTCATAAGATAGTGAATATTTCGAGAATCCTTGCAAATATGAGAAAATGTCATGGCACACTTTATGTTAAGAATGAAAAAATATATAAATTTTGTCAGTTGTGTTTTTGGGCTTCGATGGACCATCTCGAAGATAGTGAATATCTCGAGAATCCTTGCATTTATGAGAAAATGTTATGGCACACTTTATGTTAAGAATGAAAAAATCTATAAATTTTGTCACTTGTGTTTTTGCGCTTCGATGGACCATTCAGAAGATAGTGAATATCTCGACAATCCTTGCATATATGAGAAAATGTCATGGCACACTTTATGTTAAGAATGAAAAAAAACTATACATTTTGTCAGTTGTGTTTTTGCGCTTCGATGGACCATTCAGAAGATAGTGAATATCTCGAGAATCCTTGCATTTATGAGAAAATGTCATGGCACACTTTATGTTAAGAATGAAAAAATCTATAAATTGTGTCACTTGTGTTTTTGCGCTTCGATGGAATATCCCGAAGATAGTGAATATCTCGAGAATCCATGCATTTATGAGAAAATGTTATGGCACACTTTATGTTGAGAATGAAAAAATCTATACATTTTGTTAGTTGTGTTTTTGTGCTTCGATGGACCATCCCGAAGATAGTGAATATCTCGAGAATCCTTGCATTTATGAGAAAATGTTATGGCACACTTTATGTTAAAAATGAAAAAATCTATGAATTTTGTCACCTGTGTTTTTGCGCGTCGATGGACCATCCCGAAGATAGTGAATATTTCGAGAATCCATGCATTTATGAGAAAATGTTATGGCACACTTTATGTTAAGAATGAAAAAATCTATAAATTTTGTCACTTGTGTTTTTGCGCTTCGATGGAATATCCCGAAGATAGTGAATATCTCGAGAATCCATGCATTTATGAGAAAATGTTATGGCACACTTTATGTTGAGAATGAAAAAATCTATACATTTTGTCACTTGTGTTTTTGCGCTTCGATATACCATTCAGAAGATAGTGAATATCTCGAGAATCCTTGCATTTATGAGAAAATGTCATGATACCTTTTATGTTTAGAATGAAAAAATCTATAAATTTTGTCATTTGTGTTTTTGCGCTTCGATGGACCATTCAGAATATAATGAATATCTCGAGAATCCATGCATTTATGAGAAAATGTCATGGCACCTTTTATGTTTAGAATGAAAAAATCTATACATTTTGTCACTTGTGTTTTTGCGCTTCGATGGACCATTCAGAAGATAGTGAATATCTCGAGAATCCTTGCATATATGAGAAAATGTCATGGCACACTTTATGTTAAGAATGAAAAAATCTTTAAATTTTGTCACTTGTGTTTTTGCGCTTCGATGGAATATCCCGAAGATAGTGAATATCTCGAGAATCCATGCATTTATGAGAAAATGTTATGGCACACTTTATGTTGAGAATGAAAAAATCTATACATTTTGTTAGTTGTGTTTTTGTGCTTCGATGGACCATCCCGAAGATAGTGAATATCTCGAGAATCCTTGCATTTATGAGAAAATGTTATGGCACACTTTATGTTAAAAATGAAAAAATCTATGAATTTTGTCACCTGTGTTTTTGCGCGTCGATGGACCATCCCGAAGATAGTGAATATTTCGAGAATCCATGCATTTATGAGAAAATGTTATGGCACACTTTATGTTAAGAATGAAAAAATCTATAAATGTTGTCACTTGTGTTTTTGCGCTTCGATGGAATATCCCGAAGATAGTGAATATCTCGAGAATCCTTGCATTTATGAGAAAATGTTAATTCACACTTTATGTTAAGAATGAAAAAATCTATACATTTCGTCACTTGTGTTTTTGCGCTTCGATGGACCATTCAGAAGATAGTGAATATCTCAAGAATCCTTGCATTTATGAGAAAATGTTATGGCACACTTCATGTTAAGAATGAAAAAATCTATACATTTTGTCACTTGTGTTTTTGAGCTTCGATGGACCATTCAGAAAATAGTGAATATCTCGAGAATCTTTGCATCTATGAGAAAATTCTATGGCACACATTATGTTAGGAATGAAAAAATCTATACATTTTGTCACTTGTGTTTTTGAGCTTCGATGGACCATTCAGAAAATAGTGAATATCTCGAGAATCTTTGCATCTATGAGAAAATTCTATGGCACACTTTATGTTAGGAATGAAAAAATCTATAAATTTTGTCAACTGTGTTTTTGCGCTTCGATGGACCATTCAGAAGATAGTGAATATCTCGAGAATCCTTGCATATATGAGAAAATGTTATGGCACACTTTATGTTAGGAATGGAAAAATCTATAAATTTTGTCACCTGTGTTTTTGCGCTTCGATGGACCATTCAGAAGATAGTGAATATCTCGAGAATCCTTGCATTTATGAGAAAATGTTATGGCACACTTTATGTTAGGAATGAAAAAATCTATAAATTTTGTCACTTGTGTTTTTGCGCTTCGATGGACCATTCAGAAGATAGTGAATATCTCGAGAATCCTTGCATATATGAGAAAATGTTATGGCACACTTTATGTTAGGAATGGAAAAATCTATAAATTTTGTCACTTGTGTTTTTGCGCTTCGATGGACCATTCAGAAGATAGTGAATATCTCGAGAATCCTTGCATATATGAGAAAATGTTATGGCACACTTAATGTTAAGAATGAAAAAATCTATACATTTTGTCACTTGTGTTTTTGCGCTTCGATGGACCATTCAGAAGATAGTGAATATCTCGAGAATCCTTGCATTTATGAGAAAATGTTATGGCTCACTTTATGTTAGGAATGAAAAAATCTATAAATTTTGTCACCTGTGTTTTTGCGCTTCGATGGACCATTCAGAAGATAGTGAATATCTCGAGAATCCTTGCATTTATGAGAAAATGTTATGGCACACTTTATGTTAGGAATAAAAAAATCTATAAATTTTGTCACCTGTGTTTTTGCGCTTCGATGGACCATTCAGAAGATAGTGAATATCTCGAGAATCCTTGCATTTATGAGAACATGTTATGGCACACTTAATGTTAGGAATGAAAAAATCTATACATTTTGTCACCTGTGTTTTTGCGCTTCCATGGACCATTCAGAAGATAGTGAATATCTCGAGAATCCTTGCATATATGAGAAAATGTTATGGCACACTTTATGTTAGGAATGGAAAAATCAATAAATTTTGTCACTTGTGTTTTTGCGCTTCGATGGACCATTCAGAAGATAGTGAATATCTCGAGAATCCTTGCATATATGAGAAAATGTTATGGCACACTTTATGTTAGGAATGAAAAAATCTATAAATTTTGTCGACTGTGTTTTTGCGCTTCGATGGACCATTCAGAAGATAGTGAATATCTCGAGAATCCTTGCATTTATGAGAACATGTTATGGCACACTTAATGTTAAGAATGAAAAAATCTATACATTTTGTCACTTGTGTTTTTCGCTTCGATGGACCATTCAGAAGATAGTGAATATCTCGAGAATCCTTGCATATATGAGAAAATTTTATGGCACACTTTATGTTAGGAATGGAAAAATCTATAAATTTTGTCACTTGTGTTTTTGCGCTTTGATGGACCATTCAGAAGATAGTGAATATCTCGAGAATCTTTGCATTTATGAGAAAATGTTATGGCACACTTAATGTTAAGAATGAAAAAATCTATACATTTTGTCACTTGTGTTTTTGCGCTTCGATGGACCATTCAGAAGATAGTGAATATCTCGAGAATCCTTGCATTTATGAGAAAATGTTATGGCACACTTTATGTTAGGAATGAAAAAATCTATAAATTTTGTCAACTGTGTTTTTGCGCTTCGATGGACCATTCAGAAGATAGTGAATATCTCGAGAATCTTTGCATTTATGAGAACATGTTGTGGCACACTTAATGTTAAGAATGAAAAAATCTATACATTTTGTCACTTGTGTTTTTGCGCTTCGATGGACCATTCAGAAGATAGTGAATATCTCGAGAATCCTTGCATATATGAGAAAATGTCATGGCACACTTTATGTTAAGAATGAAAAAATCTATACATTTTGTCACTTGTGTTTTTGCGCTTCGATGGACCATTCAGAAGATAGTGAATATCTCGAGAATCTTTGCATTTATGAGAACATGTTGTGGCACACTTAATGTTAAGAATGAAAAAATCTATACATTTTGTCACTTGTGTTTTTGCGCTTCGATGGACCATTCAGAAGATAGTGAATATCTCGAGAATCCTTGCATATATGAGAAAATGTCATGGCACACTTTATGTTAAGAATGAAAAAATCTATACATTTTGTCACTTGTGTTTTTGCGCTTCGATGGACCATTCAGAAGATAGTGAATATCTCGGGAATCTTTGCATTTATGAGAAAATAATATGGCACACTTTATGTTAAGAATGAAAAAATCTATACATTTTGTCATCTGTCTTTTTGCGCTTCGATGGACCATTCAGAAGATAGTGAATATCTCGAGAATCCTTGCATATATGAGAAAATGTCATGGCACACTTTATGTTAAGAATGAAAAAATCTATACATTTTGTCACTTGTGTTTTTGCGCTTCGATGGACCATCCCGATGATAGTGAATATCTCGAGAATACATGCATTTATGAGAAAATGTTATGGCACCTTTTATGTTGAGAATGAAAAAATCCATACATTTTGTCACTTATGTTTGTGCGCTTCGATAAACCATTCAGAAGATAGTGAATATCTCGGGAATCTTTGCATTTATGAGAAAATGTTATGGCACACTTTATGTTAAGAATGAAAAAATCTATACATTTTGTCATCTGTCTTTTTGCGCTTCGATGGACCATTCAGAAGATAGTGAATATCTCGAGAATCCTTGCATATATGAGAAAATGTCATGGCACACTTTATGTTAAGAATGAAAAAATCTATACATTTTGTCACTTGTGTTTTTGCGCTTCGATGGACCATCCCGATGATAGTGAATATCTCGAGAATACATGCATTTATGAGAAAATGTTATGGCACCTTTTATGTTGAGAATGAAAAAATCCATACATTTTGTCACTTATGTTTGTGCGCTTCGATAAACCATTCAGATGATAGTGAATATCTCGAGAATCTTGGCATCTATGAGAAAATTCCATGGCACACTTTATGTTAAGAATACATACATTTTGTCACTTATGTATTTGCGCTTCGATGGACCATTCAGAAGATAGTGAATATCTCGAGAATCCTTGCATATATGAGAAAATCTCATGACACACTTTATGTTAAGAATGAAAAAATCTATACATTTCGTCACTTGTGTATTTGCGCTTCGATGGACCATCCCGATGATAGTGAATATCTCGAGAATACATGCATTTATGAGAAAATGTCATGGCACACTTTATGTTAAGAATGAAAAAATCTATAAATTGTGTCACTTTTGTTTTTGCGCTGCAATGGACCATTCAGAAGATAGTGAATATCTCGAGAATCCTTGCATATATGAGAAAATCTCATGACACACTTTATGTTAAGAATGAAAAAATCTATACATTTTGTCACTTGTGTTTTTGCGCTTCGATGGACCATCCCGATGATAGTGAATATCTCGAGAATACATGCATTTATGAGAAAATGTTATGGCACACTTTATGTTAAGAATGAAAAAATCTATAAATTGTGTCACTTTTGTTTTTGCGCTGCAATGGACCATTCAGAAGATAGTGAATATCTCGAGAATCCTTGCATATATGAGAAAATCTCATGACACACTTTATGTTAAGAATGAAAAAATCTATACATTTTGTCACTTGTGTTTTTGCGCTTCGATGGACCATCCCGATGATAGTGAATATCTCGAGAATCCTTGCATTTATGAGAAAATGTTATGGCACACTTTATGTTAAGAATGAAAAAATCTATAAATTGTGTCACTTTTGTTTTTGCGCTGCAATGGACCATTCAGAAGATAGTGAATATCTCGAGAATCCTTGCATATATGAGAAAATGTCATGGCACACTTTATGTTAAGAATGAAAAAATCTATACATTTTGTCACTTGTGTTTTTGCGCTTCGATGGACCATCCCGATGATAGTGAATATCTCGAGAATACATGCATTTATGAGAAAATGTTATGGCACCTTTTATGTTGAGAATGAAAAAATCCATACATTTTGTCACTTATGTTTGTGCGCTTCGATAAACCATTCAGATGATAGTGAATATCTCGAGAATCTTGGCATCTATGAGAAAATTTTATGGCACACTTTATAGTAGGAATGAAAAAATCTATAAATTTTGTCACTTGTGTTTTTGCGCTTCGATGGACCATTCAGAAAATAGTGAATATCTCGAGAATCTTGGCATCTATGAGAAAATTCCATGGCACACTTTATGTTAGGAATGAAAAATCTATAAATTTTGTCACCTGTGTTTTTGCGCTTCGATGGACCATTCAGAAGATAGTGAATATTTCGAGAATCCTTGCATTTATGAGAAAATGTTATGGCACACTTTATGTTAAGAATGAAAAAATCTATGAATTTTGTCTCTTGTGTTTTTGCGCTGCAATGCACTTTATGTTAGGAATGAAAAAATCTATAAATTTTGTCAACTGTGTTTTTGCGCTTCGATATACCATTCAGAAGATAGTGAGTATCTCGAGAATCCTTGCATTTATGAGAAAATGTCATGGCACACTTTATGTTAAGAATGAAAAAATCTATAAATTTTGTCACTTGTGTTTTTGCGCTTCGATGGACCATCCAGATGATAGTGAATATCTTCTGAATCCTTGCATTCAGGAGAAAATGTTATGGCACACTTTATGTTAGGAATGAAAAAATCTATAAATTTTGTCACTTGTGTTTTTGCGCTTCGATGGGACATCCAGAAGATAGTGAATATCTTCTGAATCCTTGCATTCATGAGAAAATGTTATGGCACACTTTATGTTAGGAATGAAAAAATCTATAAATTCTGTCACATGTGTTTTTGCGCTTCGATGGACCATCCAGAAGATAGTGAATATCTCGAGAATCCTTGCATTCATGAGAAAATGTTATGGCACACTTTATGTTAAGAATGAAAAAATCTATAAATGTTGTCACTTGTGTTTTTGCGCTTCGATGGACCATCCAGATGATAGTGAATATCTCGAGAATCCTTGCATTCATGAGAAAATGTTATGGCACACTTTATGTTAAGAATGAAAAAATCTATAAATTTTGTCACTTGTGTTTTTGCGCTTCGATGGACCATCCAGAAGATAGTGAATATCTCGTGAATCCTAGCATTCATGAGAAAATGTTATGGCACACTTTATGTTAGGAATGAAAAAATCTATAAATTTTGTCACATGTGTTTTTGCGCTTCGATGGACCATCCAGAAGATAGTGAATATCTCGAGAATCCTTGCATTCATGAGAAAATGTTATGGCACACTTTATGTTAAGAATGAAAAAATCTATAAATTTTGTCACTTGTGTTTTTGCGCTTCGATGGACCATCCAGAAGATAGTGAATATCTCGTGAATCCTTGCATTCATGAGAAAATGTTATGGCACACTTTATGTTAGGAATGAAAAAATCTATAAATTTTGTCACATGTGTTTTTGCGCTTCGATGGACCATTCAGAAGATAGTGAATATCTCGAGAATCCTTGCATTTATGAGAAAATGTTAATTCACACTTTATGTTAAGAATGAAAAAATCTATACATTTCGTCACTTGTGTTTTTGCGCTTCGATGGACCATTCAGAAGATAGTGAATATCTCAAGAATCCTTGCATTTATGAGAAAATGTTATGGCACACTTCATGTTAAGAATGAAAAAATCTATACATTTTGTCACTTGTGTTTTTGAGCTTCGATGGACCATTCAGAAAATAGTGAATATCTCGAGAATCTTTGCATCTATGAGAAAATTCTATGGCACACATTATGTTAGGAATGAAAAAATCTATACATTTTGTCACTTGTGTTTTTGCGCTTCGATGGACCATTCAGAAGATAGTGAATATCTCGAGAATCCTTGCATTTATGAGAAAATGTTATGGCACACTTTATGTTAGGAATGAAAAAATCTATAAATTTTGTCAACTGTGTTTTTGCGCTTCGATGGACCATTCAGAAGATAGTGAATATCTCGAGAATCCTTGCATATATGAGAAAATGTTATGGCACACTTTATGTTAGGAATGGAAAAATCTATAAATTTTGTCACCTGTGTTTTTGCGCTTCGATGGACCATTCAGAAGATAGTGAATATCTCGAGAATCCTTGCATTTATGAGAAAATGTTATGGCACACTTTATGTTAGGAATGAAAAAATCTATAAATTTTGTCACTTGTGTTTTTGCGCTTCGATGGACCATTCAGAAGATAGTGAATATCTCGAGAATCCTTGCATATATGAGAAAATGTTATGGCACACTTTATGTTAGGAATGGAAAAATCAATAAATTTTGTCACTTGTGTTTTTGCGCTTCGATGGACCATTCAGAAGATAGTGAATATCTCGAGAATCCTTGCATATATGAGAAAATGTTATGGCACACTTAATGTTAAGAATGAAAAAATCTATACATTTTGTCACTTGTGTTTTTGCGCTTCGATGGACCATTCAGAAGATAGTGAATATCTCGAGAATCCTTGCATTTATGAGAAAATGTTATGGCTCACTTTATGTTAGGAATGAAAAAATCTATAAATTTTGTCACCTGTGTTTTTGCGCTTCGATGGACCATTCAGAAGATAGTGAATATCTCGAGAATCCTTGCATTTATGAGAAAATGTTATGGCACACTTTATGTTAGGAATAAAAAAATCTATAAATTTTGTCACCTGTGTTTTTGCGCTTCGATGGACCATTCAGAAGATAGTGAATATCTCGAGAATCCTTGCATTTATGAGAACATGTTATGGCACACTTAATGTTAGGAATGAAAAAATCTATACATTTTGTCACCTGTGTTTTTGCGCTTCCATGGACCATTCAGAAGATAGTGAATATCTCGAGAATCCTTGCATATATGAGAAAATGTTATGGCACACTTTATGTTAGGAATGGAAAAATCAATAAATTTTGTCACTTGTGTTTTTGCGCTTCGATGGACCATTCAGAAGATAGTGAATATCTCGAGAATCCTTGCATATATGAGAAAATGTTATGGCACACTTTATGTTAGGAATGAAAAAATCTATAAATTTTGTCGACTGTGTTTTTGCGCTTCGATGGACCATTCAGAAGATAGTGAATATCTCGAGAATCCTTGCATTTATGAGAACATGTTATGGCACACTTAATGTTAAGAATGAAAAAATCTATACATTTTGTCACTTGTGTTTTTCGCTTCGATGGACCATTCAGAAGATAGTGAATATCTCGAGAATCCTTGCATATATGAGAAAATGTTATGGCACACTTTATGTTAGGAATGGAAAAATCTATAAATTTTGTCACTTGTGTTTTTGCGCTTCGATGGACCATTCAGAAGATAGTGAATATCTCGAGAATCTTTGCATTTATGAGAAAATGTTATGGCACACTTAATGTTAAGAATGAAAAAATCTATACATTTTGTCACTTGTGTTTTTGCGCTTCGATGGACCATTCAGAAGATAGTGAATATCTCGAGAATCCTTGCATTTATGAGAAAATGTTATGGCACACTTTATGTTAGGAATGAAAAAATCTATAAATTTTGTCAACTGTGTTTTTGCGCTTCGATGGACCATTCAGAAGATAGTGAATATCTCGAGAATCCTTGCATTTATGAGAACATGTTATGGCACACTTAATGTTAAGAATGAAAAAATCTATACATTTTGTCACTTGTGTTTTTGCGCTTCGATGGACCATTCAGAAGATAGTGAATATCTCGAGAATCTTTGCATTTATGAGAACATGTTGTGGCACACTTAATGTTAAGAATGAAAAAATCTATACATTTTGTCACTTGTGTTTTTGCGCTTCGATGGACCATTCAGAAGATAGTGAATATCTCGAGAATCCTTGCATATATGAGAAAATGTCATGGCACACTTTATGTTAAGAATGAAAAAATCTATACATTTTGTCACTTGTGTTTTTGCGCTTCGATGGACCATTCAGAAGATAGTGAATATCTCGGGAATCTTTGCATTTATGAGAAAATGTTATGGCACACTTTATGTTAAGAATGAAAAAATCTATACATTTTGTCATCTGTCTTTTTGCGCTTCGATGGACCATTCAGAAGATAGTGAATATCTCGAGAATCCTTGCATATATGAGAAAATGTCATGGCACACTTTATGTTAAGAATGAAAAAATCTATACATTTTGTCACTTGTGTTTTTGCGCTTCGATGGACCATCCCGATGATAGTGAATATCTCGAGAATACATGCATTTATGAGAAAATGTTATGGCACCTTTTATGTTGAGAATGAAAAAATCCATACATTTTGTCACTTATGTTTGTGCGCTTCGATAAACCATTCAGATGATAGTGAATATCTCGAGAATCTTGGCATCTATGAGAAAATTCTATGGCACACTTTATGTTAGGAATGAAAAAATCTATAAATTTTGTCACTTGTGTTTTTGCGCTTCGATGGACCATTCAGAAGATAGTGAATATCTCGAGAATCCTTGCATATATGAGAAAATGTTATGGCACACTTTATGTTAGGAATGGAAAAATCTATAAATTTTGTCACTTGTGTTTTTGCGCTTCGATGGACCATTCAGAAGATAGTGAATATCTCGAGAATCCTTGCATATATGAGAAAATGTTATAGCACACTTAATGTTAAGAATGAAAAAATCTATACATTTTGTCACTTGTGTTTTTGCGCTTCGATGGACCATTCAGAAGATAGTGAATATCTCGAGAATCCTTGCATTTATGAGAAAATGTTATGGCTCACTTTATGTTAGGAATGAAAAAATCTATAAATTTTGTCACCTGTGTTTTTGCGCTTCGATGGACCATTCAGAAGATAGTGAATATCTCGAGAATCCTTGCATTTATGAGAAAATGTTATGGCACACTTTATGTTAGGAATAAAAAAATCTATAAATTTTGTCACCTGTGTTTTTGCGCTTCGATGGACCATTCAGAAGATAGTGAATATCTCGAGAATCCTTGCATTTATGAGAACATGTTATGGCACACTTAATGTTAGGAATGAAAAAATCTATACATTTTGTCACCTGTGTTTTTGCGCTTCCATGGACCATTCAGAAGATAGTGAATATCTCGAGAATCCTTGCATATATGAGAAAATGTTATGGCACACTTTATGTTAGGAATGGAAAAATCAATAAATTTTGTCACTTGTGTTTTTGCGCTTCGATGGACCATTCAGAAGATAGTGAATATCTCGAGAATCCTTGCATATATGAGAAAATGTTATGGCACACTTTATGTTAGGAATGAAAAAATCTATAAATTTTGTCGACTGTGTTTTTGCGCTTCGATGGACCATTCAGAAGATAGTGAATATCTCGAGAATCCTTGCATTTATGAGAACATGTTATGGCACACTTAATGTTAAGAATGAAAAAATCTATACATTTTGTCACTTGTGTTTTTCGCTTCGATGGACCATTCAGAAGATAGTGAATATCTCGAGAATCCTTGCATATATGAGAAAATGTTATGGCACACTTTATGTTAGGAATGGAAAAATCTATAAATTTTGTCACTTGTGTTTTTGCGCTTCGATGGACCATTCAGAAGATAGTGAATATCTCGAGAATCTTTGCATTTATGAGAAAATGTTATGGCACACTTAATGTTAAGAATGAAAAAATCTATACATTTTGTCACTTGTGTTTTTGCGCTTCGATGGACCATTCAGAAGATAGTGAATATCTCGAGAATCCTTGCATTTATGAGAAAATGTTATGGCACACTTTATGTTAGGAATGAAAAAATCTATAAATTTTGTCAACTGTGTTTTTGCGCTTCGATGGACCATTCAGAAGATAGTGAATATCTCGAGAATTCTTGCATTTATGAGAACATGTTATGGCACACTTAATGTTAAGAATGAAAAAATCTATACATTTTGTCACTTGTGTTTTTGCGCTTCGATGGACCATTCAGAAGATAGTGAATATCTCGAGAATCTTTGCATTTATGAGAACATGTTGTGGCACACTTAATGTTAAGAATGAAAAAATCTATACATTTTGTCACTTGTGTTTTTGCGCTTCGATGGACCATTCAGAAGATAGTGAATATCTCGAGAATCCTTGCATATATGAGAAAATGTCATGGCACACTTTATGTTAAGAATGAAAAAATCTATACATTTTGTCACTTGTGTTTTTGCGCTTCGATGGACCATTCAGAAGATAGTGAATATCTCGGGAATCTTTGCATTTATGAGAAAATGTTATGGCACACTTTATGTTAAGAATGAAAAAATCTATAAATTGTGTCACTTTTGTTTTTGCGCTGCAATGGACCATTCAGAAGATAGTGAATATCTCGAGAATCCTTGCATATATGAGAAAATCTCATGACACACTTTATGTTAAGAATGAAAAAATCTATACATTTTGTCACTTGTGTTTTTGCGCTTCGATGGACCATCCCGATGATAGTGAATATCTCGAGAATCCTTGCATTTATGAGAAAATGTTATGGCACACTTTATGTTAAGAATGAAAAAATCTATAAATTGTGTCACTTTTGTTTTTGCGCTGCAATGGACCATTCAGAAGATAGTGAATATCTCGAGAATCCTTGCATATATGAGAAAATGTCATGGCACACTTTATGTTAAGAATGAAAAAATCTATACATTTTGTCACTTGTGTTTTTGCGCTTCGATGGACCATCCCGATGATAGTGAATATCTCGAGAATACATGCATTTATGAGAAAATGTTATGGCACCTTTTATGTTGAGAATGAAAAAATCCATACATTTTGTCACTTATGTTTGTGCGCTTCGATAAACCATTCAGATGATAGTGAATATCTCGAGAATCTTGGCATCTATGAGAAAATTCTATGGCACACTTTATGTTAGGAATGAAAAAATCTATAAATTTTGTCACTTGTGTTTTTGCGCTTCGATGGACCATTCAGAAAATAGTGAATATCTCGAGAATCTTGGCATCTATGAGAAAATTCCATGGCACACTTTATGTTAGGAATGAAAAATCTATAAATTTTGTCACCTGTGTTTTTGCGCTTCGATGGACCATTCAGAAGATAGTGAATATCTCGAGAATCCTTGCATTTATGAGAAAATGTTATGGCACACTTTATGTTAAGAATGAAAAAATCTATGAATTTTGTCTCTTGTGTTTTTGCGCTGCAATGGACCATTCAGAAGATAGTGAATATCTCGAGAATCCTTGCATATATGAGAAAATGTCATGGCACACTTTTTGTTAAGAATACATACATTTTGTCACTTATGTATTTGCGCTTCGATGGACCATTCAGAAGATAGTGAATATCTCGAGAATCCTTGCATATATGAGAAAATCTCATGACACACTTTATGTTAAGAATGAAAAAATCTATACATTTCGTCACTTGTGTATTTGCGCTTCGATGGACCATTCGGAAGATAGTGAATATCTCGAGAATCCTTGCATATATGAGAAAATGTCATGGCACACTTTATGTTAGGAATGAAAAAATCTATAAATTTTGTCAACTGTGTTTTTGCGCTTCGATATACCATTCAGAAGATAGTGAGTATCTCGAGAATCCTTGCATTTATGAGAAAATGTCATGGCACACTTTATGTTAAGAATGAAAAAATCTATAAATTTTGTCACTTGTGTTTTTGCGCTTCGATGGGACATCCAGAAGATAGTGAATATCTTCTGAATCCTTGCATTCAGGAGAAAATGTTATGGCACACTTTATGTTAGGAATGAAAAAATCTATAAATTTTGTCACTTGTGTTTTTGCGCTTCGATGGGACATCCAGAAGATAGTGAATATCTTCTGAATCCTTGCATTCATGAGAAAATGTTATGGCACACTTTATGTTAGGAATGAAAAAATCTATAAATTCTGTCACATGTGTTTTTGCGCTTCGATGGACCATCCAGAAGATAGTGAATATCTCGAGAATCCTTGCATTCATGAGAAAATGTTATGGCACACTTTATGTTAAGAATGAAAAAATCTATAATTATATTTCGGAGCCACTTCCTTATAGACCACCATGTAGTTACGCCCCTGGCGCGGAACGAGCACTATGTTCACCTAATAAAAAAGCAAAAACACCCATCACGTGCACCCCGCAACCTCCTCATCACCTCATTATGCTTTCTAGTGCGGGACGAGTTAGTAGTGTGCTCCGTGAATTTTTTGAAAATGTCTCCAAGAAGAAAGCGTTTTGATAAAAATCAAATGAAGAAGAAAATGAAGAGATTTTTTGAAGAGATGTTTGAATCCACAAGTAAGTTCTTTTTAATATTGATCAGTTTAGATATAAGGGTGAATTTTATAATATAAAATCATATTACATTCATTAAAAACGCTTTGTATGTGCAACTATACCGCACGAGCGTAAAATATTATATCAAATAGTTTTTTAGGTACACTAAGACTATGTGCAATTATACCGCACAGAGTCGCAAAATAGACTATTGTTTTATGCAGTTTTACCGCAGAAACAAAAATAGTCTTGCGAATGTACAGAAATGGACTATATGTGCAATTATACAGCACACAGTCGAAAGATGGGCAAATGATGATATGCAATTATACCGCATGAAACAAAATTGTCCATATTTTTCACTGTAAAATGGGTTTTTTGTTTCTAATTCTTTTTTGAACATTGGCCCTAGTCAGGTAGTACGACGACGACTCATGTCATAAAAATTGGGGTCGGTTTTATTGCGTCGCGTCGTTACTTCGAAAATATTCAGTGGCGTTATGTTTTTTCCTTTTTAAAATGAACATGACTATCACTATAGTGTTATTATTTTCTATCTCTCTAGGTGAGAGTGAAGGCAGTAGCAGTGGAAACGATGATGAACCTTCCACATCTACGCGAATAAATAAACGTAGACTTGTATCTTCCTCGGAAGATGAGGAAAATAGTATCTATGAGGCTAATGATAATTCTGAATCTATGATTGTTGACGATGATGGTGCTGTCTTGGTCCCAATAAATCCAACATCTACTGCTAGTCTGCTTGGAGCGGATCCTTCAATAGAGGCAGATCTGGGCATCCCTTTGAACGATGATATTGTTTCCCGTTGGTCTTTTTATCTTAAAAATGGCTTGGATGCTAAGACGCGTAAAAATCTTAATGGAAAATGGCATATTCCCAAAAATTGCTCGCTGCTTAATCCTCCCAAAGTTAACCCGGAGGTTAAGGGTATGCTCTCTCCAATTGAAACCAAAAAGGACGCGTACTTGTCAGCTATCCAAGAAAAACTGGGAAAAGGTCTCAGCGCATTGGGGTCGGTGTTGAATGAACTGATTGTAGAGGGAAGTTCAGCAAACTTGAGTCTCACCCAAAACCTAGTTGATTCTGCACAATTTCTCTGTGAAACCCATTTTCTCCTGTCCAAACATAGAAAACATGAGATTTTACCGATCCTCAATCCAGTGGTAAAGAAAGTAGCGGATGCAAGTGGCCATGATGATTTTTTGTTTGGTGAAAATTTCCATCATCAGTACAAAGCAGAGCAAGATACACTGAAGACAAACAAAGAGATGAGAGCTGGACCAAGAGTGCAATTTAAAAAATCGAACTTTGTGAGTAAGCCATCACCACAGCCAACACGACATAACCAGTATTTAAACGAGAAGCGACAGTTCAACAAGCCGCGGTTTCGGAATCAAGAACCGTTCAAGAAGCAACTGGCAGGGAGGAGGACATTCGGGAGAACAGAAACCTACAGAGGGAGAAGATATTAGAGGTAAATGAGAATTGTTATGCAGGCAGATTGAAAAAATATAAGAGGCAATGGTCGCTTATAACTGACGATAAAATTATTTTAAATTGGATTGATGGATATTCAATTCCATTCCTTAAAAGGCCAAAACAACATTATAAATTGAGTGAAAAACAATTCTCAGAAAATGAATTTCACAATCTTTCTACCTCCATAAAACAGTTAGAATTAATTGGAGCTATAACAAAATGTAAACCATGTAAAAGTCAGTTTATTTCGTCATATTTTTTAGTTCCAAAACCAAATGGAACATATCGTTTTGTTTTAAATTTAAAAAGCTTGAACAAATTTGTTTCATTGTCTCATTTCAAGATGGAAAATTTCAAATCAGTTAGAGATATGATTACCAAAGACTGCTATATGTGCTCCATAGATCTAAAGGATGCATATTTTTTTGTTTCTATTAAAAGGAAACATAGAAAATATCTTCGTTTTATATTTAACAATTGCCTGTATGAATTTACTTGTTTGCCATTTGGTTTATGTACTGCACCATTTGTGTTCACAAAACTGTGTAAACCTATTTTACAACATTTAAGATCAAAAGGAATTATATTGGTCATGTATTTAGATGATTCACTTATTATTAGTAGTTCAAAAGAATCGTGCGCCAAAAGCGCTGTTATTGTGAGAAAAACTTTAGAAAGCCTTGGATTTTTTATAAATTACGATAAAAGTACGTTAGTTCCAACGAAAAGTTGTAAGTTTTTGGGTTTTCTGTTTGACAGTTCCAGTTTTACAATTCAGTTGCCAAAGGAAAAAATGATACTGGCCAGGCAAAAAATATTGAAGTTGTCCAATTCTAAACACTGTAAGATCCGTGATATTGCGAGACTACTTGGTTACCTCATATCCATTTGTCCAGCATATGTTTATGGATGGCTTTATACAAAATCCCTAGAAAGGCTAAAATATCTTTCTTTAATAAGAAATCAATATAATTTTGATAGCAAAGTAGATATTTCTCATGATGTTCAGAGTGATTTATCATGGTGGTTTATCAATATTACTTTGTCTGGGGTTCAGCTAGGTTCGAAAACGTTTCAGTACGAAATATTTTCTGATGCGTCAAACGTTGGTTGGGGGGCAGTTTGTAATAATGAAAAGACCCATGGACACTGGAATAAGGAGGAGAGTGAGTGTCATATAAATTATCTTGAGTTATTAGCCGTTTTTTACGCACTCAAATGTTTTGCAAGAGAACTGGAGAACTGTAACATTCTTTTGAGGGTAGATAATACGACTGCAATTAGTTATATAAATAAGATGGGGGGAGTAAAGTATTGCAAGTTACACAATATCGCAGAGCAAATATGGAAATGGTGTGAAGAAAGAAAATTATGGGTGTTTGCCTCTTATATTGCCTCGAAGGATAATATTGATGCTGATTTAGAATCTCGATCCTTGTCTATAGAAACGGAATATTCCTTAGATTCACAGGTTTTTCAACACATAATCTGCACATTCGGAAAGCCAACTATAGATTTATTTGCATCAAAGGCTAATGCTAAGTGTGAATATTATGTTTCTTGGAAAAAGGATCCCGATTCAATCTTCGTTGATGCATTTACTCAAAAATGGGATCAATTCTTTTATGCATTTCCGCCTTTTTCAATCATTTTGAAAACTTTAAATAAAATTATAAATGAAAAATCCGAAGGTATTGTGATTGTTCCTGACTGGCCTACCCAGCCATGGTATCCGATTTTCCAAAAAATGTTAATTAGACGTCCATTGATTTTCAAACCACATCCTAGATTGATTCTCTCTCCTTTTAGAAAGAGACATCCTATATGGCGGAGGATTACCCTGGTTGCAGGACACTTATCAGGCAGGCATATCGGAAAAGAAACATTCCAGATCCAGGAATAGATATTTTAATCTCATCTTTGAGTCCAAACTCTTTGAAACAATACAATACTTCTTTGAAAAGCTGGTGGGAATTTGTTAAAAAAGAAAATTTAGATTTTGCTAAACCCTCTACAAAAGATTTTTTGCAATTTTTTACCTCTCAATTTGAAAAGGGAAACAGTTATCACTCCCTTAATACTCACCGTTCTGCATTAAAGTTGTTATACAATCAATTTGAGGACGAGGATGTAATCAACCGTTTTTTCAAGGGAATGTTCAAATTAAAGCCTGTGTTTCCAAAATATGCAGTGACATGGGACCCTAGTATTGTACTCAACTATCTTTCTACAATGTTTCCACTGAATTCACTTTCTTTAAAAAATCTGACTCTAAGACTAGTGACACTTCTAGCTCTGGCTTCTGCTCAGAGAATGCAGACGTTATCAACAATCCGGCTTTCAAATATAAAGGAAAGTCTGGATCATATTGAGATCAAAATTACAGATTTGATTAAAACCTCAGCCCCAAATAGGGCACAACCGATAATGTATTTACCATTTTTTAAAGAAAAACCGGAATTTTGTGTTGCTAGTACCTTGTTAGCTTACATAGATAGAACAAAAAATATAAGACAAGAAACATCTTTTCTGTTTATAACACATAAAAAACCTCACCAGAAAGCTTCGATCCAGACAATCTCCAGGTGGGTGAAAACTGTGCTAAAAGATAGCAGTATAGATACCACCCAATTCGGTACTCACAGTACCCGCCACGCTGCAACTTCTGCTGCATACAGATCAGGCATTAATATTGAAACTATTAGAAATGCAGCTGGGTGGACGGAAAAGTTAAATGTATTTACAAAATTCTACAATAAACCATTATTAAAGGACCAAAAATTTGCAGAAACTATCCTTATTACGAAATAGTTTTAAGAAGTTACTATAGCTGCAATACATATAATATAGGGATATTTTGATAGATGTTATAAACTTAGTTTGTTAGTTGATAAACACTTATGTTACTGTTCTTGAATTAGTTAAGAGTTATTTGATCGTTAATATTCGCTATTATATTTGTTAGTTGATAAACACTTATGTTACTGTTCTTGAATTAGTTAGAGTTATTAAATCGTTTATATTCGCTATTATATTTTCGTATCAATCAATAAATGTATTGACATACTAGAAAAGAATATGTTTCTTATTTGTTTGAATACATTAGTGTCGAGCATAGATCGCGTTGCTTCGAACATCTACATGGTGGTCTATAAGGAAGTGGCTCCGAAATATAATCATAGATTAAACGACTTACCTGTAAGGAAGTTCGATCTTGATTATATGAGGAGCCACTTCCGCATAGACCAACCCTCCCATGGTACAGGATCTTCTGGATCCAACCAAATAGTAAGAAACCCACCCATTTTATAGTACGCGATCTAGGATCTAGGCACTAGAAACCATAATGAGGTGATGAGGAGGTTGCGGGGTGCACGTGATGGGTGTTTTTGCTTTTTTATTAGGTGAACATAGTGCTCGTTCCGCGCCAGGGGCGTAACTACATGGTGGTCTATGCGGAAGTGGCTCCTCATATAATCAAGATCGAACTTCCTTACAGGTAAGTCGTTTAATCTATGAATGTTGTCACTTGTGTTTTTGCGCTTCGATGGACCATCCAGATGATAGTGAATATCTCGAGAATCCTTGCATTCATGAGAAAATGTTATGGCACACTTTATGTTAAGAATGAAAAAATCTATAAATTTTGTCACTTGTGTTTTTGCGCTTCGATGGACCATCCAGAAGATAGTGAATATCTCGTGAATCCTTGCATTCATGAGAAAATGTTATGGCACACTTTATGTTAGGAATGAAAAAATCTATAAATTTTGTCACATGTGTTTTTGCGCTTCGATGGACCATCCAGAAGATAGTGAATATCTCGAGAATCCTTGCATTCATGAGAAAATGTTATGGCACACTTTATGTTAAGAATGAAAAAATCTATAAATTTTGTCACTTGTGTTTTTGCGCTTCGATGGACCATCCAGAAGATAGTGAATATCTCGTGAATCCTTGCATTCATGAGAAAATGTTATGGCACACTTTATGTTAGGAATGAAAAAATCTATAAATTTTGTCACATGTGTTTTTGCGCTTCGATGGACCATTCAGAAGATAGTGAATATCTCGAGAATCCTTGCATTTATGAGAAAATGTTAATTCACACTTTATGTTAAGAATGAAAAAATCTATACATTTCGTCACTTGTGTTTTTGCGCTTCGATGGACCATCAGAAGATAGTGAATATCTCAAGAATCCTTGCATTTATGAGAAAATGTTATGGCACACTTCATGTTAAGAATGAAAAAATCTATACATTTTGTCACTTGTGTTTTTGAGCTTCGATGGACCATTCAGAAAATAGTGAATATCTCGAGAATCTTTGCATCTATGAGAAAATTCTATGGCACACATTATGTTAGGAATGAAAAAATCTATACATTTTGTCACTTGTGTTTTTGCGCTTCGATGGACCATTCAGAAGATAGTGAATATCTCGAGAATCCTTGCATTTATGAGAAAATGTTATGGCACACTTTATGTTAGGAATGAAAAAATCTATAAATTTTGTCAACTGTGTTTTTGCGCTTCGATGGACCATTCAGAAGATAGTGAATATCTCGAGAATCCTTGCATATATGAGAAAATGTTATGGCACACTTTATGTTAGGAATGGAAAAATCTATAAATTTTGTCACCTGTGTTTTTGCGCTTCGATGGACCATTCAGAAGATAGTGAATATCTCGAGAATCCTTGCATTTATGAGAAAATGTTATGGCACACTTTATATTAGGAATGAAAAAATCTATAAATTTTGTCACTTGTGTTTTTGCGCTTCGATGGACCATTCAGAAGATAGTGAATATCTCGAGAATCCTTGCATATATGAGAAAATGTTATGGCACACTTTATGTTAGGAATGGAAAAATCTATAAATTTTGTCACTTGTGTTTTTGCGCTTCGATGGACCATTCAGAAGATAGTGAATATCTCGAGAATCCTTGCATATATGAGAAAATGTTATGGCACACTTAATGTTAAGAATGAAAAAATCTATACATTTTGTCACTTGTGTTTTTGCGCTTCGATGGACCATTCAGAAGATAGTGAATATCTCGAGAATCCTTGCATTTATGAGAAAATGTTATGGCTCACTTTATGTTAGGAATGAAAAAATCTATAAATTTTGTCACCTGTGTTTTTGCGCTTCGATGGACCATTCAGAAGATAGTGAATATCTCGAGAATCCTTGCATTTATGAGAAAATGTTATGGCACACTTTATGTTAGGAATAAAAAAATCTATAAATTTTGTCACCTGTGTTTTTGCGCTTCGATGGACCATTCAGAAGATAGTGAATATCTCGAGAATCCTTGCATTTATGAGAACATGTTATGGCACACTTAATGTTAGGAATGAAAAAATCTATACATTTTGTCACCTGTGTTTTTGCGCTTCCATGGACCATTCAGAAGATAGTGAATATCTCGAGAATCCTTGCATATATGAGAAAATGTTATGGCATACTTTATGTTAGGAATGGAAAAATAAATAAATTTTGTCACTTGTGTTTTTGCGCTTCGATGGACCATTCAGAAGATAGTGAATATCTCGAGAATCCTTGCATATATGAGAAAATGTTATGGCACACTTTATGTTAGGAATGAAAAAATCAATAAATTTTGTCGACTGTGTTTTTGCGCTTCGATGGACCATTCAGAAGATAGTGAATATCTCGAGAATCCTTGCATTTATGAGAACATGTTATGGCACACTTAATGTTAAGAATGAAAAAATCTATACATTTTGTCACTTGTGTTTTTCGCTTCGATGGACCATTCAGAAGATAGTGAATATCTCGAGAATCCTTGCATATATGAGAAAATGTTATGGCACACTTTATGTTAGGAATGGAAAAATCTATAAATTTTGTCACTTGTGTTTTTGCGCTTCGATGGACCATTCAGAAGATAGTGAATATCTCGAGAATCTTTGCATTTATGAGAAAATGTTATGGCACACTTAATGTTAAGAATGAAAAAATCTATACATTTTGTCACTTGTGTTTTTGCGCTTCGATGGACCATTCAGAAGATAGTGAATATCTCGAGAATCCTTGCATTTATGAGAAAATGTTATGGCACACTTTATGTTAGGAATGAAAAAATCTATAAATTTTGTCAACTGTGTTTTTGCGCTTCGATGGACCATTCAGAAGATAGTGAATATCTCGAGAATCCTTGCATTTATGAGAACATGTTATGGCACACTTAATGTTAAGAATGAAAAAATCTATACATTTTGTCACTTGTGTTTTTGCGCTTCGATGGACCATTCAGAAGATAGTGAATATCTCGAGAATCTTTGCATTTATGAGAACATGTTGTGGCACACTTAATGTTAAGAATGAAAAAATCTATACATTTTGTCACTTGTGTTTTTGCGCTTCGATGGACCATTCAGAAGATAGTGAATATCTCGAGAATCCTTGCATATATGAGAAAATGTCATGGCACACTTTATGTTAAGAATGAAAAAATCTATACATTTTGTCACTTGTGTTTTTGCGCTTCGATGGACCATTCAGAAGATAGTGAATATCTCGAGAATCCTTGCATTTATGAGAAAATGTTATGGCTCACTTTATGTTAGGAATGAAAAAATCTATAAATTTTGTCACCTGTGTTTTTGCGCTTCGATGGACCATTCAGAAGATAGTGAATATCTCGAGAATCCTTGCATTTATGAGAACATGTTATGGCACACTTAATGTTAAGAATGAAAAAATCTATACATTTTGTCACTTGTGTTTTTGCGCTTCGATGGACCATTCAGAAGATAGTGAATATCTCGAGAATCTTTGCATTTATGAGAACATGTTGTGGCACACTTAATGTTAAGAATGAAAAAATCTATACATTTTGTCACTTGTGTTTTTGCGCTTCGATGGACCATTCAGAAGATAGTGAATATCTCGAGAATCCTTGCATATATGAGAAAATGTCATGGCACACTTTATGTTAAGAATGAAAAAATCTATACATTTTGTCACTTGTGTTTTTGCGCTTCGATGGACCATTCAGAAGATAGTGAATATCTCGGGAATCTTTGCATTTATGAGAAAATGTTATGGCACACTTTATGTTAAGAATGAAAAAATCTATACATTTTGTCATCTGTCTTTTTGCGCTTCGATGGACCATTCAGAAGATAGTGAATATCTCGAGAATCCTTGCATATATGAGAAAATGTCATGGCACACTTTATGTTAAGAATGAAAAAATCTATACATTTTGTCACTTGTGTTTTTGCGCTTCGATGGACCATCCCGATGATAGTGAATATCTCGAGAATACATGCATTTATGAGAAAATGTTATGGCACCTTTTATGTTGAGAATGAAAAAATCCATACATTTTGTCACTTATGTTTGTGCGCTTCGATAAACCATTCAGATGATAGTGAATATCTCGAGAATCTTGGCATCTATGAGAAAATTCTATGGCACACTTTATGTTAGGAATGAAAAAATCTATAAATTTTGTCACTTGTGTTTTTGCGCTTCGATGGACCATTCAGAAGATAGTGAATATCTCGAGAATCCTTGCATATATGAGAAAATGTTATGGCACACTTTATGTTAGGAATGGAAAAATCTATAAATTTTGTCACTTGTGTTTTTGCGCTTCGATGGACCATTCAGAAGATAGTGAATATCTCGAGAATCCTTGCATATATGAGAAAATGTTATAGCACACTTAATGTTAAGAATGAAAAAATCTATACATTTTGTCACTTGTGTTTTTGCGCTTCGATGGACCATTCAGAAGATAGTGAATATCTCGAGAATCCTTGCATTTATGAGAAAATGTTATGGCTCACTTTATGTTAGGAATGAAAAAATCTATAAATTTTGTCACCTGTGTTTTTGCGCTTCGATGGACCATTCAGAAGATAGTGAATATCTCGAGAATCCTTGCATTTATGAGAAAATGTTATGGCACACTTTATGTTAGGAATAAAAAAATCTATAAATTTTGTCACCTGTGTTTTTGCGCTTCGATGGACCATTCAGAAGATAGTGAATATCTCGAGAATCCTTGCATTTATGAGAACATGTTATGGCACACTTAATGTTAGGAATGAAAAAATCTATACATTTTGTCACCTGTGTTTTTGCGCTTCCATGGACCATTCAGAAGATAGTGAATATCTCGAGAATCCTTGCATATATGAGAAAATGTTATGGCACACTTTATGTTAGGAATGGAAAAATCAATAAATTTTGTCACTTGTGTTTTTGCGCTTCGATGGACCATTCAGAAGATAGTGAATATCTCGAGAATCCTTGCATATATGAGAAAATGTTATGGCACACTTTATGTTAGGAATGAAAAAATCTATAAATTTTGTCGACTGTGTTTTTGCGCTTCGATGGACCATTCAGAAGATAGTGAATATCTCGAGAATCCTTGCATTTATGAGAACATGTTATGGCACACTTAATGTTAAGAATGAAAAAATCTATACATTTTGTCACTTGTGTTTTTCGCTTCGATGGACCATTCAGAAGATAGTGAATATCTCGAGAATCCTTGCATATATGAGAAAATGTTATGGCACACTTTATGTTAGGAATGGAAAAATCTATAAATTTTGTCACTTGTGTTTTTGCGCTTCGATGGACCATTCAGAAGATAGTGAATATCTCGAGAATCTTTGCATTTATGAGAAAATGTTATGGCACACTTAATGTTAAGAATGAAAAAATCTATACATTTTGTCACTTGTGTTTTTGCGCTTCGATGGACCATTCAGAAGATAGTGAATATCTCGAGAATCCTTGCATTTATGAGAAAATGTTATGGCACACTTTATGTTAGGAATGAAAAAATCTATAAATTTTGTCAACTGTGTTTTTGCGCTTCGATGGACCATTCAGAAGATAGTGAATATCTCGAGAATTCTTGCATTTATGAGAACATGTTATGGCACACTTAATGTTAAGAATGAAAAAATCTATACATTTTGTCACTTGTGTTTTTGCGCTTCGATGGACCATTCAGAAGATAGTGAATATCTCGAGAATCTTTGCATTTATGAGAACATGTTGTGGCACACTTAATGTTAAGAATGAAAAAATCTATACATTTTGTCACTTGTGTTTTTGCGCTTCGATGGACCATTCAGAAGATAGTGAATATCTCGAGAATCCTTGCATATATGAGAAAATGTCATGGCACACTTTATGTTAAGAATGAAAAAATCTATACATTTTGTCACTTGTGTTTTTGCGCTTCGATGGACCATTCAGAAGATAGTGAATATCTCGGGAATCTTTGCATTTATGAGAAAATGTTATGGCACACTTTATGTTAAGAATGAAAAAATCTATAAATTGTGTCACTTTTGTTTTTGCGCTGCAATGGACCATTCAGAAGATAGTGAATATCTCGAGAATCCTTGCATATATGAGAAAATCTCATGACACACTTTATGTTAAGAATGAAAAAATCTATACATTTTGTCACTTGTGTTTTTGCGCTTCGATGGACCATCCCGATGATAGTGAATATCTCGAGAATCCTTGCATTTATGAGAAAATGTTATGGCACACTTTATGTTAAGAATGAAAAAATCTATAAATTGTGTCACTTTTGTTTTTGCGCTGCAATGGACCATTCAGAAGATAGTGAATATCTCGAGAATCCTTGCATATATGAGAAAATGTCATGGCACACTTTATGTTAAGAATGAAAAAATCTATACATTTTGTCACTTGTGTTTTTGCGCTTCGATGGACCATCCCGATGATAGTGAATATCTCGAGAATACATGCATTTATGAGAAAATGTTATGGCACCTTTTATGTTGAGAATGAAAAAATCCATACATTTTGTCACTTATGTTTGTGCGCTTCGATAAACCATTCAGATGATAGTGAATATCTCGAGAATCTTGGCATCTATGAGAAAATTCTATGGCAC
This sequence comes from Orchestes rusci, assembly GCA_958502075.1. Taxonomy (NCBI): domain Eukaryota; kingdom Metazoa; phylum Arthropoda; class Insecta; order Coleoptera; family Curculionidae; genus Orchestes; species Orchestes rusci. The sequence goes on from OY293303.1 coordinate 89,441,444, forward strand.
ACTTTATGTTAGGAATGAAAAAATCTATAAATTTTGTCACTTGTGTTTTTGCGCTTCGATGGACCATTCAGAAAATAGTGAATATCTCGAGAATCTTGGCATCTATGAGAAAATTCCATGGCACACTTTATGTTAGGAATGAAAAATCTATAAATTTTGTCACCTGTGTTTTTGCGCTTCGATGGACCATTCAGAAGATAGTGAATATCTCGAGAATCCTTGCATTTATGAGAAAATGTTATGGCACACTTTATGTTAAGAATGAAAAAATCTATGAATTTTGTCTCTTGTGTTTTTGCGCTGCAATGGACCATTCAGAAGATAGTGAATATCTCGAGAATCCTTGCATATATGAGAAAATGTCATGGCACACTTTTTGTTAAGAATACATACATTTTGTCACTTATGTATTTGCGCTTCGATGGACCATTCAGAAGATAGTGAATATCTCGAGAATCCTTGCATATATGAGAAAATCTCATGACACACTTTATGTTAAGAATGAAAAAATCTATACATTTCGTCACTTGTGTATTTGCGCTTCGATGGACCATTCGGAAGATAGTGAATATCTCGAGAATCCTTGCATATATGAGAAAATGTCATGGCACACTTTATGTTAGGAATGAAAAAATCTATAAATTTTGTCAACTGTGTTTTTGCGCTTCGATATACCATTCAGAAGATAGTGAGTATCTCGAGAATCCTTGCATTTATGAGAAAATGTCATGGCACACTTTATGTTAAGAATGAAAAAATCTATAAATTTTGTCACTTGTGTTTTTGCGCTTCGATGGGACATCCAGAAGATAGTGAATATCTTCTGAATCCTTGCATTCAGGAGAAAATGTTATGGCACACTTTATGTTAGGAATGAAAAAATCTATAAATTTTGTCACTTGTGTTTTTGCGCTTCGATGGGACATCCAGAAGATAGTGAATATCTTCTGAATCCTTGCATTCATGAGAAAATGTTATGGCACACTTTATGTTAGGAATGAAAAAATCTATAAATTCTGTCACATGTGTTTTTGCGCTTCGATGGACCATCCAGAAGATAGTGAATATCTCGAGAATCCTTGCATTCATGAGAAAATGTTATGGCACACTTTATGTTAAGAATGAAAAAATCTATAAATGTTGTCACTTGTGTTTTTGCGCTTCGATGGACCATCCAGATGATAGTGAATATCTCGAGAATCCTTGCATTCATGAGAAAATGTTATGGCACACTTTATGTTAAGAATGAAAAAATCTATAAATTTTGTCACTTGTGTTTTTGCGCTTCGATGGACCATCCAGAAGATAGTGAATATCTCGTGAATCCTTGCATTCATGAGAAAATGTTATGGCACACTTTATGTTAGGAATGAAAAAATCTATAAATTTTGTCACATGTGTTTTTGCGCTTCGATGGACCATCCAGAAGATAGTGAATATCTCGAGAATCCTTGCATTCATGAGAAAATGTTATGGCACACTTTATGTTAAGAATGAAAAAATCTATAAATTTTGTCACTTGTGTTTTTGCGCTTCGATGGACCATCCAGAAGATAGTGAATATCTCGTGAATCCTTGCATTCATGAGAAAATGTTATGGCACACTTTATGTTAGGAATGAAAAAATCTATAAATTTTGTCACATGTGTTTTTGCGCTTCGATGGACCATTCAGAAGATAGTGAATATCTCGAGAATCCTTGCATTTATGAGAAAATGTTAATTCACACTTTATGTTAAGAATGAAAAAATCTATACATTTCGTCACTTGTGTTTTTGCGCTTCGATGGACCATCAGAAGATAGTGAATATCTCAAGAATCCTTGCATTTATGAGAAAATGTTATGGCACACTTCATGTTAAGAATGAAAAAATCTATACATTTTGTCACTTGTGTTTTTGAGCTTCGATGGACCATTCAGAAAATAGTGAATATCTCGAGAATCTTTGCATCTATGAGAAAATTCTATGGCACACATTATGTTAGGAATGAAAAAATCTATACATTTTGTCACTTGTGTTTTTGCGCTTCGATGGACCATTCAGAAGATAGTGAATATCTCGAGAATCCTTGCATTTATGAGAAAATGTTATGGCACACTTTATGTTAGGAATGAAAAAATCTATAAATTTTGTCAACTGTGTTTTTGCGCTTCGATGGACCATTCAGAAGATAGTGAATATCTCGAGAATCCTTGCATATATGAGAAAATGTTATGGCACACTTTATGTTAGGAATGGAAAAATCTATAAATTTTGTCACCTGTGTTTTTGCGCTTCGATGGACCATTCAGAAGATAGTGAATATCTCGAGAATCCTTGCATTTATGAGAAAATGTTATGGCACACTTTATATTAGGAATGAAAAAATCTATAAATTTTGTCACTTGTGTTTTTGCGCTTCGATGGACCATTCAGAAGATAGTGAATATCTCGAGAATCCTTGCATATATGAGAAAATGTTATGGCACACTTTATGTTAGGAATGGAAAAATCTATAAATTTTGTCACTTGTGTTTTTGCGCTTCGATGGACCATTCAGAAGATAGTGAATATCTCGAGAATCCTTGCATATATGAGAAAATGTTATGGCACACTTAATGTTAAGAATGAAAAAATCTATACATTTTGTCACTTGTGTTTTTGCGCTTCGATGGACCATTCAGAAGATAGTGAATATCTCGAGAATCCTTGCATTTATGAGAAAATGTTATGGCTCACTTTATGTTAGGAATGAAAAAATCTATAAATTTTGTCACCTGTGTTTTTGCGCTTCGATGGACCATTCAGAAGATAGTGAATATCTCGAGAATCCTTGCATTTATGAGAAAATGTTATGGCACACTTTATGTTAGGAATAAAAAAATCTATAAATTTTGTCACCTGTGTTTTTGCGCTTCGATGGACCATTCAGAAGATAGTGAATATCTCGAGAATCCTTGCATTTATGAGAACATGTTATGGCACACTTAATGTTAGGAATGAAAAAATCTATACATTTTGTCACCTGTGTTTTTGCGCTTCCATGGACCATTCAGAAGATAGTGAATATCTCGAGAATCCTTGCATATATGAGAAAATGTTATGGCATACTTTATGTTAGGAATGGAAAAATAAATAAATTTTGTCACTTGTGTTTTTGCGCTTCGATGGACCATTCAGAAGATAGTGAATATCTCGAGAATCCTTGCATATATGAGAAAATGTTATGGCACACTTTATGTTAGGAATGAAAAAATCAATAAATTTTGTCGACTGTGTTTTTGCGCTTCGATGGACCATTCAGAAGATAGTGAATATCTCGAGAATCCTTGCATTTATGAGAACATGTTATGGCACACTTAATGTTAAGAATGAAAAAATCTATACATTTTGTCACTTGTGTTTTTCGCTTCGATGGACCATTCAGAAGATAGTGAATATCTCGAGAATCCTTGCATATATGAGAAAATGTTATGGCACACTTTATGTTAGGAATGGAAAAATCTATAAATTTTGTCACTTGTGTTTTTGCGCTTCGATGGACCATTCAGAAGATAGTGAATATCTCGAGAATCTTTGCATTTATGAGAAAATGTTATGGCACACTTAATGTTAAGAATGAAAAAATCTATACATTTTGTCACTTGTGTTTTTGCGCTTCGATGGACCATTCAGAAGATAGTGAATATCTCGAGAATCCTTGCATTTATGAGAAAATGTTATGGCACACTTTATGTTAGGAATGAAAAAATCTATAAATTTTGTCAACTGTGTTTTTGCGCTTCGATGGACCATTCAGAAGATAGTGAATATCTCGAGAATCCTTGCATTTATGAGAACATGTTATGGCACACTTAATGTTAAGAATGAAAAAATCTATACATTTTGTCACTTGTGTTTTTGCGCTTCGATGGACCATTCAGAAGATAGTGAATATCTCGAGAATCTTTGCATTTATGAGAACATGTTGTGGCACACTTAATGTTAAGAATGAAAAAATCTATACATTTTGTCACTTGTGTTTTTGCGCTTCGATGGACCATTCAGAAGATAGTGAATATCTCGAGAATCCTTGCATATATGAGAAAATGTCATGGCACACTTTATGTTAAGAATGAAAAAATCTATACATTTTGTCACTTGTGTTTTTGCGCTTCGATGGACCATTCAGAAGATAGTGAATATCTCGGGAATCTTTGCATTTATGAGAAAATGTTATGGCACACTTTATGTTAAGAATGAAAAAATCTATACATTTTGTCATCTGTCTTTTTGCGCTTCGATGGACCATTCAGAAGATAGTGAATATCTCGAGAATCCTTGCATATATGAGAAAATGTCATGGCACACTTTATGTTAAGAATGAAAAAATCTATACATTTTGTCACTTGTGTTTTTGCGCTTCGATGGACCATCCCGATGATAGTGAATATCTCGAGAATACATGCATTTATGAGAAAATGTTATGGCACCTTTTATGTTGAGAATGAAAAAATCCATACATTTTGTCACTTATGTTTGTGCGCTTCGATAAACCATTCAGATGATAGTGAATATCTCGAGAATCTTGGCATCTATGAGAAAATTCTATGGCACACTTTATGTTAGGAATGAAAAAATCTATAAATTTTGTCACTTGTGTTTTTGCGCTTCGATGGACCATTCAGAAAATAGTGAATATCTCGAGAATCTTGGCATCTATGAGAAAATTCCATGGCACACTTTATGTTAAGAATGAAAAAATCTATGAATTTTGTCTTTTGTGTTTTTGCGCTGCAATGGACCATTCAGAAGATACTGAATATCTCGAGAATCCTTGCATATATGAGAAAATGTCATGGCACACTTTATGTTAAGAATACATACATTTTGTCACTTATGTATTTGCGCTTCGATGGACCATTCAGAAGATAGTGAATATCTCGAGAATCCTTGCATATATGAGAAAATCTCATGACACACTTTATGTTAAGAATGAAAAAATCTATACATTTCGTCACTTGTGTATTTGCGCTTCGATGGACCATCCCGATGATAGTGAATATCTCGAGAATACATGCATTTATGAGAAAATGTCATGGCACACTTTATGTTAAGAATGAAAAAATCTATAAATTGTGTCACTTTTGTTTTTGCGCTGCAATGGACCATTCAGAAGATAGTGAATATCTCGAGAATCCTTGCATATATGAGAAAATCTCATGACACACTTTATGTTAAGAATGAAAAAATCTATACATTTTGTCACTTGTGTTTTTGCGCTTCGATGGACCATCCCGATGATAGTGAATATCTCGAGAATACATGCATTTATGAGAAAATGTTATGGCACACTTTATGTTAAGAATGAAAAAATCTATAAATTGTGTCACTTTTGTTTTTGCGCTGCAATGGACCATTCAGAAGATAGTGAATATCTCGAGAATCCTTGCATATATGAGAAAATCTCATGACACACTTTATGTTAAGAATGAAAAAATCTATACATTTTGTCACTTGTGTTTTTGCGCTTCGATGGACCATCCCGATGATAGTGAATATCTCGAGAATCCTTGCATTTATGAGAAAATGTTATGGCACACTTTATGTTAAGAATGAAAAAATCTATAAATTGTGTCACTTTTGTTTTTGCGCTGCAATGGACCATTCAGAAGATAGTGAATATCTCGAGAATCCTTGCATATATGAGAAAATGTCATGGCACACTTTATGTTAAGAATGAAAAAATCTATACATTTTGTCACTTGTGTTTTTGCGCTTTGATGGACCATCCCGATGATAGTGAATATCTCGAGAATACATGCATTTATGAGAAAATGTTATGGCACCTTTTATGTTGAGAATGAAAAAATCCATACATTTTGTCACTTATGTTTGTGCGCTTCGATAAACCATTCAGATGATAGTGAATATCTCGAGAATCTTGGCATCTATGAGAAAATTCTATGGCACACTTTATGTTAGGAATGAAAAAATCTATAAATTTTGTCACTTGTGTTTTTGCGCTTCGATGGACCATTCAGAAAATAGTGAATATCTCGAGAATCTTGGCATCTATGAGAAAATTCCATGGCACACTTTATGTTAGGAATGAAAAATCTATAAATTTTGTCACCTGTGTTTTTGCGCTTCGATGGACCATTCAGAAGATAGTGAATATCTCGAGAATCCTTGCATTTATGAGAAAATGTTATGGCACACTTTATGTTAAGAATGAAAAAATCTATGAATTTTGTCTCTTGTGTTTTTGCGCTGCAATGGACCATTCAGAAGATAGTGAATATCTCGAGAATCCTTGCATATATGAGAAAATGTCATGGCACACTTTTTGTTAAGAATACATACATTTTGTCACTTATGTATTTGCGCTTCGATGGACCATTCAGAAGATAGTGAATATCTCGAGAATCCTTGCATATATGAGAAAATCTCATGACACACTTTATGTTAAGAATGAAAACATCTATACATTTCGTCACTTGTGTATTTGCGCTTCGATGGACCATTCGGAAGATAGTGAATATCTCGAGAATCCTTGCATATATGAGAAAATGTCATGGCACACTTTATGTTAGGAATGAAAAAATCTATAAATTTTGTCAACTGTGTTTTTGCGCTTCGATATACCATTCAGAAGATAGTGAGTATCTCGAGAATCCTTGCATTTATGAGAAAATGTCATGGCACACTTTATGTTAAGAATGAAAAAATCTATAAATTTTGTCACTTGTGTTTTTGCGCTTCGATGGGACATCCAGAAGATAGTGAATATCTTCTGAATCCTTGCATTCATGAGAAAATGTTATGGCACACTTTATGTTAGGAATGAAAAAATCTATAAATTTTGTCACTTGTGTTTTTGCGCTTCGATGGGACATCCAGAAGATAGTGAATATCTTCTGAATCCTTGCATTCATGAGAAAATGTTATGGCACACTTTATGTTAGGAATGAAAAAATCTATAAATTCTGTCACATGTGTTTTTGCGCTTCGATGGACCATCCAGAAGATAGTGAATATCTCGAGAATCCTTGCATTCATGAGAAAATGTTATGGCACACTTTATGTTAAGAATGAAAAAATCTATAAATGTTGTCACTTGTGTTTTTGCGCTTCGATGTACCATCCAGATGATAGTGAATATCTCGAGAATCCTTGCATTCATGAGAAAATGTTATGGCACACTTTATGTTAAGAATGAAAAAATCTATAAATTTTGTCACTTGTGTTTTTGCGCTTCGATGGACCATCCAGAAGATAGTGAATATCTCGAGAATCCTTGCATTCATGAGAAAATGTTATGGCACACTTTATGTTAAGAATGAAAAAATCTATAAATGTTGTCACTTGTGTTTTTGCGCTTCGATGTACCATCCAGATGATAGTGAATATCTCGTGAATCCTTGCATTCATGAGAAAATGTTATGGCACACTTTATGTTAGGAATGAAAAAATCTATAAATTTTGTCACATGTGTTTTTGCGCTTCGATGGACCATCCAGAAGATAGTGAATATCTCGAGAATCCTTGCATTCATGAGAAAATGTTATGGCACACTTTATGTTAAGAATGAAAAAATCTATAAATTTTGTCACTTGTGTTTTTGCGCTTCGATGGACCATCCAGAAGATAGTGAATATTTCGAGAATCCTTGCATTCATGAGAAAATGTTATGGCACACTTTATGTTAAGAATGAAAAAATCTATAAATTTTGTCACTTGTGTTTTTGCGCTTCGATGGACCATTCAGAAGATAGTGGGTATCTCGAGAATCCTTGCATTTATGAGAAAATGTTATGGCACACTTTATGTTAGGAATGAAAAAATCTATAAATTTTGTCAAATGTGTTTTTGCGCTTCGATATACCATTCAGAAGATAGTGAGTATCTCGAGAATCCTTGCATTTATGAGAAAATGTCATGGCACACTTAATGTTAAGAATGAAAAAATCTATCAATTTTGTCACCTGTGTTTTTGCGCTTCGATGTACCATTCGGAAGATAGTGAATATCTCGAGAATCCTTGCATTCATGAGAAAATGTTATGGCACACTTTATGTTAGGAATGAAAAAATCTATAAATTTTGTCAACTGTGTTTTTGCGCTTCGATATACCATTCAGAAGATAGTGAGTATCTCGAGAATCCTTGCATTTATGAGAAAATGTCATGGCACACTTTATGTTAAGAATGAAAAAATCTATAAATTTTGTCACCTGTGTTTTTGCGCTTCGATGGACCATTCAGAAGATAGTGAATATCTCGAGAATCCTTGCATTTATGAGAAAATGTCATGGCACACTTTATGTTAAGAATGAAAAAATCTATAAATTTTGTCACTTGTGTTTTTGCGCTTCGATGTACCATTCGGAAGATAGTGAATATCTCGAGAATCCTTGCATTCATGAGAAAATGTTATGGCACACTTTATATTAAGAATGAAAAAATCTATAGATTTTGTCAGTTGTGTTTTTGCGCTTCGATGTACCATTCGGAAGATAGTGAATATCTCGAGAATCCTTGCATTCATGAGAAAATGTTATGGCACACTTTATGTTAAGAATGAAAAAATCTATAAACTTTGTCACTTGTGTTTTTGCGCTTTGATGGACCATTCAGAAGATAGTGAGTATCTCGAGAATCCTTGCATTTATGAGAAAATGTTATGGCACACTTTATGTCAGGAATGAAAAAATCTATAAATTTTGTCACCTGTGTTTTTGCGCTTCGATATACCATTCAGAAGATAGTGAGTATCTCGGGAATCCTTGCATTTATGAGAAAATGTCATGGCACACTTTATGTTAGGAATGAAAAAATCTATAAATTTTGTCACTTGTGTTTTTGCGCTTCGATGTACCATCCAGAAGATAGTGAATATCTCGAGAATCCTTGCATTCATGAGAAAATGTTATGGCACACTTTATGTTAAGAATGAAAAAATCTATAAATTTTGTCACTTGTGTTTTTGCGCTTCGATGGAACATCCAGAAGATAGTGAATATCTCGAGAATCCTTGCATTCATGAGAAAATTTTATGGCACACTTTATGTTAGGAATGAAAAAGTCTATAAATTTTGTCAGCTGTGTTTTTGCGCTTCGATGTACCATCCAGAAGATAGTGAATATCTCGAGAATCCTTGCTTTCATTAGAAAATGTTATGGCACACTTTATGTTAGGAATGAAAAAATCTATAAATTTTGTCACTTGTGTTTTTGCGCTTCGATGGACCATTCAGAAGATAGTGAATATCTCGAGAATCCTTGCATTCATGAGAAAATGTTATGGCACACTTTATGTTAAGAATGAAAAAATCTATAAATTTTGTCACTTGTGTTTTTGCGCTTCGATGGACCATCCAGAAGATAGTGAATATCTCGAGAATCCTTGCATTTATGAGAAAATGTTATGGCACACTTTATGTTAAGAATGAAAAAATCTATAAATTTTGTCACTTGTGTTTTTGCGCTTCGATGAAACATCCAGAAGATAGTGAATATCTCGAGAATCCTTGCATTCATGAGAAAATGTTATGGCACACTTTATGTTAAGAATGAAAAAATCTATAAATTTTGTCACATGTGTTTTTGCGCTTCGATGGACCATCCAGAAGATAGTGAATATCTCGAGAATCCTTGCATTCATGAGAAAATGTTATGGCACACTTTATGTTAAGAATGAAAAAATCTATAAATTTTGTCACTTGTGTTTTTGCGCTTCGATGGACCATCCCGAAGATAGTGAATATCTCGAGAATCCATGCATTTATGAGAAAATGTTATGGCACACTTTATGTTAGGAATGAAAAAATCTCTAAATTTTGTCACCTGTGTTTTTGCCTCGGTTTTTGCGCTTCGATCGACCATTCAGAAGATAGTGAGTATCTCGAGAATCCTTGCATTTATGAGAAAATGTAATGGCACACTTAATGTTAAGAATGAAAAAATCTATACATTTTGTCACTTGTGTTTTTGCGCTTCGATGAACCATTCAGAAGATAGTGAGTATCTCGAGAATCCTTGCATATATGAGAAAATGTTATGGCACATTTTATGTTGGGAATGAAAAAATCTATAAATTTTGTCACTTGTGTTTTTGCGCTTCGATGGACCATTCAGAGGATAGTGAATATCTCGAGAATCCTTGCATTTATGAGAACATGTTATGGCACACTTAATGTTAAGAATGAAAAAATCTATACATTTTGTCACTCGTGTTTTTGCGCTTCGATGAACCATTCAGAAGATAGTGAGTATCTCGAGAATCCTTGCATATATGAGAAAATGTTATGGCACACTTTATGTTAGGAATGAAAAAATCTATACATTTTGTCACCTGTGTTTTTGCGCTTCGATGGACCATCCAGAAGATAGTGAATATCTCGAGAATCCATGCATTTATGAGAAAATGTTATGGCACCTTTTATGTTAAGAATGAAAAAATCTATAAATTTTGTCACTTGTGTTTTTGCGCTTCGATGGACCATTCAGAAGATAGTGAATATCTCGAGAATCCTTGCATTTATGAGAACATGTTATGGCACACTTAATGTTAAGAATGAAAAAATCTATACATTTTGTCACTTGTGTTTTTGCGCTTCGATGAACCATTCAGAAGATAGTGAGTATCTCGAGAATCCTTGCATATATGAGAAAATGTTATGGCACACTTTATGTTAGGAATGAAAAAATCTATACATTTTGTCACCTGTGTTTTTGCGCTGCGATGGACCATTCAGAAGATAGTGAATATCTCGAGAATCCTTGCATTCATGAGAAAATGTTATGGCACACTTTATGTTAGGAATGAAATAATCTATACATTTTGTCACCTGTGTTTTTGCGCTTCGATGGACCATCCAGAAGATAGTGAATATCTCGAGAATCCTTGCATTCATGAGAAAATGTTATGGCACACTTTATGTTAAGAATGAAAAAATCTATAAATTTTGTCACTTGTGTTTTTGCGCTTCGATGGACCATCCAGAAGATAGTGAATATCTCGAGAATCCTTGCATATATGAGAAAATGTCATGGCACACTTTATGTTAAGAATGAAAAAATCTATAGATTTTGTCACGTGTGTTTTTGCGCTTCGATGTACCATTCGGAAGATAGTGAATATCTCGAGAATCCTTGCATATATGAGAAAATGTCATGGCACACTTTATGTTAAGAATCAAAAAATCTATAGATTTTGTCACGTGTGTTTTTGCGCTTAGATGTACCATTCGGAAGATAGTGAATATCTCGAGAATCCTTGCATTTATGAGAACATGTTATGGCACACTTAATGTTAAGAATGAAAAAATCTATAGATATTCGATGTACCATTCGGAAGATAGTGAATATCTCGAGAATCCTTGCATATATGAGAAAATGTCATGGCACACTTTATGTTAAGAATGAAAAAATCTATAAATGTTGTCACTTGTGTTTTTGCGCTTCGATGGACCATTCATAAGATAGTGAATATTTCGAGAATCCTTGCAAATATGAGAAAATGTCATGGCACACTTTATGTTAAGAATGAAAAAATATATAAATTTTGTCAGTTGTGTTTTTGGGCTTCGATGGACCATCTCGAAGATAGTGAATATCTCGAGAATCCTTGCATTTATGAGAAAATGTTATGGCACACTTTATGTTAAGAATGAAAAAATCTATAAATTTTGTCACTTGTGTTTTTGCGCTTCGATGGACCATTCAGAAGATAGTGAATATCTCGACAATCCTTGCATATATGAGAAAATGTCATGGCACACTTTATGTTAAGAATGAAAAAAAACTATACATTTTGTCAGTTGTGTTTTTGCGCTTCGATGGACCATTCAGAAGATAGTGAATATCTCGAGAATCCTTGCATTTATGAGAAAATGTCATGGCACACTTTATGTTAAGAATGAAAAAATCTATAAATTTTGTCACTTGTGTTTTTGCGCTTCGATATACCATTCAGAAGATAGTGAATATCTCGAGAATCCTTGCATTTATGAGAAAATGTCATGATACCTTTTATGTTTAGAATGAAAAAATCTATAAATTTTGTCATTTGTGTTTTTGCGCTTCGATGGACCATTCAGAATATAATGAATATCTCGAGAATCCATGCATTTATGAGAAAATGTCATGGCACCTTTTATGTTTAGAATGAAAAAATCTATACATTTTGTCACTTGTGTTTTTGCGCTTCGATGGACCATTCAGAAGATAGTGAATATCTCGAGAATCCTTGCATATATGAGAAAATGTCATGGCACACTTTATGTTAAGAATGAAAAAATCTTTAAATTTTGTCACTTGTGTTTTTGCGCTTCGATGGAATATCCCGAAGATAGTGAATATCTCGAGAATCCATGCATTTATGAGAAAATGTTATGGCACACTTTATGTTGAGAATGAAAAAATCTATACATTTTGTTAGTTGTGTTTTTGTGCTTCGATGGACCATCCCGAAGATAGTGAATATCTCGAGAATCCTTGCATTTATGAGAAAATGTTATGGCACACTTTATGTTAAAAATGAAAAAATCTATGAATTTTGTCACCTGTGTTTTTGCGCGTCGATGGACCATCCCGAAGATAGTGAATATTTCGAGAATCCATGCATTTATGAGAAAATGTTATGGCACACTTTATGTTGAGAATGAAAAAATCTATACATTTTGTTAGTTGTGTTTTTGCGCTTCGATGGACCATCCCGAAGATAGTGGGTATCTCGAGAATCCTTGCATTTATGAGAAAATGTTATGGCACACTTTATGTTAAAAATGAAAAAATCTATGAATTTTGTCACCTGTGTTTTTGCGCGTCGATGGACCATCCCGAAGATAGTGAATATCTCGAGAATCCATGCATTTATGAGAAAATGTCATGGGACCTTTTATGTTTAGAATGAAAAAATCTATAAATTTTGTCAACTGTGTTTTTGCGCTTCGATGGACCATTCAGAAGATAGTGAATATCTCGAGAATCCTTGCATATATGAGAAAATGTCATGGTACACTTTATGTTAAGAATGAAAAAATCTATAAATTTTGTCACTTGTGTTTTTGCGCTTCGATGGACCATTCAGAAGATAGTGAATATCTCGAGAATCCTTGCATATATGAGAAAATGTCATGGCACACTTTATGTTAAGAATGAAAAAATCTATAAATTTTGTCAGTTGTGTTTTTGCGCTTCGATGGACCATCTCGAACATAGTGAATATCTCGAGAATCCTTGCATTTGTGAGAAAATGTTATGGCACACTTTATGTTAAAAATGAAAAAATCTATAAATTTTGTCACCTGTGTTTTTGCGCGTCGATGGACCATCCCGAAGATAGTGAATATCTCGAGAATCCTTGCATATATGAGAAAATGTCATGGCACACTTTATGTTAAGAATGAAAAAATCTATACATTTTGTCACTAGTGTTTTTGCGCTTCGATGGACCATCCCGAAGATAGTGAATATCTCGAGAATCCTTGCATATATGAGAAAATGTCATGGCACACTTTATGTTAAGAATGAAAAAATCTATACATTTTGTCACTAGTGTTTTTGCGCTTCGATGGACCTTCCCGAAGATAGTGAATATCTCGAGAATCCTTGCATTTATGAGAACATGTTATGGCACACTTAATGTTAAGAATGAAAAAATCTATACATTTTGTCACTTGTGTTTTTGCGCTTCGATGTACCATTCGGAAGATAGTGAATATCTCGAGAATCCTTGCATATATGAGAAAATGTCATGGCACACTTTATGTTAAGAATGAAAAAATCTATACATTTTGTCACTAGTGTTTTTGCGCTTCGATGGACCTTCCCGAAGATAGTGAATATCTCGAGAATCCTTGCATTTATGAGAACATGTTATGGCACACTTAATGTTAAGAATGAAAAAATCTATAAATTTTGTTACTTGTGTTTTTGCGCTTCGATGGACCATTCAGAAGATAGTGAATATCTCGAGAATCTTTGCATTTATGAGAAAATGTTATGGCACACTTAATGTTAAGAATGAAAAAATCTATACATTTTGTCACTTGTGTTTTTGCGCTTCGATGGACCATTCAGAAGATAGTGAATATCTCGAGAATCCTTGCATTTATGAGAAAATGTTATGGCACACTTTATGTTAGGAATGAAAAAATCTATAAATTTTGTCAACTGTGTTTTTGCGCTTCGATGGACCATTCAGAAGATAGTGAATATCTCGAGAATCCTTGCATTTATGAGAACATGTTATGGCACACTTAATGTTAAGAATGAAAAAATCTATACATTTTGTCACTTGTGTTTTTGCGCTTCGATGGACCATTCAGAAGATAGTGAATATCTCGAGAATCTTTGCATTTATGAGAACATGTTGTGGCACACTTAATGCTAAGAATGAAAAAATCTATACATTTTGTCACTTGTGTTTTTGCGCGTCGATGGACCATTCAGAAGATAGTGAATATCTCGAGAATCCTTGCATATATGAGAAAATGTCATGGCACACTTTATGTTAAGAATGAAAAAATCTATACATTTTGTCACTTGTGTTTTTGCGCTTCGATGGACCATTCAGAAGATAGTGAATATCTCGGGAATCTTTGCATTTATGAGAAAATGTTATGGCACACTTTATGTTAAGAATGAAAAAATCTATACATTTTGTCATCTGTCTTTTTGCGCTTCGATGGACCATTCAGAAGATAGTGAATATCTCGAGAATCCTTGCATATATGAGAAAATGTCATGGCACACTTTATGTTAAGAATGAAAAAATCTATACATTTTGTCACTTGTGTTTTTGCGCTTCGATGGACCATCCCGATGATAGTGAATATCTCGAGAATACATGCATTTATGAGAAAATGTTATGGCACCTTTTATGTTGAGAATGAAAAAATCCATACATTTTGTCACTTATGTTTGTGCGCTTCGATAAACCATTCAGATGATAGTGAATATCTCGAGAATCTTGGCATCTATGAGAAAATTCTATGGCACACTTTATGTTAGGAATGAAAAAATCTATAAATTTTGTCACTTGTGTTTTTGCGCTTCGATGGACCATTCAGAAAATAGTGAATATCTCGAGAATCTTGGCATCTATGAGAAAATTCCATGGCACACTTTATGTTAAGAATGAAAAAATCTATGAATTTTGTCTTTTGTGTTTTTGCGCTGCAATGGACCATTCAGAAGATAGTGAATATCTCGAGAATCCTTGCATATATGAGAAAATGTCATGGCACACTTTATGTTAAGAATACATACATTTTGTCACTTATGTATTTGCGCTTCGATGGACCATTCAGAAGATAGTGAATATCTCGAGAATCCTTGCATATATGAGAAAATCTCATGACACACTTTATGTTAAGAATGAAAAAATCTATACATTTCGTCACTTGTGTATTTGCGCTTCGATGGACCATCCCGATGATAGTGAATATCTCGAGAATACATGCATTTATGAGAAAATGTCATGGCACACTTTATGTTAAGAATGAAAAAATCTATAAATTGTGTCACTTTTGTTTTTGCGCTGCAATGGACCATTCAGAAGATAGTGAATATCTCGAGAATCCTTGCATATATGAGAAAATCTCATGACACACTTTATGTTAAGAATGAAAAAATCTATACATTTTGTCACTTGTGTTTTTGCGCTTCGATGGACCATCCCGATGATAGTGAATATCTCGAGAATACATGCATTTATGAGAAAATGTTATGGCACACTTTATGTTAAGAATGAAAAAATCTATAAATTGTGTCACTTTTGTTTTTGCGCTGCAATGGACCATTCAGAAGATAGTGAATATCTCGAGAATCCTTGCATATATGAGAAAATCTCATGACACACTTTATGTTAAGAATGAAAAAATCTATACATTTTGTCACTTGTGTTTTTGCGCTTCGATGGACCATCCCGATGATAGTGAATATCTCGAGAATCCTTGCATTTATGAGAAAATGTTATGGCACACTTTATGTTAAGAATGAAAAAATCTATAAATTGTGTTACTTTTGTTTTTGCGCTGCAATGGACCATTCAGAAGATAGTGAATATCTCGAGAATCCTTGCATATATGAGAAAATGTCATGGCACACTTTATGTTAAGAATGAAAAAATCTATACATTTTGTCACTTGTGTTTTTGCGCTTTGATGGACCATCCCGATGATAGTGAATATCTCGAGAATACATGAATACTAATCTAACGTGTATTTAAAGAGTAGACGTGTATTTAAATCGCTCCGCGTTAAGTCGTATAAAGTAACGGAAACAATTCTCGTGAAAACAAGATGAATGATGAAAGTGATGGATCAAGTAATGATGCAAAAATATGTATACAAAATCTCACACAACAGAAAACAAGAAGCCTTTCAGTTAGTTCAAACAATCTATCCAAAGCAGAAATAAACAGTATTATCGGCGCCGGACTCGCAAAAAACGGCGATTCCATGCAGGTAAAAACAGATGAGAATCACCGTACTCTAGTAGAAAAACGAGATGAAAGTATTTCCGATATACCTGGGACGTTGGATAAGAACTATTTCGATCCAAATATAGATCAAAATAGCTACGTTGATGTATTTAAGGCAAGAGCATCGGTATCTAGGACACCGCCAAAAGCAACCGAGGAGGAAGAAAAAACATATAAAAGGCCAAGATCGGAATCGAGTCCCCCCAGTGAGGAAGATCGTCAAAAAATTCGAAAACATGCTGTAATCAACAAAGACCTAGGGGACACTGAAAATAATTCGATCAATATATACCGCGATCAAGACCTAAGTCAGCAGTGTAACAAAAGTGACAACCTTATTGAAGCGACCTTGGAAGCCTTGGCCAACATTTACGCTTTCTCTGAAAAAACAAGCCTTGAGGATAATGATTTCCCTGCAATGAGAAAGGCGTGTTTTAAACTTCATAGATCGGTTACTGACCTGGTATATAAATTGGGAAAATTTGAAAGTGAAAATGTGATACTAAAAAACCAAGCAAAACAGAGCAAAAACCAAATTGACAACAATAAAACGAATACAGACATCAAAGAATACTATACAGAGCAGCCAGAACATTTATGCCAAAGACCTACATATGCCGTTATTGCTCAGAAACAAGCAGTGTATAATTCACCGGAGGCTCCAAAAACTGAACTAGTAAATCCCTGGACTACACCAAAAGTGCACAAAAAACTGGAAACAATTATTCGCTTCAACAATGTAAACGACTCCAAAGAAACCACCCGTCAATTGAAAGAGGAGTTAAAAACTGAGGATGTCGGTGGAGGTTTCAAAAATGTAAGGCGTCTGAAGGATGGAGGGATTGTGGTTGAGAGTTACAGTGAGTTGCAGCACCAAAAACTCAAAGAAACGCTCCAAAAGAGACAAAACATCAAACTCAAAGAATATGATCAATTCGATCCAATGTTCATGATAACTGGAATAGAAAAAGGATATAGTGACAAAGATTTTATTGATGAACTGGTTAAGCTTAACCAAGAAATAGAGGAAGAATTGAATGATAAGGTTACTGGAAAAATCAAAGTTGTTACAAAGCGGCAATGCAGGCATCCGTTCAAAGAAAATTGGATTCTCCAAGCTCCGGCGAATGTAGCCAAATGGTTCTTGAAAAAAGAAATGGTTAACTTTGATCTGATGAAGGTTCACGTTCACGAACACATAAATTTAGCAATCTGTCTCAAGTGCTCTGGGTATGGACACATAGCAAGGTATTGTAGGGACAAGCAGTGTTGTCATAAATGTGGGGGCGAGCACGCTGGCAAGGATTGTCAAGCAACACAGAGGAAATGTCCAAATTGCACTAAAATGAAAAACAAGCCAGAAGAAAGTATGCATTCTGCAAGAGATGAGAATTGCCCAATATATAAAAGAAGACTCTCAATCCATAAAAGTCATATAAACTATTCCAGTTCTTTTTTATCGCAAACATAAAAATTGGGGAGACAGAAAAGTCAGACAAAGAAGTGGTGAGCATCATACATCAGAATGTCCAATCTATCGGAAACTCTGTAGACCGAATCAATGACATGATGGAAAAAAATTCAGACTGCAAGGTTTTATGCATAAGTGAACACTGGAAGAGTGAGGATCAGCTGGAGAAGTATGTGATAAACGGTTTAAGTCTAGTGTCAAAGTTCTGCAGAGATGAAGGTCAACATGGTGGTTGTGCTGTGTATGCTAGGGAAAATCTGGAGTGTAAAGAAAGGTTAGACATTAAGAAAATGTCGATAAGTGGAGTATTTGAGTGTTCGGCAATTGAATGCAGTTTTTGTAAAGTAGGTACTATTATTGTTTGTATATATAGACCACCATCCGGGGAGATAACTGTCTTTTTAGACAGAATAGAATGTTTGCTATCAAAAATGTTCAAAGAAAACAAGTCAATATTTATCCTAGGCGACGTAAATATAGAACTTTTAGAGGACAATAAATCAAAAACTGAACTATTGTCTATAATGTCTTCTTTTAACGTGGTGCAAACTATTTTTGTAAATACCCGAATATCAAGAAATAGTTCTAGTTGTATTGATAATATTTTTACAAACGCAGAATTCATAAAAACTAAAGTCTTTGAAAACTTTGTATCGGACCATATGGCACAAAAAATTGAAGTTGAGGTCAGTACTACTCGAGAAAAGTCTTATATTTTCACTAGATCTTTTACTGATGAAAATAAATCAAATTTTTTGCACTGTTTAGAAGAACAAGATTGGCTAGAAGTGTTTAATGTAGAGAAAAATAATGTAAACGAACAATGGAATATTTTTACAAATATAGTAGTAGGTTTGTTTAACCAAAACTTTCCTCGAAAATTAATGTCAAAAAATCAAAGAAAAAAGAAAAACTCAGATACCACTGTTATGGAATGTAAACGGCGATTGGATAGTTTATTAATGTTATCTAGATTTGACTCAAAATATGAACAACATTATAAGGAAGAAAAAAGAGTATATGATAAACTTCTAGTATCACTGAGAAAAAATAGTTACCAAAATCGCATGAAAAATTCAGATAATAAGACTAAATGTATGTGGTCCATTTGCAGAGAGATAACGGGGAAAAATTCGAATTGCTCTGAGTTTAAAGTTGGGGGAGATCCAGAAGATCTAGGAGATGAATATAACAGCTTCTTGTTATCAGCGGTACCAGAACTTTTGAAAAACAGACAATATAGGCCCTTTTCCTGTAATTTAGTAAAAAATAACCGATCGATGTTTCTCAGACCTGTTACACCACATGAGATTTTGGAGATTGCTAGTAAATTGAAAAATAAGCACAGCAGTGGTATAGATGAACTTCCAACAAGCATTGTAAAGCTCGCAGCACCATCCTTAATGCATATCCTGGCATACATTATCAATAATTCATTTAGTTTTGGAGTTTTTCCGGATAACTTGAAAATTGCGCTGATCAAACCTCTGTATAAGAAGGGAGATCCAGAGAGCCTGGATAGTTACAGACCTATAAGCTTACTACCTGCGTTTTCAAAAATATTTGAACAAGCAATGAATATCAGATTGATGAATTTTTTGAGTGAATGCGATATTTTTAGTAGTTGTCAGCATGGATTTTTGAAATACAAATCTACACAAACTGCGATTTTTGAATTCATAACATATATACTGAATCACATTGAAAAAGGGGAACTTGCCCTCGGCATGTTTCTCGATTTGTCCAAAGCGTATGACTGTTTAGATAGACAAATACTCATTGATAAGTTGGAATGTTATGGAGTTAGGGGAAATGCTAAAGAGTGGCTAACTTCATACTTGAACAATCGTACCCAATGTGTGAGTATAACAAAAAATGGAAAAACTTCACAGTCGACTATTTTGGAAAATAATGTAGGAATAGCCCAAGGTAGCATTCTGGGACCTCTCCTGTTTATTGTATTTGTAAATGATATGCCGGCAGTGATCAATGAACCTATTCAACATATTGTGCAATATGCAGATGATACCAACCTAATCACGGGAAGCAGAGAATTGAAAGATGTGCTTTTAAAATCAGAAATACTCCTTGAGTTGGTGACAGAGTGGTTCAATCAAAATCGACTTATCTTGAATAAAGAAAAGACAAACACCATTTTGTTTAGTACAAAACAGACCAAAACAATCAAACCCAACAAAATCGAAAACTTGAACATTACAGTGTCGGATAACGCTAAATTCCTTGGAGTTCATATCAATGAGTATTTAGATTGGAACCATCACATCAATAGCACGGTTAAAAAATTAAACTCAATTTGTTATGGTATTCGGATCATGAGAAGATACTTGGATGAAAAAACGCTAAAAATAACATACTTAGCAAATTTTGAATCGGTCCTAAAATATGGGATTATTTTCTGGGGAAAGCATATGCTAACACAAAGTATTTTTATTGTACAAAAAAGAGTAGTCAGAGTGCTCAAAAATAAAAAGTATCTAGAAAGTTGTAGGGGTGAATTTAGAAACTTAGGTATCATGACGACTTATGCCGTGTATATATATGAATGTTTATTGTTTTATATTAAAAATAAGGACCGTTTTGAAATGAAAACTCAACATAGATATAAGACTCGATCGTTAGACGTAATGTATCCAACCCATAGACTTACACTGACCGAAAAATGCCCTCAATATATGTGTTTGAGACTGTATAACTCCTTACCCCAGGAAATAAAGGCAATAAGCTCAGTTAAATTATTTAAGAAAGAAATAAAGAAGTATCTGGTGGAACTAGAGCCTTACAGCTTGAGCGATTTTTGTGATAGTTATAGGTAGATTGTAGAATATTTTTTGCTGTTTGACGTCATTTCATTCTGTGTTTCATGTAAACATAATTCTGAAATAAAGTTTATTATTATTATTATTATTATTATTACATGCATTTATGAGAAAATGTTATGGCACCTTTTATGTTGAGAATGAAAAAATCCATACATTTTGTCACTTATGTTTGTGCGCTTCGATAAACCATTCAGATGATAGTGAATATCTCGAGAATCTTGGCATCTATGAGAAAATTCTATGGCACACTTTATGTTAGGAATGAAAAAATCTATAAATTTTGTCACTTGTGTTTTTGCGCTTCGATGGACCATTCAGAAAATAGTGAATATCTCGAGAATCTTGGCATCTATGAGAAAATTCCATGGCACACTTTATGTTAGGAATGAAAAATCTATAAATTTTGTCACCTGTGTTTTTGCGCTTCGATGGACCATTCAGAAGATAGTGAATATCTCGAGAATCCTTGCATTTATGAGAAAATGTTATGGCACACTTTATGTTAAGAATGAAAAAATCTATGAATTTTGTCTCTTGTGTTTTTGCGCTGCAATGGACCATTCAGAAGATAGTGAATATCTCGAGAATCCTTGCATATATGAGAAAATGTCATGGCACACTTTTTGTTAAGAATACATACATTTTGTCACTTATGTATTTGCGCTTCGATGGACCATTCAGAAGATAGTGAATATCTCGAGAATCCTTGCATATATGAGAAAATCTCATGACACACTTTATGTTAAGAATGAAAACATCTATACATTTCGTCACTTGTGTATTTGCGCTTCGATGGACCATTCGGAAGATAGTGAATATCTCGAGAATCCTTGCATATATGAGAAAATGTCATGGCACACTTTATGTTAGGAATGAAAAAATCTATAAATTTTGTCAACTGTGTTTTTGCGCTTCGATATACCATTCAGAAGATAGTGAGTATCTCGAGAATCCTTGCATTTATGAGAAAATGTCATGGCACACTTTATGTTAAGAATGAAAAAATCTATAAATTTTGTCACTTGTGTTTTTGCGCTTCGATGGGACATCCAGAAGATAGTGAATATCTTCTGAATCCTTGCATTCATGAGAAAATGTTATGGCACACTTTATGTTAGGAATGAAAAAATCTATAAATTTTGTCACTTGTGTTTTTGCGCTTCGATGGGACATCCAGAAGATAGTGAATATCTTCTGAATCCTTGCATTCATGAGAAAATGTTATGGCACACTTTATGTTAGGAATGAAAAAATCTATAAATTCTGTCACATGTGTTTTTGCGCTTCGATGGACCATCCAGAAGATAGTGAATATCTCGAGAATCCTTGCATTCATGAGAAAATGTTATGGCACACTTTATGTTAAGAATGAAAAAATCTATAAATGTTGTCACTTGTGTTTTTGCGCTTCGATGGACCATCCAGATGATAGTGAATATCTCGAGAATCCTTGCATTCATGAGAAAATGTTATGGCACACTTTATGTTAAGAATGAAAAAATCTATAAATTTTGTCACTTGTGTTTTTGCGCTTCGATGGACCATCCAGAAGATAGTGAATATCTCGTGAATCCTTGCATTCATGAGAAAATGTTATGGCACACTTTATGTTAGGAATGAAAAAATCTATAAATTTTGTCACATGTGTTTTTGCGCTTCGATGGACCATCCAGAAGATAGTGAATAACTCGAGAATCCTTGCATTCATGAGAAAATGTTATGGCACACTTTATGTTAAGAATGAAAAAATCTATAAATTTTGTCACTTGTGTTTTTGCGCTTCGATGGACCATCCAGAAGATAGTGAATATTTCGAGAATCCTTGCATTCATGAGAAAATGTTATGGCACACTTTATGTTAAGAATGAAAAAATCTATAAATTTTGTCACTTGTGTTTTTGCGCTTCGATGGACCATTCAGAAGATAGTGGGTATCTCGAGAATCCTTGCATTTATGAGAAAATGTTATGGCACACTTTATGTTAGGAATGAAAAAATCTATAAATTTTGTCAAATGTGTTTTTGCGCTTCGATATACCATTCAGAAGATAGTGAGTATCTCGAGAATCCTTGCATTTATGAGAAAATGTCATGGCACACTTAATGTTAAGAATGACAAAATCTATCAATTTTGTCACCTGTGTTTTTGCGCTTCGATGTACCATTCGGAAGATAGTGAATATCTCGAGAATCCTTGCATTCATGAGAAAATGTTATGGCACACTTTATGTTAGGAATGAAAAAATCTATAAATTTTGTCAACTGTGTTTTTGCGCTTCGATATACCATTCAGAAGATAGTGAGTATCTCGAGAATCCTTGCATTTATGAGAAAATGTCATGGCACACTTTATGTTAAGAATGAAAAAATCTATAAATTTTGTCACCTGTGTTTTTGCGCTTCGATGGACCATTCAGAAGATAGTGAATATCTCGAGAATCCTTGCATTTATGAGAAAATGTCATGGCACACTTTATGTTAAGAATGAAAAAATCTATAAATTTTGTCACTTGTGTTTTTGCGCTTCGATGTACCATTCGGAAGATAGTGAATATCTCGAGAATCCTTGCATTCATGAGAAAATGTTATGGCACACTTTATGTTAAGAATGAAAAAATCTATAGATTTTGTCAGTTGTGTTTTTGCGCTTCGATGTACCATTCGGAAGATAGTGAATATCTCGAGAATCCTTGCATTCATGAGAAAATGTTATGGCACACTTTATGTTAAGAATGAAAAAATCTATAAACTTTGTCACTTGTGTTTTTGCGCTTTGATGGACCATTCAGAAGATAGTGAGTATCTCGAGAATCCTTGCATTTATGAGAAAATGTTATGGCACACTTTATGTCAGGAATGAAAAAATCTATAAATTTTGTCACCTGTGTTTTTGCGCTTCGATATACCATTCAGAAGATAGTGAGTATCTCGAGAATCCTTGCATTTATGAGAAAATGTTATGGCACACTTTATGTTAGGAATGAAAAAATCTATAAATTTTGTCACTTGTGTTTTTGCGCTTCGATGTACCATCCAGAAGATAGTGAATATCTCGAGAATCCTTGCATTCATGAGAAAATGTTATGGCACACTTTATGTTAAGAATGAAAAAATCTATAAATTTTGTCACTTGTGTTTTTGCGCTTCGATGGAACATCCAGAAGATAGTGAATATCTCGAGAATCCTTGCATTCATGAGAAAATTTTATGGCACACTTTATGTTAGGAATGAAAAAGTCTATAAATTTTGTCAGCTGTGTTTTTGCGCTTCGATGTACCATCCAGAAGATAGTGAATATCTCGAGAATCCTTGCTTTCATTAGAAAATGTTATGGCACACTTTATGTTAGGAATGAAAAAATCTTTAAATTTTGTCACTTGTGTTTTTGCGCTTCGATGGACCATTCAGAAGATAGTGAATATCTCGAGAATCCTTGCATTCATGAGAAAATGTTATGGCACACTTTATGTTAAGAATGAAAAAATCTATAAATTTTGTCACTTGTGTTTTTGCGCTTCGATGGACCATCCAGAAGATAGTGAATATCTCGAGAATCCTTGCATTTATGAGAAAATGTTATGGCACACTTTATGTTAAGAATGAAAAAATCTATAAATTTTGTCACTTGTGTTTTTGCGCTTCGATGAAACATCCAGAAGATAGTGAATATCTCGAGAATCCTTGCATTCATGAGAAAATGTTATGGCACACTTTATGTTAAGAATGAAAAAATCTATAAATTTTGTCACATGTGTTTTTGCGCTTCGATGGACCATCCAGAAGATAGTGAATATCTCGAGAATCCTTGCATTCATGAGAAAATGTTATGGCACACTTTATGTTAAGAATGAAAAAATCTATAAATTTTGTCACCTGTGTTTTTGCGCTTCGATGGACCATCCCGAAGATAGTGAATATCTCGAGAATCCATGCATTTATGAGAAAATGTTATGGCACACTTTATGTTAGGAATGAAAAAATCTCTAAATTTTGTCACCTGTGTTTTTGCCTCGGTTTTTGCGCTTCGATCGACCATTCAGAAGATAGTGAGTATCTCGAGAATCCTTGCATTTATGAGAAAATGTAATGGCACACTTAATGTTAAGAATGAAAAAATCTATACATTTTGTCACTTGTGTTTTTGCGCTTCGATGAACCATTCAGAAGATAGTGAGTATCTCGAGAATCCTTGCATATATGAGAAAATGTTATGGCACATTTTATGTTGGGAATGAAAAAATCTATAAATTTTGTCACTTGTGTTTTTGCGCTTCGATGGACCATTCAGAGGATAGTGAATATCTCGAGAATCCTTGCATTTATGAGAACATGTTATGGCACACTTAATGTTAAGAATGAAAAAATCTATACATTTTGTCACTCGTGTTTTTGCGCTTCGATGAACCATTCAGAAGATAGTGAGTATCTCGAGAATCCTTGCATATATGAGAAAATGTTATGGCACACTTTATGTTAGGAATGAAAAAATCTATACATTTTGTCACCTGTGTTTTTGCGCTGCGATGGACCATTCAGAAGATAGTGAATATCTCGAGGATCCTTGCATTTATGAGAAAATGTTATGGCACACTTTATGTTAGGATTGAAATAATCTATAAATTTTGTCACCTGTGTTTTTGCGCTTCGATGGACCATCCAGAAGATAGTGAATATCTCGAGAATCCATGCATTTATGAGAAAATGTTATGGCACCTTTTATGTTAAGAATGAAAAAATCTATAAATTTTGTCACTTGTGTTTTTGCGCTTCGATGGACCATTCAGAAGATAGTGAATATCTCGAGAATCCTTGCATTTATGAGAACATGTTATGGCACACTTAATGTTAAGAATGAAAAAATCTATACATTTTGTCACTTGTGTTTTTGCGCTTCGATGAACCATTCAGAAGATAGTGAGTATCTCGAGAATCCTTGCATATATGAGAAAATGTTATGGCACACTTTATGTTAGGAATGAAAAAATCTATACATTTTGTCACCTGTGTTTTTGCGCTGCGATGGACCATTCAGAAGATAGTGAATATCTCGAGAATCCTTGCATTCATGAGAAAATGTTATGGCACACTTTATGTTAGGAATGAAATAATCTATACATTTTGTCACCTGTGTTTTTGCGCTTCGATGGACCATCCAGAAGATAGTGAATATCTCGAGAATCCTTGCATTTATGAGAAAATGTTATGGCACACTTTATGTTAAGAATGAAAAAATCTATACATTTTGTCATTTGTCTTTTTGCGCTTCGATGGACCATTCAGAAGATAGTGAATATCTCGAGAATCCTTGCATATATGAGAAAATGTCATGGCACACTTTATGTTAAGAATGAAAAAATCTATACATTTTGTCACTTGTGTTTTTGCGCTTCGATGGACCATCCCGATGATAGTGAATATCTCGAGAATACATGCATTTATGAGAAAATGTTATGGCACCTTTTATGTTGAGAATGAAAAAATCCATACATTTTGTCACTTATGTTTGTGCGCTTCGATAAACCATTCAGAAGATAGTGAATATCTCGGGAATCTTTGCATTTATGAGAAAATGTTATGGCACACTTTATGTTAAGAATGAAAAAATCTATACATTTTGTCATCTGTCTTTTTGCGCTTCGATGGACCATTCAGAAGATAGTGAATATCTCGAGAATCCTTGCATATATGAGAAAATGTCATGGCACACTTTATGTTAAGAATGAAAAAATCTATACATTTTGTCACTTGTGTTTTTGCGCTTCGATGGACCATCCCGATGATAGTGAATATCTCGAGAATACATGCATTTATGAGAAAATGTTATGGCACCTTTTATGTTGAGAATGAAAAAATCCATACATTTTGTCACTTATGTTTGTGCGCTTCGATAAACCATTCAGATGATAGTGAATATCTCGAGAATCTTGGCATCTATGAGAAAATTCCATGGCACACTTTATGTTAAGAATACATACATTTTGTCACTTATGTATTTGCGCTTCGATGGACCATTCAGAAGATAATGAAT
The DNA here is from genome assembly GCA_958502075.1 of Orchestes rusci. Taxonomy (NCBI): domain Eukaryota; kingdom Metazoa; phylum Arthropoda; class Insecta; order Coleoptera; family Curculionidae; genus Orchestes; species Orchestes rusci. The sequence goes on from OY293303.1 coordinate 89,468,238, forward strand.
ATCTCGAGAATCCTTGCATATATGAGAAAATCTCATGACACACTTTATGTTAAGAATGAAAAAATCTATACATTTCGTCACTTGTGTATGTGCGCTTCGATGGACCATCCCGATGATAGTGAATATCTCGAGAATACATGCATTTATGAGAAAATGTCATGGCACACTTTATGTTAAGAATGAAAAAATCTATAAATTGTGTCACTTTTGTTTTTGCGCTGCAATGGACCATTCAGAAGATAGTGAATATCTCGAGAATACATGCATTTATGAGAAAATGTCATGGCACACTTTATGTTAAGAATGAAAAAATCTATAAATTGTGTCACTTTTGTTTTTGCGCTGCAATGGACCATTCAGAAGATAGTGAATATCTCGAGAATCCTTGCATATATGAGAAAATCTCATGACACACTTTATGTTAAGAATGAAAAAATCTATACATTTTGTCACTTGTGTTTTTGCGCTTCGATGGACCATCCCGATGATAGTGAATATCTCGAGAATCCTTGCATTTATGAGAAAATGTTATGGCACACTTTATGTTAAGAATGAAAAAATCTATAAATTGTGTCACTTTTGTTTTTGCGCTGCAATGGACCATTCAGAAGATAGTGAATATCTCGAGAATCCTTGCATATATGAGAAAATGTCATGGCACACTTTATGTTAAGAATGAAAAAATCTATACATTTTGTCACTTGTGTTTTTGCGCTTCGATGGACCATCCCGATGATAGTGAATATCTCGAGAATACATGCATTTATGAGAAAATGTTATGGCACCTTTTATGTTGAGAATGAAAAAATCCATACATTTTGTCACTTATGTTTGTGCGCTTCGATAAACCATTCAGATGATAGTGAATATCTCGAGAATCTTGGCATCTATGAGAAAATTCTATGGCACACTTTATAGTAGGAATGAAAAAATCTATAAATTTTGTCACTTGTGTTTTTGCGCTTCGATGGACCATTCAGAAAATAGTGAATATCTCGAGAATCTTGGCATCTATGAGAAAATTCCATGGCACACTTTATGTTAGGAATGAAAAATCTATAAATTTTGTCACCTGTGTTTTTGCGCTTCGATGGACCATTCAGAAGATAGTGAATATTTCGAGAATCCTTGCATTTATGAGAAAATGTTATGGCACACTTTATGTTAAGAATGAAAAAATCTATGAATTTTGTCTCTTGTGTTTTTGCGCTGCAATGCACTTTATGTTAGGAATGAAAAAATCTATAAATTTTGTCAACTGTGTTTTTGCGCTTCGATATACCATTCAGAAGATAGTGAGTATCTCGAGAATCCTTGCATTTATGAGAAAATGTCATGGCACACTTTATGTTAAGAATGAAAAAATCTATAAATTTTGTCACTTGTGTTTTTGCGCTTCGATGGGACATCCAGAAGATAGTGAATATCTTCTGAATCCTTGCATTCAGGAGAAAATGTTATGGCACACTTTATGTTAGGAATGAAAAAATCTATAAATTTTGTCACTTGTGTTTTTGCGCTTCGATGGGACATCCAGAAGATAGTGAATATCTTCTGAATCCTTGCATTCATGAGAAAATGTTATGGCACACTTTATGTTAGGAATGAAAAAATCTATAAATTCTGTCACATGTGTTTTTGCGCTTCGATGGACCATCCAGAAGATAGTGAATATCTCGAGAATCCTTGCATTCATGAGAAAATGTTATGGCACACTTTATGTTAAGAATGAAAAAATCTATAAATGTTGTCACTTGTGTTTTTGCGCTTCGATGGACCATCCAGATGATAGTGAATATCTCGAGAATCCTTGCATTCATGAGAAAATGTTATGGCACACTTTATGTTAAGAATGAAAAAATCTATAAATTTTGTCACTTGTGTTTTTGCGCTTCGATGGACCATCCAGAAGATAGTGAATATCTCGTGAATCCTAGCATTCATGAGAAAATGTTATGGCACACTTTATGTTAGGAATGAAAAAATCTATAAATTTTGTCACATGTGTTTTTGCGCTTCGATGGACCATCCAGAAGATAGTGAATATCTCGAGAATCCTTGCATTCATGAGAAAATGTTATGGCACACTTTATGTTAAGAATGAAAAAATCTATAAATTTTGTCACTTGTGTTTTTGCGCTTCGATGGACCATCCAGAAGATAGTGAATATCTCGTGAATCCTTGCATTCATGAGAAAATGTTATGGCACACTTTATGTTAGGAATGAAAAAATCTATAAATTTTGTCACATGTGTTTTTGCGCTTCGATGGACCATTCAGAAGATAGTGAATATCTCGAGAATCCTTGCATTTATGAGAAAATGTTAATTCACACTTTATGTTAAGAATGAAAAAATCTATACATTTCGTCACTTGTGTTTTTGCGCTTCGATGGACCATTCAGAAGATAGTGAATATCTCAAGAATCCTTGCATTTATGAGAAAATGTTATGGCACACTTCATGTTAAGAATGAAAAAATCTATACATTTTGTCACTTGTGTTTTTGAGCTTCGATGGACCATTCAGAAAATAGTGAATATCTCGAGAATCTTTGCATCTATGAGAAAATTCTATGGCACACATTATGTTAGGAATGAAAAAATCTATACATTTTGTCACTTGTGTTTTTGCGCTTCGATGGACCATTCAGAAGATAGTGAATATCTCGAGAATCCTTGCATTTATGAGAAAATGTTATGGCACACTTTATGTTAGGAATGAAAAAATCTATAAATTTTGTCAACTGTGTTTTTGCGCTTCGATGGACCATCCAGAAGATAGTGAATATCTCGAGAATCCTTGCATATATGAGAAAATGTTATGGCACACTTTATGTTAGGAATGGAAAAATCTATAAATTTTGTCACCTGTGTTTTTGCGCTTCGATGGACCATTCAGAAGATAGTGAATATCTCGAGAATCCTTGCATTTATGAGAAAATGTTATGGCACACTTTATGTTAGGAATGAAAAAATCTATAAATTTTGTCACTTGTGTTTTTGCGCTTCGATGGACCATTCAGAAGATAGTGAATATCTCGAGAATCCTTGCATATATGAGAAAATGTTATGGCACACTTTATGTTAGGAATGGAAAAATCAATAAATTTTGTCACTTGTGTTTTTGCGCTTCGATGGACCATTCAGAAGATAGTGAATATCTCGAGAATCCTTGCATATATGAGAAAATGTTATGGCACACTTAATGTTAAGAATGAAAAAATCTATACATTTTGTCACTTGTGTTTTTGCGCTTCGATGGACCATTCAGAAGATAGTGAATATCTCGAGAATCCTTGCATTTATGAGAAAATGTTATGGCTCACTTTATGTTAGGAATGAAAAAATCTATAAATTTTGTCACCTGTGTTTTTGCGCTTCGATGGACCATTCAGAAGATAGTGAATATCTCGAGAATCCTTGCATTTATGAGAAAATGTTATGGCACACTTTATGTTAGGAATAAAAAAATCTATAAATTTTGTCACCTGTGTTTTTGCGCTTCGATGGACCATTCAGAAGATAGTGAATATCTCGAGAATCCTTGCATTCATGAGAAAATGTTATGGCACACTTTATGTTAGGAATGAAAAAATCTATAAATTTTGTCACATGTGTTTTTGCGCTTCGATGGACCATTCAGAAGATAGTGAATATCTCGAGAATCCTTGCATTTATGAGAAAATGTTAATTCACACTTTATGTTAAGAATGAAAAAATCTATACATTTCGTCACTTGTGTTTTTGCGCTTCGATGGACCATTCAGAAGATAGTGAATATCTCAAGAATCCTTGCATTTATGAGAAAATGTTATGGCACACTTCATGTTAAGAATGAAAAAATCTATACATTTTGTCACTTGTGTTTTTGAGCTTCGATGGACCATTCAGAAAATAGTGAATATCTCGAGAATCTTTGCATCTATGAGAAAATTCTATGGCACACATTATGTTAGGAATGAAAAAATCTATACATTTTGTCACTTGTGTTTTTGCGCTTCGATGGACCATTCAGAAGATAGTGAATATCTCGAGAATCCTTGCATTTATGAGAAAATGTTATGGCACACTTTATGTTAGGAATGAAAAAATCTATAAATTTTGTCAACTGTGTTTTTGCGCTTCGATGGACCATCCAGAAGATAGTGAATATCTCGAGAATCCTTGCATATATGAGAAAATGTTATGGCACACTTTATGTTAGGAATGGAAAAATCTATAAATTTTGTCACCTGTGTTTTTGCGCTTCGATGGACCATTCAGAAGATAGTGAATATCTCGAGAATCCTTGCATTTATGAGAAAATGTTATGGCACACTTTATGTTAGGAATGAAAAAATCTATAAATTTTGTCACTTGTGTTTTTGCGCTTCGATGGACCATTCAGAAGATAGTGAATATCTCGAGAATCCTTGCATATATGAGAAAATGTTATGGCACACTTTATGTTAGGAATGGAAAAATCAATAAATTTTGTCACTTGTGTTTTTGCGCTTCGATGGACCATTCAGAAGATAGTGAATATCTCGAGAATCCTTGCATATATGAGAAAATGTTATGGCACACTTAATGTTAAGAATGAAAAAATCTATACATTTTGTCACTTGTGTTTTTGCGCTTCGATGGACCATTCAGAAGATAGTGAATATCTCGAGAATCCTTGCATTTATGAGAAAATGTTATGGCTCACTTTATGTTAGGAATGAAAAAATCTATACATTTTGTCACTTGTGTTTTTCGCTTCGATGGACCATTCAGAAGATAGTGAATATCTCGAGAATCCTTGCATATATGAGAAAATGTTATGGCACACTTTATGTTAGGAATGAAAAAATCTATAAATTTTGTCACTTGTGTTTTTGCGCTTCGATGGACCATTCAGAAGATAGTGAATATCTCGAGAATCTTTGCATTTATGAGAAAATGTTATGGCACACTTAATGTTAAGAATGGAAAAATCTATACATTTTGTCACTTGTGTTTTTGCGCTTCGATGGACCATTCAGAAGATAGTGAATATCTCGAGAATCCTTGCATTTATGAGAAAATGTTATGGCACACTTTATGTTAGGAATGAAAAAATCTATAAATTTTGTCAACTGTGTTTTTGCGCTTCGATGGACCATTCAGAAGATAGTGAATATCTCGAGAATCCTTGCATTTATGAGAACATGTTATGGCACACTTAATGTTAAGAATGAAAAAATCTATACATTTTGTCACTTGTGTTTTTGCGCTTCGATGGACCATTCAGAAGATAGTGAATATCTCGAGAATCTTTGCATTTATGAGAACATGTTGTGGCACACTTAATGTTAAGAATGAAAAAATCTATACATTTTGTCACTTGTGTTTTTGCGCTTCGATGGACCATTCAGAAGATAGTGAATATCTCGAGAATCCTTGCATATATGAGAAAATGTCATGGCACACTTTATGTTAAGAATGAAAAAATCTATACATTTTGTCACTTGTGTTTTTGCGCTTCGATGGACCATTCAGAAGATAGTGAATATCTCGGGAATCTTTGCATTTATGAGAAAATGTTATGGCACACTTTATGTTAAGAATGAAAAAATCTATACATTTTGTCATCTGTCTTTTTGCGCTTCGATGGACCATTCAGAAGATAGTGAATATCTCGAGAATCCTTGCATATATGAGAAAATGTCATGGCACACTTTATGTTAAGAATGAAAAAATCTATACATTTTGTCACTTGTGTTTTTGCGCTTCGATGGACCATCCCGATGATAGTGAATATCTCGAGAATACATGCATTTATGAGAAAATGTTATGGCACCTTTTATGTTGAGAATGAAAAAATCCATACATTTTGTCACTTATGTTTGTGCGCTTCGATAAACCATTCAGATGATAGTGAATATCTCGAGAATCTTGGCATCTATGAGAAAATTCTATGGCACACTTTATGTTAGGAATGAAAAAATCTATAAATTTTGTCACTTGTGTTTTTGCGCTTCGATGGACCATTCAGAAGATAGTGAATATCTCGAGAATCCTTGCATATATGAGAAAATGTTATGGCACACTTTATGTTAGGAATGGAAAAATCTATAAATTTTGTCACTTGTGTTTTTGCGCTTCGATGGACCATTCAGAAGATAGTGAATATCTCGAGAATCCTTGCATATATGAGAAAATGTTATAGCACACTTAATGTTAAGAATGAAAAAATCTATACATTTTGTCACTTGTGTTTTTGCGCTTCGATGGACCATTCAGAAGATAGTGAATATCTCGAGAATCCTTGCATTTATGAGAAAATGTTATGGCTCACTTTATGTTAGGAATGAAAAAATCTATAAATTTTGTCACCTGTGTTTTTGCGCTTCGATGGACCATTCAGAAGATAGTGAATATCTCGAGAATCCTTGCATTTATGAGAAAATGTTATGGCACACTTTATGTTAGGAATAAAAAAATCTATAAATTTTGTCACCTGTGTTTTTGCGCTTCGATGGACCATTCAGAAGATAGTGAATATCTCGAGAATCCTTGCATTTATGAGAACATGTTATGGCACACTTAATGTTAGGAATGAAAAAATCTATACATTTTGTCACCTGTGTTTTTGCGCTTCCATGGACCATTCAGAAGATAGTGAATATCTCGAGAATCCTTGCATATATGAGAAAATGTTATGGCACACTTTATGTTAGGAATGGAAAAATCAATAAATTTTGTCACTTGTGTTTTTGCGCTTCGATGGACCATTCAGAAGATAGTGAATATCTCGAGAATCCTTGCATATATGAGAAAATGTTATGGCACACTTTATGTTAGGAATGAAAAAATCTATAAATTTTGTCGACTGTGTTTTTGCGCTTCGATGGACCATTCAGAAGATAGTGAATATCTCGAGAATCCTTGCATTTATGAGAACATGTTATGGCACACTTAATGTTAAGAATGAAAAAATCTATACATTTTGTCACTTGTGTTTTTCGCTTCGATGGACCATTCAGAAGATAGTGAATATCTCGAGAATCCTTGCATATATGAGAAAATGTTATGGCACACTTTATGTTAGGAATGGAAAAATCTATAAATTTTGTCACTTGTGTTTTTGCGCTTCGATGGACCATTCAGAAGATAGTGAATATCTCGAGAATCTTTGCATTTATGAGAAAATGTTATGGCACACTTAATGTTAAGAATGAAAAAATCTATACATTTTGTCACTTGTGTTTTTGCGCTTCGATGGACCATTCAGAAGATAGTGAATATCTCGAGAATCCTTGCATTTATGAGAAAATGTTATGGCACACTTTATGTTAGGAATGAAAAAATCTATAAATTTTGTCAACTGTGTTTTTGCGCTTCGATGGACCATTCAGAAGATAGTGAATATCTCGAGAATTGTTGCATTTATGAGAACATGTTATGGCACACTTAATGTTAAGAATGAAAAAATCTATACATTTTGTCACTTGTGTTTTTGCGCTTCGATGGACCATTCAGAAGATAGTGAATATCTCGAGAATCTTTGCATTTATGAGAACATGTTGTGGCACACTTAATGTTAAGAATGAAAAAATCTATACATTTTGTCACTTGTGTTTTTGCGCTTCGATGGACCATTCAGAAGATAGTGAATATCTCGAGAATCCTTGCATATATGAGAAAATGTCATGGCACACTTTATGTTAAGAATGAAAAAATCTATACATTTTGTCACTTGTGTTTTTGCGCTTCGATGGACCATTCAGAAGATAGTGAATATCTCGGGAATCTTTGCATTTATGAGAAAATGTTATGGCACACTTTATGTTAAGAATGAAAAAATCTATACATTTTGTCATCTGTCTTTTTGCGCTTCGATGGACCATTCAGAAGATAGTGAATATCTCGAGAATCCTTGCATATATGAGAAAATGTCATGGCACACTTTATGTTAAGAATGAAAAAATCTATACATTTTGTCACTTGTGTTTTTGCGCTTCGATGGACCATCCCGATGATAGTGAATATCTCGAGAATACATGCATTTATGAGAAAATGTTATGGCACCTTTTATGTTGAGAATGAAAAAATCCATACATTTTGTCACTTATGTTTGTGCGCTTCGATAAACCATTCAGATGATAGTGAATATCTCGAGAATCTTGGCATCTATGAGAAAATTCTATGGCACACTTTATGTTAGGAATGAAAAAATCTATAAATTTTGTCACTTGTGTTTTTGCGCTTCGATGGACCATTCAGAAGATAGTGAATATCTCGAGAATCCTTGCATATATGAGAAAATGTTATGGCACACTTTATGTTAGGAATGGAAAAATCTATAAATTTTGTCACTTGTGTTTTTGCGCTTCGATGGACCATTCAGAAGATAGTGAATATCTCGAGAATCCTTGCATATATGAGAAAATGTTATAGCACACTTAATGTTAAGAATGAAAAAATCTATACATTTTGTCACTTGTGTTTTTGCGCTTCGATGGACCATTCAGAAGATAGTGAATATCTCGAGAATCCTTGCATTTATGAGAAAATGTTATGGCTCACTTTATGTTAGGAATGAAAAAATCTATAAATTTTGTCACCTGTGTTTTTGCGCTTCGATGGACCATTCAGAAGATAGTGAATATCTCGAGAATCCTTGCATTTATGAGAAAATGTTATGGCACACTTTATGTTAGGAATAAAAAAATCTATAAATTTTGTCACCTGTGTTTTTGCGCTTCGATGGACCATTCAGAAGATAGTGAATATCTCGAGAATCCTTGCATTTATGAGAACATGTTATGGCACACTTAATGTTAGGAATGAAAAAATCTATACATTTTGTCACCTGTGTTTTTGCGCTTCCATGGACCATTCAGAAGATAGTGAATATCTCGAGAATCCTTGCATATATGAGAAAATGTTATGGCACACTTTATGTTAGGAATGGAAAAATCAATAAATTTTGTCACTTGTGTTTTTGCGCTTCGATGGACCATTCAGAAGATAGTGAATATCTCGAGAATCCTTGCATATATGAGAAAATGTTATGGCACACTTTATGTTAGGAATGAAAAAATCTATAAATTTTGTCGACTGTGTTTTTGCGCTTCGATGGACCATTCAGAAGATAGTGAATATCTCGAGAATCCTTGCATTTATGAGAACATGTTATGGCACACTTAATGTTAAGAATGAAAAAATCTATACATTTTGTCACTTGTGTTTTTCGCTTCGATGGACCATTCAGAAGATAGTGAATATCTCGAGAATCCTTGCATATATGAGAAAATGTTATGGCACACTTTATGTTAGGAATGGAAAAATCTATAAATTTTGTCACTTGTGTTTTTGCGCTTCGATGGACCATTCAGAAGATAGTGAATATCTCGAGAATCTTTGCATTTATGAGAAAATGTTATGGCACACTTAATGTTAAGAATGAAAAAATCTATACATTTTGTCACTTGTGTTTTTGCGCTTCGATGGACCATTCAGAAGATAGTGAATATCTCGAGAATCCTTGCATTTATGAGAAAATGTTATGGCACACTTTATGTTAGGAATGAAAAAATCTATAAATTTTGTCAACTGTGTTTTTGCGCTTCGATGGACCATTCAGAAGATAGTGAATATCTCGAGAATTCTTGCATTTATGAGAACATGTTATGGCACACTTAATGTTAAGAATGAAAAAATCTATACATTTTGTCACTTGTGTTTTTGCGCTTCGATGGACCATTCAGAAGATAGTGAATATCTCGAGAATCTTTGCATTTATGAGAACATGTTGTGGCACACTTAATGTTAAGAATGAAAAAATCTATACATTTTGTCACTTGTGTTTTTGCGCTTCGATGGACCATTCAGAAGATAGTGAATATCTCGAGAATCCTTGCATATATGAGAAAATGTCATGGCACACTTTATGTTAAGAATGAAAAAATCTATACATTTTGTCACTTGTGTTTTTGCGCTTCGATGGACCATTCAGAAGATAGTGAATATCTCGGGAATCTTTGCATTTATGAGAAAATGTTATGGCACACTTTATGTTAAGAATGAAAAAATCTATAAATTGTGTCACTTTTGTTTTTGCGCTGCAATGGACCATTCAGAAGATAGTGAATATCTCGAGAATCCTTGCATATATGAGAAAATCTCATGACACACTTTATGTTAAGAATGAAAAAATCTATACATTTTGTCACTTGTGTTTTTGCGCTTCGATGGACCATCCCGATGATAGTGAATATCTCGAGAATCCTTGCATTTATGAGAAAATGTTATGGCACACTTTATGTTAAGAATGAAAAAATCTATAAATTGTGTCACTTTTGTTTTTGCGCTGCAATGGACCATTCAGAAGATAGTGAATATCTCGAGAATCCTTGCATATATGAGAAAATGTCATGGCACACTTTATGTTAAGAATGAAAAAATCTATACATTTTGTCACTTGTGTTTTTGCGCTTCGATGGACCATCCCGATGATAGTGAATATCTCGAGAATACATGCATTTATGAGAAAATGTTATGGCACCTTTTATGTTGAGAATGAAAAAATCCATACATTTTGTCACTTATGTTTGTGCGCTTCGATAAACCATTCAGATGATAGTGAATATCTCGAGAATCTTGGCATCTATGAGAAAATTCTATGGCACACTTTATGTTAGGAATGAAAAAATCTATAAATTTTGTCACTTGTGTTTTTGCGCTTCGATGGACCATTCAGAAAATAGTGAATATCTCGAGAATCTTGGCATCTATGAGAAAATTCCATGGCACACTTTATGTTAGGAATGAAAAATCTATAAATTTTGTCACCTGTGTTTTTGCGCTTCGATGGACCATTCAGAAGATAGTGAATATCTCGAGAATCCTTGCATTTATGAGAAAATGTTATGGCACACTTTATGTTAAGAATGAAAAAATCTATGAATTTTGTCTCTTGTGTTTTTGCGCTGCAATGGACCATTCAGAAGATAGTGAATATCTCGAGAATCCTTGCATATATGAGAAAATGTCATGGCACACTTTTTGTTAAGAATACATACATTTTGTCACTTATGTATTTGCGCTTCGATGGACCATTCAGAAGATAGTGAATATCTCGAGAATCCTTGCATATATGAGAAAATCTCATGACACACTTTATGTTAAGAATGAAAAAATCTATACATTTCGTCACTTGTGTATTTGCGCTTCGATGGACCATTCGGAAGATAGTGAATATCTCGAGAATCCTTGCATATATGAGAAAATGTCATGGCACACTTTATGTTAAGAATGAAAAAATCTATAAATTTTGTCACTTGTGTTTTTGCGCTTCGATGGGACATCCAGAAGATAGTGAATATCTTCTGAATCCTTGCATTCAGGAGAAAATGTTATGGCACACTTTATGTTAGGAATGAAAAAATCTATAAATTTTGTCACTTGTGTTTTTGCGCTTCGATGGGACATCCAGAAGATAGTGAATATCTTCTGAATCCTTGCATTCATGAGAAAATGTTATGGCACACTTTATGTTAGGAATGAAAAAATCTATAAATTCTGTCACATGTGTTTTTGCGCTTCGATGGACCATCCAGAAGATAGTGAATATCTCGAGAATCCTTGCATTCATGAGAAAATGTTATGGCACACTTTATGTTAAGAATGAAAAAATCTATAAATGTTGTCACTTGTGTTTTTGCGCTTCGATGGACCATCCAGATGATAGTGAATATCTCGAGAATCCTTGCATTCATGAGAAAATGTTATGGCACACTTTATGTTAAGAATGAAAAAATCTATAAATTTTGTCACTTGTGTTTTTGCGCTTCGATGGACCATCCAGAAGATAGTGAATATCTCGTGAATCCTTGCATTCATGAGAAAATGTTATGGCACACTTTATGTTAGGAATGAAAAAATCTATAAATTTTGTCACATGTGTTTTTGCGCTTCGATGGACCATCCAGAAGATAGTGAATATCTCGAGAATCCTTGCATTCATGAGAAAATGTTATGGCACACTTTATGTTAAGAATGAAAAAATCTATAAATTTTGTCACTTGTGTTTTTGCGCTTCGATGGACCATCCAGAAGATAGTGAATATCTCGTGAATCCTTGCATTCATGAGAAAATGTTATGGCACACTTTATGTTAGGAATGAAAAAATCTATAAATTTTGTCACATGTGTTTTTGCGCTTCGATGGACCATTCAGAAGATAGTGAATATCTCGAGAATCCTTGCATTTATGAGAAAATGTTAATTCACACTTTATGTTAAGAATGAAAAAATCTATACATTTCGTCACTTGTGTTTTTGCGCTTCGATGGACCATTCAGAAGATAGTGAATATCTCAAGAATCCTTGCATTTATGAGAAAATGTTATGGCACACTTCATGTTAAGAATGAAAAAATCTATACATTTTGTCACTTGTGTTTTTGAGCTTCGATGGACCATTCAGAAAATAGTGAATATCTCGAGAATCTTTGCATCTATGAGAAAATTCTATGGCACACATTATGTTAGGAATGAAAAAATCTATACATTTTGTCACTTGTGTTTTTGCGCTTCGATGGACCATTCAGAAGATAGTGAATATCTCGAGAATCCTTGCATTTATGAGAAAATGTTATGGCACACTTTATGTTAGGAATGAAAAAATCTATAAATTTTGTCAACTGTGTTTTTGCGCTTCGATGGACCATTCAGAAGATAGTGAATATCTCGAGAATCCTTGCATATATGAGAAAATGTTATGGCACACTTTATGTTAGGAATGGAAAAATCTATAAATTTTGTCACCTGTGTTTTTGCGCTTCGATGGACCATTCAGAAGATAGTGAATATCTCGAGAATCCTTGCATTTATGAGAAAATGTTATGGCACACTTTATATTAGGAATGAAAAAATCTATAAATTTTGTCACTTGTGTTTTTGCGCTTCGATGGACCATTCAGAAGATAGTGAATATCTCGAGAATCCTTGCATATATGAGAAAATGTTATGGCACACTTTATGTTAGGAATGGAAAAATCTATAAATTTTGTCACTTGTGTTTTTGCGCTTCGATGGACCATTCAGAAGATAGTGAATATCTCGAGAATCCTTGCATATATGAGAAAATGTTATGGCACACTTAATGTAAAGAATGAAAAAATCTATACATTTTGTCACTTGTGTTTTTGCGCTTCGATGGACCATTCAGAAGATAGTGAATATCTCGAGAATCCTTGCATTTATGAGAAAATGTTATGGCTCACTTTATGTTAGGAATGAAAAAATCTATAAATTTTGTCACCTGTGTTTTTGCGCTTCGATGGACCATTCAGAAGATAGTGAATATCTCGAGAATCCTTGCATTTATGAGAAAATGTTATGGCACACTTTATGTTAGGAATAAAAAAATCTATAAATTTTGTCACCTGTGTTTTTGCGCTTCGATGGACCATTCAGAAGATAGTGAATATCTCGAGAATCCTTGCATTTATGAGAACATGTTATGGCACACTTAATGTTAGGAATGAAAAAATCTATACATTTTGTCACCTGTGTTTTTGCGCTTCCATGGACCATTCAGAAGATAGTGAATATCTCGAGAATCCTTGCATATATGAGAAAATGTTATGGCACACTTTATGTTAGGAATGGAAAAATAAATAAATTTTGTCACTTGTGTTTTTGCGCTTCGATGGACCATTCAGAAGATAGTGAATATCTCGAGAATCCTTGCATATATGAGAAAATGTTATGGCACACTTTATGTTAGGAATGAAAAAATCAATAAATTTTGTCGACTGTGTTTTTGCGCTTCGATGGACCATTCAGAAGATAGTGAATATCTCGAGAATCCTTGCATTTATGAGAACATGTTATGGCACACTTAATGTTAAGAATGAAAAAATCTATACATTTTGTCACTTGTGTTTTTCGCTTCGATGGACCATTCAGAAGATAGTGAATATCTCGAGAATCCTTGCATATATGAGAAAATGTTATGGCACACTTTATGTTAGGAATGGAAAAATCTATAAATTTTGTCACTTGTGTTTTTGCGCTTCGATGGACCATTCAGAAGATAGTGAATATCTCGAGAATCTTTGCATTTATGAGAAAATGTTATGGCACACTTAATGTTAAGAATGAAAAAATCTATACATTTTGTCACTTGTGTTTTTGCGCTTCGATGGACCATTCAGAAGATAGTGAATATCTCGAGAATCCTTGCATTTATGAGAAAATGTTATGGCACACTTTATGTTAGGAATGAAAAAATCTATAAATTTTGTCAACTGTGTTTTTGCGCTTCGATGGACCATTCAGAAGATAGTGAATATCTCGAAAATCCTTGCATTTATGAGAACATGTTATGGCACACTTAATGTTAAGAATGAAAAAATCTATACATTTTGTCACTTGTGTTTTTGCGCTTCGATGGACCATTCAGAAGATAGTGAATATCTCGAGAATCTTTGCATTTATGAGAACATGTTGTGGCACACTTAATGTTAAGAATGAAAAAATCTATACATTTTGTCACTTGTGTTTTTGCGCTTCGATGGACCATTCAGAAGATAGTGAATATCTCGAGAATCCTTGCATATATGAGAAAATGTCATGGCACACTTTATGTTAAGAATGAAAAAATCTATACATTTTGTCACTTGTGTTTTTGCGCTTCGATGGACCATTCAGAAGATAGTGAATATCTCGGGAATCTTTGCATTTATGAGAAAATGTTATGGCACACTTTATGTTAAGAATGAAAAAATCTATACATTTTGTCATCTGTCTTTTTGCGCTTCGATGGACCATTCAGAAGATAGTGAATATCTCGAGAATCCTTGCATATATGAGAAAATGTCATGGCACACTTTATGTTAAGAATGAAAAAATCTATACATTTTGTCACTTGTGTTTTTGCGCTTCGATGGACCATCCCGATGATAGTGAATATCTCGAGAATACATGCATTTATGAGAAAATGTTATGGCACCTTTTATGTTGAGAATGAAAAAATCCATACATTTTGTCACTTATGTTTGTGCGCTTCGATAAACCATTCAGATGATAGTGAATATCTCGAGAATCTTGGCATCTATGAGAAAATTCTATGGCACACTTTATGTTAGGAATGAAAAAATCTATAAATTTTGTCACTTGTGTTTTTGCGCTTCGATGGACCATTCAGAAAATAGTGAATATCTCGAGAATCTTGGCATCTATGAGAAAATTCCATGGCACACTTTATGTTAAGAATGAAAAAATCTATGAATTTTGTCTTTTGTGTTTTTGCGCTGCAATGGACCATTCAGAAGATACTGAATATCTCGAGAATCCTTGCATATATGAGAAAATGTCATGGCACACTTTATGTTAAGAATACATACATTTTGTCACTTATGTATTTGCGCTTCGATGGACCATTCAGAAGATAGTGAATATCTCGAGAATCCTTGCATATATGAGAAAATCTCATGACACACTTTATGTTAAGAATGAAAAAATCTATACATTTCGTCACTTGTGTATTTGCGCTTCGATGGACCATCCCGATGATAGTGAATATCTCGAGAATACATGCATTTATGAGAAAATGTCATGGCACACTTTATGTTAAGAATGAAAAAATCTATAAATTGTGTCACTTTTGTTTTTGCGCTGCAATGGACCATTCAGAAGATAGTGAATATCTCGAGAATCCTTGCATATATGAGAAAATCTCATGACACACTTTATGTTAAGAATGAAAAAATCTATACATTTTGTCACTTGTGTTTTTGCGCTTCGATGGACCATCCCGATGATAGTGAATATCTCGAGAATACATGCATTTATGAGAAAATGTTATGGCACACTTTATGTTAAGAATGAAAAAATCTATAAATTGTGTCACTTTTGTTTTTGCGCTGCAATGGACCATTCAGAAGATAGTGAATATCTCGAGAATCCTTGCATATATGAGAAAATGTCATGGCACACTTTATGTTAAGAATGAAAAAATCTATACATTTTGTCACTTGTGTTTTTGCGCTTTGATGGACCATCCCGATGATAGTGAATATCTCGAGAATACATGCATTTATGAGAAAATGTTATGGCACCTTTTATGTTGAGAATGAAAAAATCCATACATTTTGTCACTTATGTTTGTGCGCTTCGATAAACCATTCAGATGATAGTGAATATCTCGAGAATCTTGGCATCTATGAGAAAATTCTATGGCACACTTTATGTTAGGAATGAAAAAATCTATAAATTTTGTCACTTGTGTTTTTGCGCTTCGATGGACCATTCAGAAAATAGTGAATATCTCGAGAATCTTGGCATCTATGAGAAAATTCCATGGCACACTTTATGTTAGGAATGAAAAATCTATAAATTTTGTCACCTGTGTTTTTGCGCTTCGATGGACCATTCAGAAGATAGTGAATATCTCGAGAATCCTTGCATTTATGAGAAAATGTTATGGCACACTTTATGTTAAGAATGAAAAAATCTATGAATTTTGTCTCTTGTGTTTTTGCGCTGCAATGGACCATTCAGAAGATAGTGAATATCTCGAGAATCCTTGCATATATGAGAAAATGTCATGGCACACTTTTTGTTAAGAATACATACATTTTGTCACTTATGTATTTGCGCTTCGATGGACCATTCAGAAGATAGTGAATATCTCGAGAATCCTTGCATATATGAGAAAATCTCATGACACACTTTATGTTAAGAATGAAAACATCTATACATTTCGTCACTTGTGTATTTGCGCTTCGATGGACCATTCGGAAGATAGTGAATATCTCGAGAATCCTTGCATATATGAGAAAATGTCATGGCACACTTTATGTTAGGAATGAAAAAATCTATAAATTTTGTCAACTGTGTTTTTGCGCTTCGATATACCATTCAGAAGATAGTGAGTATCTCGAGAATCCTTGCATTTATGAGAAAATGTCATGGCACACTTTATGTTAAGAATGAAAAAATCTATAAATTTTGTCACTTGTGTTTTTGCGCTTCGATGGGACATCCAGAAGATAGTGAATATCTTCTGAATCCTTGCATTCATGAGAAAATGTTATGGCACACTTTATGTTAGGAATGAAAAAATCTATAAATTTTGTCACTTGTGTTTTTGCGCTTCGATGGGACATCCAGAAGATAGTGAATATCTTCTGAATCCTTGCATTCATGAGAAAATGTTATGGCACACTTTATGTTAGGAATGAAAAAATCTATAAATTCTGTCACATGTGTTTTTGCGCTTCGATGGACCATCCAGAAGATAGTGAATATCTCGAGAATCCTTGCATTCATGAGAAAATGTTATGGCACACTTTATGTTAAGAATGAAAAAATCTATAAATGTTGTCACTTGTGTTTTTGCGCTTCGATGTACCATCCAGATGATAGTGAATATCTCGAGAATCCTTGCATTCATGAGAAAATGTTATGGCACACTTTATGTTAAGAATGAAAAAATCTATAAATTTTGTCACTTGTGTTTTTGCGCTTCGATGGACCATCCAGAAGATAGTGAATATCTCGTGAATCCTTGCATTCATGAGAAAATGTTATGGCACACTTTATGTTAGGAATGAAAAAATCTATAAATTTTGTCACATGTGTTTTTGCGCTTCGATGGACCATCCAGAAGATAGTGAATATCTCGAGAATCCTTGCATTCATGAGAAAATGTTATGGCACACTTTATGTTAAGAATGAAAAAATCTATAAATTTTGTCACTTGTGTTTTTGCGCTTCGATGGACCATCCAGAAGATAGTGAATATTTCGAGAATCCTTGCATTCATGAGAAAATGTTATGGCACACTTTATGTTAAGAATGAAAAAATCTATAAATTTTGTCACTTGTGTTTTTGCGCTTCGATGGACCATTCAGAAGATAGTGGGTATCTCGAGAATCCTTGCATTTATGAGAAAATGTTATGGCACACTTTATGTTAGGAATGAAAAAATCTATAAATTTTGTCAAATGTGTTTTTGCGCTTCGATATACCATTCAGAAGATAGTGAGTATCTCGAGAATCCTTGCATTTATGAGAAAATGTCATGGCACACTTAATGTTAAGAATGAAAAAATCTATCAATTTTGTCACCTGTGTTTTTGCGCTTCGATGTACCATTCGGAAGATAGTGAATATCTCGAGAATCCTTGCATTCATGAGAAAATGTTATGGCACACTTTATGTTAGGAATGAAAAAATCTATAAATTTTGTCAACTGTGTTTTTGCGCTTCGATATACCATTCAGAAGATAGTGAGTATCTCGAGAATCCTTGCATTTATGAGAAAATGTCATGGCACACTTTATGTTAAGAATGAAAAAATCTATAAATTTTGTCACCTGTGTTTTTGCGCTTCGATGGACCATTCAGAAGATAGTGAATATCTCGAGAATCCTTGCATTTATGAGAAAATGTCATGGCACACTTTATGTTAAGAATGAAAAAATCTATAAATTTTGTCACTTGTGTTTTTGCGCTTCGATATACCATTCAGAAGATAGTGAATATCTCGAGAATCCTTGCATTTATGAGAAAATGTCATGATACCTTTTATGTTTAGAATGAAAAAATCTATAAATTTTGTCATTTGTGTTTTTGCGCTTCGATGGACCATTCAGAATATAATGAATATCTCGAGAATCCATGCATTTATGAGAAAATGTCATGGCACCTTTTATGTTTAGAATGAAAAAATCTATACATTTTGTCACTTGTGTTTTTGCGCTTCGATGGACCATTCAGAAGATAGTGAATATCTCGAGAATCCTTGCATATATGAGAAAATGTCATGGCACACTTTATGTTAAGAATGAAAAAATCTTTAAATTTTGTCACTTGTGTTTTTGCGCTTCGATGGAATATCCCGAAGATAGTGAATATCTCGAGAATCCATGCATTTATGAGAAAATGTTATGGCACACTTTATGTTGAGAATGAAAAAATCTATACATTTTGTTAGTTGTGTTTTTGTGCTTCGATGGACCATCCCGAAGATAGTGAATATCTCGAGAATCCTTGCATTTATGAGAAAATGTTATGGCACACTTTATGTTAAAAATGAAAAAATCTATGAATTTTGTCACCTGTGTTTTTGCGCGTCGATGGACCATCCCGAAGATAGTGAATATTTCGAGAATCCATGCATTTATGAGAAAATGTTATGGCACACTTTATGTTGAGAATGAAAAAATCTATACATTTTGTTAGTTGTGTTTTTGCGCTTCGATGGACCATCCCGAAGATAGTGGGTATCTCGAGAATCCTTGCATTTATGAGAAAATGTTATGGCACACTTTATGTTAAAAATGAAAAAATCTATGAATTTTGTCACCTGTGTTTTTGCGCGTCGATGGATCATCCCGAAGATAGTGAATATCTCGAGAATCCATGCATTTATGAGAAAATGTCATGGGACCTTTTATGTTTAGAATGAAAAAATCTATAAATTTTGTCAACTGTGTTTTTGCGCTTCGATGGACCATTCAGAAGATAGTGAATATCTCGAGAATCCTTGCATATATGAGAAAATGTCATGGTACACTTTATGTTAAGAATGAAAAAATCTATAAATTTTGTCACTTGTGTTTTTGCGCTTCGATGGACCATTCAGAAGATAGTGAATATCTCGAGAATCCTTGCATATATGAGAAAATGTCATGGCACACTTTATGTTAAGAATGAAAAAATCTATAAATTTTGTCAGTTGTGTTTTTGCGCTTCGATGGACCATTCGGAAGATAGTGAATATCTCGAGAATCCTTGCATATATGAGAAAATGTCATGGCACACTTTATGTTAAGAATGAAAAAATCTATACATTTTGTCACTAGTGTTTTTGCGCTTCGATGGACCTTCCCGAAGATAGTGAATATCTCGAGAATCCTTGCATTTGTGAGAAAATGTCATGGCACACTTTATGTTAAGAATGAAAAAATCTATACATTTTGTCACTAGTGTTTTTGCGCTTCGATGGACCTTCCCGAAGATAGTGAATATCTCGAGAATCCTTGCATTTATGAGAACATGTTATGGCACACTTAATGTTAAGAATGAAAAAATCTATAAATTTTGTTACTTGTGTTTTTGCGCTTCGATGGACCATTCAGAAGATAGTGAATATCTCGAGAATCTTTGCATTTATGAGAAAATGTTATGGCACACTTAATGTTAAGAATGAAAAAATCTATACATTTTGTCACTTGTGTTTTTGCGCTTCGATGGACCATTCAGAAGATAGTGAATATCTCGAGAATCCTTGCATTTATGAGAAAATGTTATGGCACACTTTATGTTAGGAATGAAAAAATCTATAAATTTTGTCAACTGTGTTTTTGCGCTTCGATGGACCATTCAGAAGATAGTGAATATCTCGAGAATCCTTGCATTTATGAGAACATGTTATGGCACACTTAATGTTAAGAATGAAAAAATCTATACATTTTGTCACTTGTGTTTTTGCGCTTCGATGGACCATTCAGAAGATAGTGAATATCTCGAGAATCTTTGCATTTATGAGAACATGTTGTGGCACACTTAATGCTAAGAATGAAAAAATCTATACATTTTGTCACTTGTGTTTTTGCGCTTCGATGGACCATTCAGAAGATAGTGAATATCTCGAGAATCCTTGCATATATGAGAAAATGTCATGGCACACTTTATGTTAAGAATGAAAAAATCTATACATTTTGTCACTTGTGTTTTTGCGCTTCGATGGACCATTCAGAAGATAGTGAATATCTCGGGAATCTTTGCATTTATGAGAAAATGTTATGGCACACTTTATGTTAAGAATGAAAAAATCTATACATTTTGTCATCTGTCTTTTTGCGCTTCGATGGACCATTCAGAAGATAGTGAATATCTCGAGAATCCTTGCATATATGAGAAAATGTCATGGCACACTTTATGTTAAGAATGAAAAAATCTATACATTTTGTCACTTGTGTTTTTGCGCTTCGATGGACCATCCCGATGATAGTGAATATCTCGAGAATACATGCATTTATGAGAAAATGTTATGGCACCTTTTATGTTGAGAATGAAAAAATCCATACATTTTGTCACTTATGTTTGTGCGCTTCGATAAACCATTCAGATGATAGTGAATATCTCGAGAATCTTGGCATCTATGAGAAAATTCTATGGCACACTTTATGTTAGGAATGAAAAAATCTATAAATTTTGTCACTTGTGTTTTTGCGCTTCGATGGACCATTCAGAAAATAGTGAATATCTCGAGAATCTTGGCATCTATGAGAAAATTCCATGGCACACTTTATGTTAAGAATGAAAAAATCTATGAATTTTGTCTTTTGTGTTTTTGCGCTGCAATGGACCATTCAGAAGATAGTGAATATCTCGAGAATCCTTGCATATATGAGAAAATGTCATGGCACACTTTATGTTAAGAATACATACATTTTGTCACTTATGTATTTGCGCTTCGATGGACCATTCAGAAGATAGTGAATATCTCGAGAATCCTTGCATATATGAGAAAATCTCATGACACACTTTATGTTAAGAATGAAAAAATCTATACATTTCGTCACTTGTGTATTTGCGCTTCGATGGACCATCCCGATGATAGTGAATATCTCGAGAATACATGCATTTATGAGAAAATGTCATGGCACACTTTATGTTAAGAATGAAAAAATCTATAAATTGTGTCACTTTTGTTTTTGCGCTGCAATGGACCATTCAGAAGATAGTGAATATCTCGAGAATCCTTGCATATATGAGAAAATCTCATGACACACTTTATGTTAAGAATGAAAAAATCTATACATTTTGTCACTTGTGTTTTTGCGCTTCGATGGACCATCCCGATGATAGTGAATATCTCGAGAATACATGCATTTATGAGAAAATGTTATGGCACACTTTATGTTAAGAATGAAAAAATCTATAAATTGTGTCACTTTTGTTTTTGCGCTGCAATGGACCATTCAGAAGATAGTGAATATCTCGAGAATCCTTGCATATATGAGAAAATCTCATGACACACTTTATGTTAAGAATGAAAAAATCTATACATTTTGTCACTTGTGTTTTTGCGCTTCGATGGACCATCCCGATGATAGTGAATATCTCGAGAATCCTTGCATTTATGAGAAAATGTTATGGCACACTTTATGTTAAGAATGAAAAAATCTATAAATTGTGTTACTTTTGTTTTTGCGCTGCAATGGACCATTCAGAAGATAGTGAATATCTCGAGAATCCTTGCATATATGAGAAAATGTCATGGCACACTTTATGTTAAGAATGAAAAAATCTATACATTTTGTCACTTGTGTTTTTGCGCTTTGATGGACCATCCCGATGATAGTGAATATCTCGAGAATACATGCATTTATGAGAAAATGTTATGGCACCTTTTATGTTGAGAATGAAAAAATCCATACATTTTGTCACTTATGTTTGTGCGCTTCGATAAACCATTCAGATGATAGTGAATATCTCGAGAATCTTGGCATCTATGAGAAAATTCTATGGCACACTTTATGTTAGGAATGAAAAAATCTATAAATTTTGTCACTTGTGTTTTTGCGCTTCGATGGACCATTCAGAAAATAGTGAATATCTCGAGAATCTTGGCATCTATGAGAAAATTCCATGGCACACTTTATGTTAGGAATGAAAAATCTATAAATTTTGTCACCTGTGTTTTTGCGCTTCGATGGACCATTCAGAAGATAGTGAATATCTCGAGAATCCTTGCATTTATGAGAAAATGTTATGGCACACTTTATGTTAAGAATGAAAAAATCTATGAATTTTGTCTCTTGTGTTTTTGCGCTGCAATGGACCATTCAGAAGATAGTGAATATCTCGAGAATCCTTGCATATATGAGAAAATGTCATGGCACACTTTTTGTTAAGAATACATACATTTTGTCACTTATGTATTTGCGCTTCGATGGACCATTCAGAAGATAGTGAATATCTCGAGAATCCTTGCATATATGAGAAAATCTCATGACACACTTTATGTTAAGAATGAAAACATCTATACATTTCGTCACTTGTGTATTTGCGCTTCGATGGACCATTCGGAAGATAGTGAATATCTCGAGAATCCTTGCATATATGAGAAAATGTCATGGCACACTTTATGTTAGGAATGAAAAAATCTATAAATTTTGTCAACTGTGTTTTTGCGCTTCGATATACCATTCAGAAGATAGTGAGTATCTCGAGAATCCTTGCATTTATGAGAAAATGTCATGGCACACTTTATGTTAAGAATGAAAAAATCTATAAATTTTGTCACTTGTGTTTTTGCGCTTCGATGGGACATCCAGAAGATAGTGAATATCTTCTGAATCCTTGCATTCATGAGAAAATGTTATGGCACACTTTATGTTAGGAATGAAAAAATCTATAAATTTTGTCACTTGTGTTTTTGCGCTTCGATGGGACATCCAGAAGATAGTGAATATCTTCTGAATCCTTGCATTCATGAGAAAATGTTATGGCACACTTTATGTTAGGAATGAAAAAATCTATAAATTCTGTCACATGTGTTTTTGCGCTTCGATGGACCATCCAGAAGATAGTGAATATCTCGAGAATCCTTGCATTCATGAGAAAATGTTATGGCACACTTTATGTTAAGAATGAAAAAATCTATAAATGTTGTCACTTGTGTTTTTGCGCTTCGATGGACCATCCAGATGATAGTGAATATCTCGAGAATCCTTGCATTCATGAGAAAATGTTATGGCACACTTTATGTTAAGAATGAAAAAATCTATAAATTTTGTCACTTGTGTTTTTGCGCTTCGATGGACCATCCAGAAGATAGTGAATATCTCGTGAATCCTTGCATTCATGAGAAAATGTTATGGCACACTTTATGTTAGGAATGAAAAAATCTATAAATTTTGTCACATGTGTTTTTGCGCTTCGATGGACCATCCAGAAGATAGTGAATATCTCGAGAATCCTTGCATTCATGAGAAAATGTTATGGCACACTTTATGTTAAGAATGAAAAAATCTATAAATTTTGTCACTTGTGTTTTTGCGCTTCGATGGACCATCCAGAAGATAGTGAATATTTCGAGAATCCTTGCATTCATGAGAAAATGTTATGGCACACTTTATGTTAAGAATGAAAAAATCTATAAATTTTGTCACTTGTGTTTTTGCGCTTCGATGGACCATTCAGAAGATAGTGGGTATCTCGAGAATCCTTGCATTTATGAGAAAATGTTATGGCACACTTTATGTTAGGAATGAAAAAATCTATAAATTTTGTCAAATGTGTTTTTGCGCTTCGATATACCATTCAGAAGATAGTGAGTATCTCGAGAATCCTTGCATTTATGAGAAAATGTCATGGCACACTTAATGTTAAGAATGAAAAAATCTATCAATTTTGTCACCTGTGTTTTTGCGCTTCGATGTACCATTCGGAAGATAGTGAATATCTCGAGAATCCTTGCATTCATGAGAAAATGTTATGGCACACTTTATGTTAGGAATGAAAAAATCTATAAATTTTGTCAACTGTGTTTTTGCGCTTCGATATACCATTCAGAAGATAGTGAGTATCTCGAGAATCCTTGCATTTATGAGAAAATGTCATGGCACACTTTATGTTAAGAATGAAAAAATCTATAAATTTTGTCACCTGTGTTTTTGCGCTTCGATGGACCATTCAGAAGATAGTGAATATCTCGAGAATCCTTGCATTTATGAGAAAATGTCATGGCACACTTTATGTTAAGAATGAAAAAATCTATAAATTTTGTCACTTGTGTTTTTGCGCTTCGATGTACCATTCGGAAGATAGTGAATATCTCGAGAATCCTTGCATTCATGAGAAAATGTTATGGCACACTTTATGTTAAGAATGAAAAAATCTATAGATTTTGTCAGTTGTGTTTTTGCGCTTCGATGTACCATTCGGAAGATAGTGAATATCTCGAGAATCCTTGCATTCATGAGAAAATGTTATGGCACACTTTATGTTAAGAATGAAAAAATCTATAAACTTTGTCACTTGTGTTTTTGCGCTTTGATGGACCATTCAGAAGATAGTGAGTATCTCGAGAATCCTTGCATTTATGAGAAAATGTTATGGCACACTTTATGTCAGGAATGAAAAAATCTATAAATTTTGTCACCTGTGTTTTTGCGCTTCGATATACCATTCAGAAGATAGTGAGTATCTCGAGAATCCTTGCATTTATGAGAAAATGTTATGGCACACTTTATGTTAGGAATGAAAAAATCTATAAATTTTGTCACTTGTGTTTTTGCGCTTCGATGTACCATCCAGAAGATAGTGAATATCTCGAGAATCCTTGCATTCATGAGAAAATGTTATGGCACACTTTATGTTAAGAATGAAAAAATCTATAAATTTTGTCACTTGTGTTTTTGCGCTTCGATGGAACATCCAGAAGATAGTGAATATCTCGAGAATCCTTGCATTCATGAGAAAATTTTATGGCACACTTTATGTTAGGAATGAAAAAGTCTATAAATTTTGTCAGCTGTGTTTTTGCGCTTCGATGTACCATCCAGAAGATAGTGAATATCTCGAGAATCCTTGCTTTCATTAGAAAATGTTATGGCACACTTTATGTTAGGAATGAAAAAATCTTTAAATTTTGTCACTTGTGTTTTTGCGCTTCGATGGACCATTCAGAAGATAGTGAATATCTCGAGAATCCTTGCATTCATGAGAAAATGTTATGGCACACTTTATGTTAAGAATGAAAAAATCTATAAATTTTGTCACTTGTGTTTTTGCGCTTCGATGGACCATCCAGAAGATAGTGAATATCTCGAGAATCCTTGCATTTATGAGAAAATGTTATGGCACACTTTATGTTAAGAATGAAAAAATCTATAAATTTTGTCACTTGTGTTTTTGCGCTTCGATGAAACATCCAGAAGATAGTGAATATCTCGAGAATCCTTGCATTCATGAGAAAATGTTATGGCACACTTTATGTTAAGAATGAAAAAATCTATAAATTTTGTCACATGTGTTTTTGCGCTTCGATGGACCATCCAGAAGATAGTGAATATCTCGAGAATCCTTGCATTCATGAGAAAATGTTATGGCACACTTTATGTTAAGAATGAAAAAATCTATAAATTTTGTCACCTGTGTTTTTGCGCTTCGATGGACCATCCCGAAGATAGTGAATATCTCGAGAATCCATGCATTTATGAGAAAATGTTATGGCACACTTTATGTTAGGAATGAAAAAATCTCTAAATTTTGTCACCTGTGTTTTTGCCTCGGTTTTTGCGCTTCGATCGACCATTCAGAAGATAGTGAGTATCTCGAGAATCCTTGCATTTATGAGAAAATGTAATGGCACACTTAATGTTAAGAATGAAAAAATCTATACATTTTGTCACTTGTGTTTTTGCGCTTCGATGAACCATTCAGAAGATAGTGAGTATCTCGAGAATCCTTGCATATATGAGAAAATGTTATGGCACATTTTATGTTGGGAATGAAAAAATCTATAAATTTTGTCACTTGTGTTTTTGCGCTTCGATGGACCATTCAGAGGATAGTGAATATCTCGAGAATCCTTGCATTTATGAGAACATGTTATGGCACACTTAATGTTAAGAATGAAAAAATCTATACATTTTGTCACTCGTGTTTTTGCGCTTCGATGAACCATTCAGAAGATAGTGAGTATCTCGAGAATCCTTGCATATATGAGAAAATGTTATGGCACACTTTATGTTAGGAATGAAAAAATCTATACATTTTGTCACCTGTGTTTTTGCGCTGCGATGGACCATTCAGAAGATAGTGAATATCTCGAGGATCCTTGCATTTATGAGAAAATGTTATGGCACACTTTATGTTAGGATTGAAATAATCTATAAATTTTGTCACCTGTGTTTTTGCGCTTCGATGGACCATCCAGAAGATAGTGAATATCTCGAGAATCCATGCATTTATGAGAAAATGTTATGGCACCTTTTATGTTAAGAATGAAAAAATCTATAAATTTTGTCACTTGTGTTTTTGCGCTTCGATGGACCATTCAGAAGATAGTGAATATCTCGAGAATCCTTGCATTTATGAGAACATGTTATGGCACACTTAATGTTAAGAATGAAAAAATCTATACATTTTGTCACTTGTGTTTTTGCGCTTCGATGAACCATTCAGAAGATAGTGAGTATCTCGAGAATCCTTGCATATATGAGAAAATGTTATGGCACACTTTATGTTAGGAATGAAAAAATCTATACATTTTGTCACCTGTGTTTTTGCGCTGCGATGGACCATTCAGAAGATAGTGAATATCTCGAGAATCCTTGCATTCATGAGAAAATGTTATGGCACACTTTATGTTAGGAATGAAATAATCTATACATTTTGTCACCTGTGTTTTTGCGCTTCGATGGACCATCCAGAAGATAGTGAATATCTCGAGAATCCTTGCATTCATGAGAAAATGTTATGGCACACTTTATGTTAAGAATGAAAAAATCTATAAATTTTGTCACTTGTGTTTTTGCGCTTCGATGGACCATCCAGAAGATAGTGAATATCTCGAGAATCCTTGCATATATGAGAAAATGTCATGGCACACTTTATGTTAAGAATGAAAAAATCTATAGATTTTGTCACGTGTGTTTTTGCGCTTCGATGTACCATTCGGAAGATAGTGAATATCTCGAGAATCCTTGCATATATGAGAAAATGTCATGGCACACTTTATGTTAAGAATCAAAAAATCTATAGATTTTGTCAAGTGTGTTTTTGCGCTTAGATGTACCATTCGGAAGATAGTGAATATCTCGAGAATCCTTGCATTTATGAGAACATGTTATGGCACACTTAATGTTAAGAATGAAAAAATCTATAGATATTCGATGTACCATTCGGAAGATAGTGAATATCTCGAGAATCCTTGCATATATGAGAAAATGTCATGGCACACTTTATGTTAAGAATGAAAAAATCTATAAATGTTGTCACTTGTGTTTTTGCGCTTCGATGGACCATTCATAAGATAGTGAATATTTCGAGAATCCTTGCAAATATGAGAAAATGTCATGGCACACTTTATGTTAAGAATGAAAAAATATATAAATTTTGTCAGTTGTGTTTTTGGGCTTCGATGGACCATCTCGAAGATAGTGAATATCTCGAGAATCCTTGCATTTATGAGAAAATGTTATGGCACACTTTATGTTAAGAATGAAAAAATCTATAAATTTTGTCACTTGTGTTTTTGCGCTTCGATGGACCATTCAGAAGATAGTGAATATCTCGACAATCCTTGCATATATGAGAAAATGTCATGGCACACTTTATGTTAAGAATGAAAAAAAACTATACATTTTGTCAGTTGTGTTTTTGCGCTTCGATGGACCATTCAGAAGATAGTGAATATCTCGAGAATCCTTGCATTTATGAGAAAATGTCATGGCACACTTTATGTTAAGAATGAAAAAATCTATAAATTTTGTCACTTGTGTTTTTGCGCTTCGATATACCATTCAGAAGATAGTGAATATCTCGAGAATCCTTGCATTTATGAGAAAATGTCATGATACCTTTTATGTTTAGAATGAAAAAATCTATAAATTTTGTCATTTGTGTTTTTGCGCTTCGATGGACCATTCAGAATATAATGAATATCTCGAGAATCCATGCATTTATGAGAAAATGTCATGGCACCTTTTATGTTTAGAATGAAAAAATCTATACATTTTGTCACTTGTGTTTTTGCGCTTCGATGGACCATTCAGAAGATAGTGAATATCTCGAGAATCCTTGCATATATGAGAAAATGTCATGGCACACTTTATGTTAAGAATGAAAAAATCTTTAAATTTTGTCACTTGTGTTTTTGCGCTTCGATGGAATATCCCGAAGATAGTGAATATCTCGAGAATCCATGCATTTATGAGAAAATGTTATGGCACACTTTATGTTGAGAATGAAAAAATCTATACATTTTGTTAGTTGTGTTTTTGTGCTTCGATGGACCATCCCGAAGATAGTGAATATCTCGAGAATCCTTGCATTTATGAGAAAATGTTATGGCACACTTTATGTTAAAAATGAAAAAATCTATGAATTTTGTCACCTGTGTTTTTGCGCGTCGATGGACCATCCCGAAGATAGTGAATATTTCGAGAATCCATGCATTTATGAGAAAATGTTATGGCACACTTTATGTTAAGAATGAAAAAATCTATAAATTTTGTCACTTGTGTTTTTGCGCTTCGATGGAATATCCCGAAGATAGTGAATATCTCGAGAATCCATGCATTTATGAGAAAATGTTATGGCACACTTTATGTTGAGAATGAAAAAATCTATACATTTTGTTAGTTGTGTTTTTGCGCTTCGATGGACCATCCCGAAGATAGTGGGTATCTCGAGAATCCTTGCATTTATGAGAAAATGTTATGGCACACTTTATGTTAAAAATGAAAAAATCTATGAATTTTGTCACCTGTGTTTTTGCGCGTCGATGGACCATCCCGAAGATAGTGAATATCTCGAGAATCCATGCATTTATGAGAAAATGTCATGGGACCTTTTATGTTTAGAATGAAAAAATCTATAAATTTTGTCAACTGTGTTTTTGCGCTTCGATGGACCATTCAGAAGATAGTGAATATCTCGAGAATCCTTGCATATATGAGAAAATGTCATGGTACACTTTATGTTAAGAATGAAAAAATCTATAAATTTTGTCACTTGTGTTTTTGCGCTTCGATGGACCATTCAGAAGATAGTGAATATCTCGAGAATCCTTGCATATATGAGAAAATGTCATGGCACACTTTATGTTAAGAATGAAAAAATCTATAAATTTTGTCAGTTGTGTTTTTGCGCTTCGATGGACCATCTCGAACATAGTGAATATCTCGAGAATCCTTGCATTTGTGAGAAAATGTTATGGCACACTTTATGTTAAAAATGAAAAAATCTATAAATTTTGTCACCTGTGTTTTTGCGCGTCGATGGACCATCCCGAAGATAGTGAATATCTCGAGAATCCTTGCATATATGAGAAAATGTCATGGCACACTTTATGTTAAGAATGAAAAAATCTATACATTTTGTCACCAGTGTTTTTGCGCTTCGATGGACCATCCCGAAGATAGTGAATATCTCGAGAATCCTTGCATATATGAGAAAATGTCATGGCACACTTTATGTTAAGAATGAAAAAATCTATACATTTTGTCACTAGTGTTTTTGCGCTTCGATGGACCTTCCCGAAGATAGTGAATATCTCGAGAATCCTTGCATTTATGAGAACATGTTATGGCACACTTAATGTTAAGAATGAAAAAATCTATACATTTTGTCACTTGTGTTTTTGCGCTTCGATGTACCATTCGGAAGATAGTGAATATCTCGAGAATCCTTGCATATATGAGAAAATGTCATGGCACACTTTATGTTAAGAATGAAAAAATCTATACATTTTGTCACTAGTGTTTTTGCGCTTCGATGGACCTTCCCGAAGATAGTGAATATCTCGAGAATCCTTGCATTTATGAGAACATGTTATGGCACACTTAATGTTAAGAATGAAAGAATCTATACATTTTGTCACTAGTGTTTTTGCGCTTCGATGGACCTTCCCGAAGATAGTGAATATCTCGAGAATCCTTGCATATATGAGAAAATGTCATGGCACAAATTATGTTGAGAATGAAAAAATCTATGCATTTTGTCACTTGTGTTTTTGCGCTTCGATGGACCATCCCGAAGATAGTGAATATCTCGAGAATCCATGCATTTATGAGAAAATGTCATGGCACACTTCATGTTAAGAATGAAAAAAACAATACATTTTGTCAGTTGTGTTTTTGCGCTTCGATGGACCATTCAGAAGATAGTGAATATCTCGAGAATCCTTGCATTTATGAGAAAATGTCATGGCACCTTTTATGTTTAGAATGAAAAAATCTATAAATTTTGTCAATTGTGTTTTTGCGCTTTGATGGACCATTCAGAAGATAGTGAATATCTCGAGAATCCTTGCATATATGAGAAAATGTCATGGCACACTTTATGTTAAGAATGAAAAAATCTATAAATTTTTTCACCTGTGTTTTTGCGCTTCGATGGACCATCCCGAAGATAGTGAATATCTCGAGAATCCATGCATTTATGAGAAAATGTTATGGCACACCTTATGTTGAGAATGAAAAAATCTATACATTTTGTCAGTTGTGTTTTTGCGCTTCGATGGACCATCCCGAAGATAGTGAATATCTCGAGAATCCTTGCATTTATGAGAAAATGTTATGGCACACTTTATGTTAAAAATGAGAAAATCTATAAATTTTGTCACCTGTGTTTTTGCGCGTCGATGGACCATCCCGAAGATAGTGAATATCTCGAGAATCCATGCATTTATGAGAAAATGTCATGGCACACTTTATGTTGAGAATGAAAAAATCTATACATTTTGTCAGTTGTGTTTTTGCGCTTCGATGGACCATTCAGAAGATAGTGAATATCTCGAGAATCCTTGCATTTATGAGAAAATGTCATGGCACACTTTATGTTAAGAATGAAAAAATCTATAAATTTTGTCACTTGTGTTTTTGCGCTTCGATGGACCATTCAGAAGATAGTGAATATCTCGAGAACCCTTGCATTTATGAGAAAATGTCATGGCACCTTTTATGTTTAGAATGAAAAAATCTATAAATTTTGTCAACTGTGTTTTTGCGCTTCGATAGACCATTCAGAAGATAGTGAATATCTCGAGAATCCTTGCATATATGAGAAAATGTCATGGCACACTTTATGTTAAGAATGAAAAAATCTATACATTTTGTCACTTGTGTTTTTGCGCTTCGATGGACCATCCCGAAGATAGTGAATATCTCGAGAATACATGCATTTATGAGAAAATGTTATGGCACCTTTTATGTTGAGAATGAAAAAATCCATACATTTTGTCACTTATGTTTGTGCGCTTCGATAAACCATTCAGATGATAGTGAATATCTCGAGAATCTTGGCATCTATGAGAAAATTCTATGGCACACTTTATGTTTGGAATGAAAAAATCTATAAATTTTGTCACTTGTGTTTTTGCGCTTCGATGGACCATTCAGAAGATAGTGGGTATCTCGAGAATCCTTGCATTTATGAGAAAATGTTATGGCACACTTTATGTTAGGAATGAAAAAATCTATAAATTTTGTCAAATGTGTTTTTGCGCTTCGATATACCATTCAGAAGATAGTGAGTATCTCGAGAATCCTTGCATTTATGAGAAAATGTCATGGCACACTTAATGTTAAGAATGAAAAAATCTATCAATTTTGTCACCTGTGTTTTTGCGCTTCGATGTACCATTCGGAAGATAGTGAATATCTCGAGAATCCTTGCATTCATGAGAAAATGTTATGGCACACTTTATGTTAGGAATGAAAAAATCTATAAATTTTGTCAACTGTGTTTTTGCGCTTCGATATACCATTCAGAAGATAGTGAGTATCTCGAGAATCCTTGCATTTATGAGAAAATGTCATGGCACACTTTATGTTAAGAATGAAAAAATCTATAAATTTTGTCACCTGTGTTTTTGCGCTTCGATGGACCATTCAGAAGATAGTGAATATCTCGAGAATCCTTGCATTTATGAGAAAATGTCATGGCACACTTTATGTTAAGAATGAAAAAATCTATAAATTTTGTCACTTGTGTTTTTGCGCTTCGATGTACCATTCGGAAGATAGTGAATATCTCGAGAATCCTTGCATTCATGAGAAAATGTTATGGCACACTTTATGTTAAGAATGAAAAAATCTATAGATTTTGTCAGTTGTGTTTTTGCGCTTCGATGTACCATTCGGAAGATAGTGAATATCTCGAGAATCCTTGCATTCATGAGAAAATGTTATGGCACACTTTATGTTAAGAATGAAAAAATCTATAAACTTTGTCACTTGTGTTTTTGCGCTTTGATGGACCATTCAGAAGATAGTGAGTATCTCGAGAATCCTTGCATTTATGAGAAAATGTTATGGCACACTTTATGTCAGGAATGGAAAAATCTATAAATTTTGTCACCTGTGTTTTTGCGCTTCGATATACCATTCAGAAGATAGTGAGTATCTCGAGAATCCTTGCATTTATGAGAAAATGTTATGGCACACTTTATGTTAGGAATGAAAAAATCTATAAATTTTGTCACTTGTGTTTTTGCGCTTCGATGTACCATTCGGAAGATAGTGAATATCTCGAGAATCCTTGCATTCATGAGAAAATGTTATGGCACACTTTATGTTAGGAATGAAAAAGTCTATAAATTTTGTCAGCTGTGTTTTTGCGCTTCGATGTACCATCCAGAAGATAGTGAATATCTCGAGAATCCTTGCATTCATGAGAAAATGTTATGGCACACTTTATGTTAAGAATGAAAAAATCTATAAATTTTGTCACTTGTGTTTTTGCGCTTCGATGGAACATCCAGAAGATAGTGAATATCTCGAGAATCCTTGCATTCATGGGAAAATGTTATGGCACACTTTATGTTAGGAATGAAAAAGTCTATAAATTTTGTCAGCTGTGTTTTTGCGCTTCGATGTACCATCCAGAAGATAGTGAATATCTCGAGAATCCTTGCTTTCATAAGAAAATGTTATGGCACACTTTATGTTAGGAATGAAAAAATCTATAAATTTTGTCAGTTGTGTTTTTGCGCTTCGATGGACCATTCAGAAGATAGTGAATATCTCGAGAATCCTTGCATTCATGAGAAAATGTTATGGCACACTTTATGTTAAGAATGAAAAAATCTATAAATTTTGTCACTTGTGTTTTTGCGCTTCGATGGACCATCCAGAAGATAGTGAATATCTCGAGAATCCTTGCATTTATGAGAAAATGTTATGGCACACTTTATGTTAAGAATGAAAAAATCTATAAATTTTGTCACTTGTGTTTTTGCGCTTCGATGGAACATCCAGAAGATAGTGAATATCTCGAGAATCCTTGCATTCATGAGAAAATGTTATGGCACACTTTATGTTAAGAATGAAAAAATCTATAAATTTTGTCACTTGTGTTTTTGCGCTTCGATGGACCATCCCGAAGATAGTGAATATCTCGAGAATCCATGCATTTATGAGAAAATGTTATGGCACACTTTATGTTAGGAATGAAAAAATCTCTAAATTTTGTCACCTGTGTTTTTGCCTCGGTTTTTGCGCTTCGATCGACCATTCAGAAGATAGTGAGTATCTCGAGAATCCTTGCATTTATGAGAAAATGTAATGGCACACTTAATGTTAAGAATGAAAAAATCTATACATTTTGTCACTTGTGTTTTTGCGCTTCGATGAACCATTCAGAAGATAGTGAGTATCTCGAGAATCCTTGCATATATGAGAAAATGTTATGGCACATTTTATGTTGGGAATGAAAAAATCTATAAATTTTGTCACTTGTGTTTTTGCGCTTCGATGGACCATTCAGAGGATAGTGAATATCTCGAGAATCCTTGCATTTATGAGAACATGTTATGGCACACTTAATGTTAAGAATGAAAAAATCTATACATTTTGTCACTCGTGTTTTTGCGCTTCGATGAACCATTCAGAAGATAGTGAGTATCTCGAGAATCCTTGCATATATGAGAAAATGTTATGGCACACTTTATGTTAGGAATGAAAAAATCTATACATTTTGTCACCTGTGTTTTTGCGCTGCGATGGACCATTCAGAAGATAGTGAATATCTCGAGGATCCTTGCATTTATGAGAAAATGTTATGGCACACTTTATGTTAGGATTGAAATAATCTATAAATTTTGTCACCTGTGTTTTTGCGCTTCGATGGACCATCCAGAAGATAGTGAATATCTCGAGAATCCATGCATTTATGAGAAAATGTTATGGCACCTTTTATGTTAAGAATGAAAAAATCTATAAATTTTGTCACTTGTGTTTTTGCGCTTCGATGGACCATTCAGAAGATAGTGAATATCTCGAGAATCCTTGCATTTATGAGAACATGTTATGGCACACTTAATGTTAAGAATGAAAAAATCTATACATTTTGTCACTTGTGTTTTTGCGCTTCGATGAACCATTCAGAAGATAGTGAGTATCTCGAGAATCCTTGCATATATGAGAAAATGTTATGGCACACTTTATGTTAGGAATGAAAAAATCTATACATTTTGTCACCTGTGTTTTTGCGCTGCGATGGACCATTCAGAAGATAGTGAATATCTCGAGAATCCTTGCATTCATGAGAAAATGTTATGGCACACTTTATGTTAGGAATGAAATAATCTATACATTTTGTCACCTGTGTTTTTGCGCTTCGATGGACCATCCAGAAGATAGTGAATATCTCGAGAATCCTTGCATTCATGAGAAAATGTTATGGCACACTTTATGTTAAGAATGAAAAAATCTATAAATTTTGTCACTTGTGTTTTTGCGCTTCGATGGACCATCCAGAAGATAGTGAATATCTCGAGAATCCTTGCATATATGAGAAAATGTCATGGCACACTTTATGTTAAGAATGAAAAAATCTATAGATTTTGTCACTTGTGTTTTTGCGCTTCGATGTACCATTCGGAAGATAGTGAATATCTCGAGAATCCTTGCATATATGAGAAAATGTCATGGCACACTTTATGTTAAGAATCAAAAAATCTATAGATTTTGTCACGTGTGTTTTTGCGCTTAGATGTACCATTCGGAAGATAGTGAATATCTCGAGAATCCTTGCATTTATGAGAACATGTTATGGCACACTTAATGTTAAGAATGAAAAAATCTATAGATATTCGATGTACCATTCGGAAGATAGTGAATATCTCGAGAATCCTTGCATATATGAGAAAATGTCATGGCACACTTTATGTTAAGAATGAAAAAATCTATAAATGTTGTCAGTTGTGTTTTTGCGCTTCGATGGACCATTCATAAGATAGTGAATATTTCGAGAATCCTTGCAAATATGAGAAAATGTCATGGCACACTTTATGTTAAGAATGAAAAAATATATAAATTTTGTCAGTTGTGTTTTTGGGCTTCGATGGACCATCTCGAAGATAGTGAATATCTCGAGAATCCTTGCATTTATGAGAAAATGTTATGGCACACTTTATGTTAAGAATGAAAAAATCTATAAATTTTGTCACTTGTGTTTTTGCGCTTCGATGGACCATTCAGAAGATAGTGAATATCTCGACAATCCTTGCATATATGAGAAAATGTCATGGCACACTTTATGTTAAGAATGAAAAAAAACTATACATTTTGTCAGTTGTGTTTTTGCGCTTCGATGGACCATTCAGAAGATAGTGAATATCTCGAGAATCCTTGCATTTATGAGAAAATGTCATGGCACACTTTATGTTAAGAATGAAAAAATCTATAAATTTTGTCACTTGTGTTTTTGCGCTTCGATATACCATTCAGAAGATAGTGAATATCTCGAGAATCCTTGCATTTATGAGAAAATGTCATGATACCTTTTATGTTTAGAATGAAAAAATCTATAAATTTTGTCATTTGTGTTTTTGCGCTTCGATGGACCATTCAGAATATAATGAATATCTCGAGAATCCATGCATTTATGAGAAAATGTCATGGCACCTTTTATGTTTAGAATGAAAAAATCTATACATTTTGTCACTTGTGTTTTTGCGCTTCGATGGACCATTCAGAAGATAGTGAATATCTCGAGAATCCTTGCATATATGAGAAAATGTCATGGCACACTTTATGTTAAGAATGAAAAAATCATTAAATTTTGTCACTTGTGTTTTTGCGCTTCGATGGAATATCCCGAAGATAGTGAATATCTCGAGAATCCATGCATTTATGAGAAAATGTTATGGCACACTTTATGTTGAGAATGAAAAAATCTATACATTTTGTTAGTTGTGTTTTTGTGCTTCGATGGACCATCCCGAAGATAGTGAATATCTCGAGAATCCTTGCATTTATGAGAAAATGTTATGGCACACTTTATGTTAAAAATGAAAAAATCTATGAATTTTGTCACCTGTGTTTTTGCGCGTCGATGGACCATCCCGAAGATAGTGAATATTTCGAGAATCCATGCATTTATGAGAAAATGTTATGGCACACTTTATGTTAAGAATGAAAAAATCTATAAATTTTGTCACTTGTGTTTTTGCGCTTCGATGGAATATCCCGAAGATAGTGAATATCTCGAGAATCCATGCATTTATGAGAAAATGTTATGGCACACTTTATGTTGAGAATGAAAAAATCTATACATTTTGTTAGTTGTGTTTTTGCGCTTCGATGGACCATCCCGAAGATAGTGGGTATCTCGAGAATCCTTGCATTTATGAGAAAATGTTATGGCACACTTTATGTTAAAAATGAAAAAATCTATGAATTTTGTCACCTGTGTTTTTGCGCGTCGATGGACCATCCCGAAGATAGTGAATATCTCGAGAATCCATGCATTTATGAGAAAATGTCATGGGACCTTTTATGTTTAGAATGAAAAAATCTATAAATTTTGTCAACTGTGTTTTTGCGCTTCGATGGACCATTCAGAAGATAGTGAATATCTCGAGAATCCTTGCATATATGAGAAAATGTCATGGTACACTTTATGTTAAGAATGAAAAAATCTATAAATTTTGTCACTTGTGTTTTTGCGCTTCGATGGACCATTCAGAAGATAGTGAATATCTCGAGAATCCTTGCATATATGAGAAAATGTCATGGCACACTTTATGTTAAGAATGAAAAAATCTATAAATTTTGTCAGTTGTGTTTTTGCGCTTCGATGGACCATCTCGAACATAGTGAATATCTCGAGAATCCTTGCATTTGTGAGAAAATGTTATGGCACACTTTATGTTAAAAATGAAAAAATCTATAAATTTTGTCACCTGTGTTTCTGCGCGTCGATGGACCATCCCGAAGATAGTGAATATCTCGAGAATCCTTGCATATATGAGAAAATGTCATGGCACACTTTATGTTAAGAATGAAAAAATCTATACATTTTGTCACCAGTGTTTTTGCGCTTCGATGGACCATCCCGAAGATAGTGAATATCTCGAGAATCCTTGCATATATGAGAAAATGTCATGGCACACTTTATGTTAAGAATGAAAAAATCTATACATTTTGTCACTAGTGTTTTTGCGCTTCGATGGACCTTCCCGAAGATAGTGAATATCTCGAGAATCCTTGCATTTATGAGAACATGTTATGGCACACTTAATGTTAAGAATGAAAAAATCTATACATTTTGTCACTTGTGTTTTTGCGCTTCGATGTACCATTCGGAAGATAGTGAATATCTCGAGAATCCTTGCATATATGAGAAAATGTCATGGCACACTTTATGTTAAGAATGAAAAAATCTATACATTTTGTCACTAGTGTTTTTGCGCTTCGATGGACCTTCCCGAAGATAGTGAATATCTCGAGAATCCTTGCATTTATGAGAACATGTTATGGCACACTTAATGTTAAGAATGAAAAAATCTATACATTTTGTCACTTGTGTTTTTGCGCTTCGATGTATCATTCGGAAGATAGTGAATATCTCGAGAATCCTTGCATATATGAGAAAATGTCATGGCGCAAATTATGTTGAGAATGAAAAAATCTATGCATTTTGTCACTTGTGTTTTTGCGCTTCGATGGACCATCCCGAAGATAGTGAATATCTCGAGAATCCATGCATTTATGAGAAAATGTCATGGCACACTTCATGTTAAGAATGAAAAAAACAATACATTTTGTCAGTTGTGTTTTTGCGCTTCGATGGACCATTCAGAAGATAGTGAATATCTCGAGAATCCTTGCATTTATGAGAAAATGTCATGGCACCTTTTATGTTTAGAATGAAAAAATCTATAAATTTTGTCAATTGTGTTTTTGCGCTTTGATGGACCATTCAGAAGATAGTGAATATCTCGAGAATCCTTGCATATATGAGAAAATGTCATGGCACACTTTATGTTAAGAATGAAAAAATCTATAAATTTTTTCACTTGTGTTTTTGCGCTTCGATGGACCATCCCGAAGATAGTGAATATCTCGAGAATCCATGCATTTATGAGAAAATGTTATGGCACACCTTATGTTGAGAATGAAAAAATCTATACATTTTGTCAGTTGTGTTTTTGCGCTTCGATGGACCATCCCGAAGATAGTGAATATCTCGAGAATCCTTGCATTTATGAGAAAATGTTATGGCACACTTTATGTTAAAAATGAGAAAATCTATAAATTTTGTCACCTGTGTTTTTGCGCGTCGATGGACCATCCCGAAGATAGTGAATATCTCGAGAATCCATGCATTTATGAGAAAATGTCATGGCACACTTTATGTTGAGAATGAAAAAATCTATACATTTTGTCAGTTGTGTTTTTGCGCTTCGATGGACCATTCAGAGGATAGTGAATATCTCGAGAATCCTTGCATTTATGAGAAAATGTCATGGCACACTTTATGTTAAGAATGAAAAAATCTATAAATTTTGTCACTTGTGTTTTTGCGCTTCGATGGACCATTCAGAAGATAGTGAATATCTCGAGAACCCTTGCATTTATGAGAAAATGTCATGGCACCTTTTATGTTTAGAATGAAAAAATCTATAAATTTTGTCAACTGTGTTTTTGCGCTTCGATAGACCATTCAGAAGATAGTGAATATCTCGAGAATCCTTGCATATATGAGAAAATGTCATGGCACACTTTATGTTAAGAATGAAAAAATCTATACATTTTGTCACTTGTGTTTTTGCGCTTCGATGGACCATCCCGAAGATAGTGAATATCTCGAGAATACATGCATTTATGAGAAAATGTTATGGCACCTTTTATGTTGAGAATGAAAAAATCCATACATTTTGTCACTTATGTTTGTGCGCTTCGATAAACCATTCAGATGATAGTGAATATCTCGAGAATCTTGGCATCTATGAGAAAATTCTATGGCACACTTTATGTTAGGAATGAAAAAATCTATAAATTTTGTCACTTGTGTTTTTGCGCTTCGATGGACCATTCAGAAAAAAGTGAATATCTCGAGAATCTTGGCATCTATGAGGAAATTCCATGGCACACTTTATGTTAGGAATGAAAAATCTATAAATTTTGTCACCTGTGTTTTTGCGCTTCGATGGACCATTCAGAAGATAGTGAATATCTCGAGAATCCTTGCATTTATGAGAAAATGTTATGGCACACTTTATGTTAAGAATGAAAAAATCTATGAATTTTGTCTCGTGTGTTTTTGCGCTGCAATGGACCATTCAGAAGATAGTGAATATCTCGAGAATCCTTGCATATATGAGAAAATGTCATGGCACACTTTATGTTAAGAATACATACATTTTGTCACTTATGTATTTGCGCTTTGATGGACCATTCAGAAGATAGTGAATATCTCGAGAATCCTTGCATATATGAGAAAATCTCATGACACACTTTATGTTAAGAATGAAAAAATCTATACATTTCGTCAATTGTGTATTTGCGCTTCGATGGACCATTCAGAAGATAGTGAATATCTCGAGAATCCTTGCATTCATGAGAAAATATCATGGCACACTTTATGTTAAGAATAAAAAAATCTATAAATTTTGTCACTTGTGTTTTTGCGCTTCGATGTACCATTCGGAAGATAGTGAATATCTCGAGAATCCTTGCATTCATGAGAAAATGTTATGGCACACTTTATGTTAGGAATGAAAAAATGTATAAATTTTGTCAACTGTGTTTTTGCGCTTCGATATACCATTCAGAAGATAGTGAGTATCTCGAGCATCCTTGCATTTATGAGAAAATGTCATGGCACACTTTATGTTAAGAATGAAAAAATCTATAAATTTGGTCACTTGTGTTTTTGCGCTTCGATGGGACATCCAGAAGATAGTGAATATCTTCTGAATCCTTGCATTCATGAGAAAATGTTATGGCACACTTTATGTTAGGAATGAAAAAATCTATAAATTTTGTCACATGTGTTTTTGCGCTTCGATGGACCATCCAGAAGATAGTGAATATCTCGAGAATCCTTGCATTCATGAGAAAATGTTATGGCACACTTTATGTTAAGAATGAAAAAATCTATAAATTTTGTCACTTGTGTTTTTGCGCTTCGATGGACCATTCAGAAGATAGTGAATATCTCGAGAATCCTTGCATTTATGAGAAAATGTCATGGCACCTTTTATGTTTAGAATGAAAAAATCTATAAATTTTGTCACCTGTGTTTTTGCGCTTCGATGGACCATCCAGAAGATAGTGAATATCTCGAGAATCCTTGCATTCATGAGAAAATGTTATGGCACACTTTATGTTAAGAATGAAAAAATCTATAAATTTTGTCACTTGTGTTTTTGCGCTTCGATGGGACATCCAGAAGATAGTGAATATCTTCTGAATCCTTGCATTAATGAGAAAATGTTATGGCACACTTTATGTTAGGAATGAAAAAATCTATAAATTTTGTCACATGTGTTTTTGCGCTTCGATGGACCATCCAGAAGATAGTGAATATCTCGAGAATCCTTGCATTCATGAGAAAATGTTATGGCACACTTCATGTTAAGAATGAAAAAATCTATAAATGTTGTCACTTGTGTTTTTGCGCTTCGATGGACCATCCAGATGATAGTGAATATCTCGAGAATCCTTGCATTCATGAGAAAATGTTATGGCACACTTTATGTTAAGAATGAAAAAATCTTTAAATTTTGTCACTTGTGTTTTTGCGCTTCGATGGAATATCCCGAAGATAGTGAATATCTCGAGAATCCATGCATTTATGAGAAAATGTTATGGCACACTTTATGTTGAGAATGAAAAAATCTATACATTTTGTTAGTTGTGTTTTTGTGCTTCGATGGACCATCCCGAAGATAGTGAATATCTCGAGAATCCTTGCATTTATGAGAAAATGTTATGGCACACTTTATGTTAAAAATGAAAAAATCTATGAATTTTGTCACCTGTGTTTTTGCGCGTCGATGGACCATCCCGAAGATAGTGAATATTTCGAGAATCCATGCATTTATGAGAAAATGTTATGGCACACTTTATGTTAAGAATGAAAAAATCTATAAATTTTGTCACTTGTGTTTTTGCGCTTCGATGGAATATCCCGAAGATAGTGAATATCTCGAGAATCCATGCATTTATGAGAAAATGTTATGGCACACTTTATGTTGAGAATGAAAAAATCTATACATTTTGTTAGTTGTGTTTTTGTGCTTCGATGGACCATCCCGAAGATAGTGAATATCTCGAGAATCCTTGCATTTATGAGAAAATGTTATGGCACACTTTATGTTAAAAATGAAAAAATCTATGAATTTTGTCACCTATGTTTTTGCGCGTCGATGGACCATCCCGAAGATAGTGAATATCTCGAGAATCCATGCATTTATGAGAAAATGTCATGGGACCTTTTATGTTTAGAATGAAAAAATCTATAAATTTTTTCAACTGTGTTTTTGCGCTTCGATGGACCATTCAGAAGATAGTGAATATCTCGAGAATCCTTGCATATATGAGAAAATGTCATGGCACACTTTATGTTAAGAATGAAAAAATCTATAAATTTTGTCACTTGTGTTTTTGCGCTTCGATGGACCATTCAGAAGATAGTGAATATCTCGAGAATCCTTGCATATATGAGAAAATGTCATGGCACACTTTATGTTAAGAATGAAAAAATCTATAAATTTTGTCAGTTGTGTTTTTGCGCTTCGATGGACCATCTCGAACATAGTGAATATCTCGAGAATCCTTGCATTTGTGAGAAAATGTTATGGCACACTTTATGTTAAAAATGAAAAAATCTATAAATTTTGTCACCTGTGTTTTTGCGCGTCGATGGACCATCCCGAAGATAGTGAATATCTCGAGAATCCTTGCATATATGAGAAAATGTCATGGCACACTTTATGTTAAGAATGAAAAAATCTATACATTTTGTCACCAGTGTTTTTGCGCTTCGATGGACCATCCCGAAGATAGTGAATATCTCGAGAATCCTTGCATATATGAGAAAATGTCATGGCACACTTTATGTTAAGAATGAAAAAATCTATACATTTTGTCACTAGTGTTTTTGCGCTTCGATGGACCTTCCCGTAGATAGTGAATATCTCGAGAATCCTTGCATTTATGAGAACATGTTATGGCACACTTAATGTTAAGAATGAAAAAATCTATACATTTTGTCACTTGTGTTTTTGCGCTTCGATGTACCATTCGGAAGATAGTGAATATCTCGAGAATCCTTGCATATATGAGAAAATGTCATGGCACACTTTATGTTGAGAATGAAAAAATCTATACATTTTGTCACTAGTGTTTTTGCGCTTCGATGGACCTTCCCGAAGATAGTGAATATCTCGAGAATCCTTGCATTTATGAGAACATGTTATGGCACACTTAATGTTAAGAATGAAAAAATCTATACATTTTGTCACTTGTGTTTTTGCGCTTCGATGTATCATTCGGAAGATAGTGAATATCTCGAGAATCCTTGCATATATGAGAAAATGTCATGGCACAAATTATGTTGAGAATGAAAAAATCTATGCATTTTGTCACTTGTGTTTTTGCGCTTC
This sequence comes from Orchestes rusci, assembly GCA_958502075.1. Taxonomy (NCBI): domain Eukaryota; kingdom Metazoa; phylum Arthropoda; class Insecta; order Coleoptera; family Curculionidae; genus Orchestes; species Orchestes rusci. The sequence goes on from OY293303.1 coordinate 89,511,849, forward strand.
GATGGACCATCCCGAAGATAGTGAATATCTCGAGAATCCATGCATTTATGAGAAAATGTCATAGCACACTTCATGTTAAGAATGAAAAAAACAATACATTGCGTCAGTTGTGTTTTTGCGCTTCGATGGACCATTCAGAAGATAGTGAATATCTCGAGAATCCTTGCATTTATGAGAAAATGTCATGGCACCTTTTATGTTTAGAATGAAAAAATCTATAAATTTTGTCAATTGTGTTTTTGCGCTTTGATGGACCATTCAGAAGATAGTGAATATCTCGAGAATCCTTGCATATATGAGAAAATGTCATGGCACACTTTATGTTAAGAATGAAAAAATCTATAAATTTTTTCACTTGTGTTTTTGCGCTTCGATGGACCATCCCGAAGATAGTGAATATCTCGAGAATCCATGCATTTATGAGAAAATGTTATGGCACACCTTATGTTGAGAATGAAAAAATCTATACATTTTGTCAGTTGTGTTTTTGCGCTTCGATGGACCATCCCGAAGATAGTGAATATCTCGAGAATCCTTGCATTTATGAGAAAATGTCATGGCACACTTTATGTTAAGAATGAAAAAATCTATAAATTTTGTCACCTGTGTTTTTGCGCGTCGATGGACCATCCCGAAGATAGTGAATATCTCGAGAATCCATGCATTTATGAGAAAATGTCATGGCACACTTTATGTTGAGAATGAAAAAATCTATACATTTTGTCGGTTGTGTTTTTGCGCTTCGATGGACCATTCAGAAGATAGTGAATATCTCGAGAATCCTTGCATTTATGAGAAAATGTCATGGTACACTTTATGTTAAGAATGAAAAAATCTATAAATTTTGTCACTTGTGTTTTTGCGCTTCGATGGACCATTCAGAAGATAGTGAATATCTCGAGAACCCTTGCATTTATGAGAAAATGTCATGGCACCTTTTATGTTTAGAATGAAAAAATCTATAAATTTTGTCAACTGTGTTTTTGCGCTTCGATAGACCATTCAGAAGATAGTGAATATCTCGAGAATCCTTGCATATATGAGAAAATGTCATGACACACTTTATGTTAAGAATGAAAAAATCTATACATTTTGTCACTTGTGTTTTTGCGCTTCGATGGACCATCCCGAAGATAGTGAATATCTCGAGAATACATGCATTTATGAGAAAATGTTATGGCACCTTTTATGTTGAGAATGAAAAAATCCATACATTTTGTCACTTATGTTTGTGCGCTTCGATAAACCATTCAGATGATAGTGAATATCTCGAGAATCTTGGCATCTATGAGAAAATTCTATGGCACACTTTATGTTAGGAATGAAAAAATCTATAAATTTTGTCACTTGTGTTTTTGCGCTTCGATGGACCATTCAGAAAAAAGTGAATATCTCGAGAATCTTGGCATCTATGAGGAAATTCCATGGCACACTTTATGTTAGGAATGAAAAATCTATAAATTTTGTCACCTGTGTTTTTGCGCTTCGATGGACCATTCAGAAGATAGTGAATATCTCGAGAATCCTTGCATTTATGAGAAAATGTTATGGCACACTTTATGTTAAGAATGAAAAAATCTATGAATTTTGTCTCGTGTGTTTTTGCGCTGCAATGGACCATTCAGAAGATAGTGAATATCTCGAGAATCCTTGCATATATGAGAAAATGTCATGGCACACTTTATGTTAAGAATACATACATTTTGTCACTTATGTATTTGCGCTTTGATGGACCATTCAGAAGATAGTGAATATCTCGAGAATCCTTGCATATATGAGAAAATGTCATGGCACACTTTATGTTAAGAATACATACATTTTGTCACTTATGTATTTGCGCTTCGATGGACCATTCAGAAGATAGTGAATATCTCGAGAATCCTTGCATATATGAGAAAATCTCATGACACACTTTATGTTAAGAATGAAAAAATCTATACATTTCGTCACTTGTGTATTTGCGCTTCGATGGACCATTCAGAAGATAGTGAATATCTCGAGAATCCTTGCATTCATGAGAAAATATCATGGCACACTTTATGTTAAGAATAAAAAAATCTATAAATTTTGTCACTTGTGTTTTTGCGCTTCGATGTACCATTCGGAAGATAGTGAATATCTCGAGAATCCTTGCATTCATGAGAAAATGTTATGGCACACTTTATGTTAGGAATGAAAAAATCTATAAATTTTGTCAACTGTGTTTTTGCGCTTCGATATACCATTCAGAAGATAGTGAGTATCTCGAGAATCCTTGCATTTATGAGAAAATGTCATGGCACACTTTATGTTAAGAATGAAAAAATCTATAAATTTGGTCACTTGTGTTTTTGCGCTTCGATGGGACATCCAGAAGATAGTGAATATCTTCTGAATCCTTGCATTCATGAGAAAATGTTATGGCACACTTTATGTTAGGAATGAAAAAATCTATAAATTTTGTCACATGTGTTTTTGCGCTTCGATGGACCATCCAGAAGATAGTGAATATCTCGAGAATCCTTGCATTCATGAGAAAATGTTATGGCACACTTTATGTTAAGAATGAAAAAATCTATAAATTTTGTCACTTGTGTTTTTGCGCTTCGATGGACCATTCAGAAGATAGTGAATATCTCGAGAATCCTTGCATTTATGAGAAAATGTCATGGCACCTTTTATGTTTAGAATGAAAAAATCTATACATTTTGTCACCTGTGTTTTTGCGCTTCGATGGACCATCCAGAAGATAGTGAATATCTCGAGAATCCTTGCATTCATGAGAAAATGTTATGGCACACTTTATGTTAAGAATGAAAAAATCTATAAATTTTGTCACTTGTGTTTTTGCGCTTCGATGGGACATCCAGAAGATAGTGAATATCTTCTGAATCCTTGCATTCATGAGAAAATGTTATGGCACACTTTATGTTAGGAATGAAAAAATCTATAAATTTTGTCACATGTGTTTTTGCGCTTCGATGGACCATCCAGAAGATAGTGAATATCTCGAGAATCCTTGCATTCATGAGAAAATGTTATGGCACACTTCATGTTAAGAATGAAAAAATCTATAAATGTTGTCACTTGTGTTTTTGCGCTTCGATGGACCATCCAGATGATAGTGAATATCTCGAGAATCCTTGCATTCATGAGAAAATGTTATGGCACACTTTATGTTAAGAATGAAAAAATCTATAAATTTTGTCACTTGTGTTTTTGCGCTTCGATGGACCATCCAGAAGATAGTGAATATCTCGTGAATCCTTGCATTCATGAGAAAATGTTATGGCAAACTTTATGTTAGGAATGAAAAAATCTATAAATTTTGTCACATGTGTTTTTGCGCTTCGATGGACCATCCAGAAGATAGTGAATATTTCGAGAATCCTTGCATTCATGAGAAAATGTTATGGCACACTTTATGTTAAGAATGAAAAAATCTATAAATTTTGTCACTTGTGTTTTTGCGCTTCGATGGACCATCCAGAAGATAGTGAATATCTCGAGAATCCTTGCATTCATGAGAAAATGTTATGGCACACTTTATGTTAAGAATGAAAAAATCTATAGATTTTGTCACTTGTGTTTTTGCGCTTCGATGTACCATTCGGAAGATAGTGAATATTTCGAGAATCCTTGCATTCATGAGAAAATGTTATGGCACACTTTATGTTAAGAATGAAAAAATCTATAAATTTTGTCACTTGTGTTTTTGCGCTTCGATGGACCATTCAGAAGATAGTGGGTATCTCGAGAATCCTTGCATTTATGAGAAAATGTTATGGCACACTTTATGTTAGGAATGAAAAAATCTATAAATTTTGTCAACTGTGTTTTTGCGCTTCGATATACCATTCAGAAGATAAAGAGTATCTCGAGAATCCTTGCATTTATGAGAAAATGTCATGGCACACTTTATGTTAAGAATGAAAAAATCTATAAATTTTGTCACTTGTGTTTTTGCGCTTCGATGGGACATCCAGAAGATAGTGAATATCTTCTGAATCCTTGCATTCATGAGAAAATGTTATGGCACACTTTATGTTAGGAATGAAAAAATCTATAAATTTTGTCACATGTGTTTTTGCGCTTCGATGGACCATCCAGAAGATAGTGAATATCTCGAGAATCCTTGCATTCATGAGAAAATGTTATGGCACACTTTATGTTAAGAATGAAAAAATCTATAAATGTTGTCACTTGTGTTTTTGCGCTTCGATGGACCATCCAGATGATAGTGAATATCTCGAGAATCCTTGCATTCATGAGAAAATGTTATGGCACACTTTATGTTAAGAATGAAAAAATCTATAAATTTTGTCACTTGTGTTTTTGCGCTTCGATGGACCATCCAGAAGATAGTGAATATCTCGTGAATCCTTGCATTCATGAGAAAATGTTATGGCACACTTTATGTTAGGAATGAAAAAATCTATAAATTTTGTCACATGTGTTTTTGCGCTTCGATGGACCATCCAGAAGATAGTGAATATCTCGAGAATCCTTGAATTCATGAGAAAATGTTATGGCACACTTTATGTTAAGAATGAAAAAATCTATAGATTTTGTCACTTGTGTTTTTGCGCTTCGATGTACCATTCGGAAGATAGTGAATATTTCGAGAATCCTTGCATTCATGAGAAAATGTTATGGCACACTTTATGTTAAGAATGAAAAAATCTATAAATTTTGTCACTTGTGTTTTTGCGCTTCGATGGACCATTCAGAAGATAGTGGGTATCTCGAGAATCCTTGCATTTATGAGAAAATGTTATGGCACACTTTATGTTAGGAATGAAAAAATCTATAAATTTTGTCAACTGTGTTTTTGCGCTTCGATATACAACTCAGAAGATAGTGAGTATCTCGAGAATCCTTGCATTTATGAGAAAATGTCATGGCACACTTTATGTTAAGAATGAAAAAATCTATAAATTTTGTCAGCTGTGTTTTTGCGCTTCGATGGACCATTCAGAAGATAGTGAATATCTCGAGAATCCTTGCATTTATGAGAAAATGTCATGGCACACTTTATGTTAAGAATGAAAAAATCTATATAAATTTTGTCACTTGTGTTTTTGCGCTTCGATGTACCATTCGGAAGATAGTGAATATCTCGAGAATCCTTGCATTCATGAGAAAATGTTATGGCACACTTTATGTTAAGAATGAAAAAATCTATAGATTTTGTCACTTGTGTTTTTGCGCTTCGATGTACCATTCGGAAGATAGTGAATATCTCGAGAATCCTTGCATTCATGAGAAAATGTTATGGCACACTTTATGTTGAGAATGAAAAAATCTATAAACTTTGTCACTTGTGTTTTTGCGCTTTGATGGACCATTCAGAAGATAGTGAGTATCTCGAGAATCCTTGCATTTATGAGAAAATGTTATGGCACACTTTATGTTAGGAATGAAAAAATCTATAAATTTTGTCACCTGTGTTTTCGCGCTTCGATATACCATTCAGAAGATAGCGAGTATCTCGAGAATCCTTGCATTTATGAGAAAATGTTATGGCACACTTTATGTTAGGAATGAAAAAATCTATAAATTTTGTCACTTGTGTTTTTGCGCTTCGATGTACCATTCAGAAGATAGTGAATATCTCGAGAATCCTTGCATTCATGAGAAAATGTTATGGCACACTTTATGTTAGGAATGAAAAAATCTATAAATTTTGTCAACTGTGTTTTTGCGCTTCGATGTACCATCCAGAAGATAGTGAATATCTCGAGAATCCTTGCATTCATGAGAAAATGTTATGGCACACCTTATGTTGAGAATGAAAAAATCTATACATTTTGTCAGTTGTGTTTTTGCGCTTCGATGGACCATTCAGAAGATAGTGAATATCTCGAGAATCCTTGCATTTATGAGAAAATGTTATGGCACACTTTATGTTAAAAATGAAAAAATCTATAAATTTTGTCACCTGTGTTTTTGCGCGTCGATGGACCATCCCGAAGATAGTGAATATCTCGAGAATCCATGCATTTATGAGAAAATGTCATGGCACACTTTATGTTGAGAATGAAAAAATCTATACATTTTGTCAGTTGTGTTTTTGCGCTTCGATGGACCATTCTGAAGATAGTGAATATCTCGAGAATCCTTGCATTTATGAGAAAATGTCATGGCACACTTTATGTTAAGAATGAAAAAATCTATGAATTTTGTCACTTGTGTTTTTGCGCTTCGATGGACCATTCAGAAGATAGTGAATATCTCGAGAACCCTTGCATTTATGAGAAAATGTCATGGCACCTTTTATGTTTAGAATGAAAAAATCTATAAATTTTGTCACCTGTGTTTTTGCGCTTCGATAGACCATTCAGAAGATAGTGAATATCTCGAGAATCCTTGCATATATGAGAAAATGTCATGGCACACTTTATGTTAAGAATGAAAAAATCTATACATTTTGTCACTTGTGTTTTTGCGCTTCGATGGACCATCCCGAAGATAGTGAATATCTCGAGAATACATGCATTTATGAGAAAATGTTATGGCACCTTTTATGTTGAGAATGAAAAAATCCATACATTTTGTCACTTATGTTTGTGCGCTTCGATAAACCATTCAGAAAATAGTGAATATCTCGAGAATCTTGGCATCTATGAGAAAATTCCATGGCACACTTTATGTTAGGAATGAAAAATCTATAAATTTTGTCACCTGTGTTTTTGCGCTTCGATGGACCATTCAGAAGATAGTGAATATCTCGAGAATCCTTGCATTTATGAGAAAATGTTATAGCACACTTTATGTTAAGAATGAAAAAATCTATGAATTTTGTCTCTTGTGTTTTTGCGCTGCAATGGACCATTCAGAAGATAGTGAATATCTCGAGAATCCTTGCATATATGAGAAAATGTCATGGCACACTTTATGTTAAGAATACATACATTTTGTCACTTATGTATTTGCGCTTCGATGGACCATTCAGAAGATAGTGAATATCTCGAGAATCCTTGCATATATGAGAAAATCTCATGACACACTTTATGTTAAGAATGAAAAAATCTATACATTTCGTCACTTGTGTATTTGCGCTTCGATGGACCATTCAGAAGATAGTGAATATCTCGAGAATCCTTGCATTTATGAGAAAATATCATGGCACACTTTATGTTAAGAATAAAAAAATCTATAAATTTTGTCACTTGTGTTTTTGCGCTTCGATGGGACATCCAGAAGATAGTGAATATCTCGAGAATCCTTGCATTCATGAGAAAATGTTATGGCACACTTTATGTTAGGAATGAAAAAATCTATAAATTTTGTCAACTGTGTTTTTGCGCTTCGATATACCATTCAGAAGATGGTGAGTATCTCGAGAATCCTTGCATTTATGAGAAAATATCATGGCACACTTTATGTTGAGAATGAAAAAATCTATAAATTTTGTCACTTGTGTTTTTGCGCTTCGATGGACCATTCAGAAGATAGTGAATATCTCGAGAATCCTTGCATTTATGAGAAAATGTCATGGCACCTTTTATGTTAAGAATGAAAAAATCTATACATTTTGTCACTTGTGTTTTTGCGCTTCGATGGACCATCCCGAAGATAGTGAATATCTCGAGAATACATGCATTTATGAGAAAATGTTATAGCACACTTTATGTTAAGAATGAAAAAATCTATGAATTTTGTCTCCTGTGTTTTTGCGCTGCAATGGACCATTCAGAAGATAGTGAATATCTCGAGAATCCTTGCATATATGAGAAAATGTCATGGCACACTTTATGTTAAGAATACATACATTTTGTCACTTATGTATTTGCGCTTCGATGGACCATTCAGAAGATAGTGAATATCTCGAGAATCCTTGCATATATGAGAAAATCTCATGACACACTTTATGTTAAGAATGAAAAAATCTATACATTTCGTCACTTGTGTATTTGCGCTTCGATGGACCATTCAGAAGATAGTGAATATCTCGAGAATCCTTGCATTTATGAGAAAATATCATGGCACACTTTATGTTAAGAATAAAAAAATCTATAAATTTTGTCACTTGTGTTTTTGCGCTTCGATGGGACATCCAGAAGATAGTGAATATCTCGAGAATCCTTGCATTCATGAGAAAATGTTATGGCACACTTTATGTTAGGAATGAAAAAATCTATAAATTTTGTCAACTGTGTTTTTGCGCTTCGATATACCATTCAGAAGATGGTGAGTATCTCGAGAATCCTTGCATTTATGAGAAAATGTCATGGCACACTTTATGTTAAGAATGAAAAAATCTATAAATTTTGTCACTTGTGTTTTTGCGCTTCGATGGGACATCCAGAAGATAGTGAATATCTTCTGAATCCTTGCATTCATGAGAAAATGTTATGGCACACTTTATGTTAGGAATGAAAAAATCTATAAATTTTGTCACATGTGTTTTTGCGCTTCGATGGACCATCCAGAAGATAGTGAATATCTCGAGAATCCTTGCATTCATGAGAAAATGTTATGGCACACTTTATGTTAAGAATGAAAAAATCTATAAATTTTGTCACTTGTGTTTTTGCGCTTCGATGGACCATTCAGAAGATAGTGAATATCTCGAGAATCCTTGCATATATGAGAAAATGTCATGGCACACTTTATGTTAAGAATGAATAAATCTATACATTTTGTCACTTGTGTTTTTGCGCTTCGATGGACCATCCCGAAGATAGTGAATATCTCGAGAATACATGCATTTATGAGAAAATGTTATGGCACCTTTTATGTTGAGAATGAAAAAATCCATACATTTTGTCACTTATGTTTGTGCGCTTCGATAAACCATTCAGATGATAGTGAATATCTTGAGAATCTTGGCATCTATGAGAAAATTCTATGGCACACTTTATGTTAGGAATGAAAAAATCTATAAATTTTGTCACTTGTGTTTTTGCGCTTCGATGGACCATTCAGAAAATAGTGAATATCTCGAGAATCTTGGCATCTATGAGAAAATTCCATGGCACACTTTATGTTAGGAATGAAAAATCTATAAATTTTGTCACCTGTGTTTTTGCGCTTCGATGGACCATTCAGAAGATAGTGAATATCTCGAGAATCCTTGCATTTATGAGAAAATGTTATAGCACACTTTATGTTAAGAATGAAAAAATCTATGAATTTTATCTCCTGTGTTTTTGCGCTGCAATGGACCATTCAGAAGATAGTGAATATCTCGAGAATCCTTGCATATATGAGAAAATGTCATGGCACACTTTATGTTAAGAATACATACATTTTGTCACTTATGTATTTGCGCTTCGATGGACCATTCAGAAGATAGTGAATATCTCGAGAATCCTTGCATATATGAGAAAATCTCATGACACACTTTATGTTAAGAATGAAAAAATCTATACATTTCGTCACTTGTGTATTTGCGCTTCGATGGACCATTCAGAAGATAGTGAATATCTCGAGAATCCTTGCATTTATGAGAAAATATCATGGCACACTTTATGTTAAGAATAAAAAAATCTATAAATTTTGTCACTTGTGTTTTTGCGCTTCGATGGGACATCCAGAAGATAGTGAATATCTCGAGAATCCTTGCATTCATGAGAAAATGTTATGGCACACTTTATGTTAGGAATGAAAAAATCTATAAATTTTGTCAACTGTGTTTTTGCGCTTCGATATACCATTCAGAAGATGGTGAGTATCTCGAGAATCCTTGCATTTATGAGAAAATGTCATGGCACACTTTATGTTAAGAATGAAAAAATCTATAAATTTTGTCACTTGTGTTTTTGCGCTTCGATGGGACATCCAGAAGATAGTGAATATCTTCTGAATCCTTGCATTCATGAGAAAATGTTATGGCACACTTTATGTTAGGAATGAAAAAATCTATAAATTTTGTCACATGTGTTTTTGCGCTTCGATGGACCATCCAGAAGATAGTGAATATCTCGAGAATCCTTGCATTCATGAGAAAATGTTATGGCACACTTTATGTTAAGAATGAAAAAATCTATAAATTTTGTCACCTGTGTTTTTGCGCTTCGATGGACCATTCAGAAGATAGTGAATATCTCGAGAATCCTTGCATATATGAGAAAATGTCATGGCACACTTTATGTTAAGAATGAAAAAATCTATACATTTTGTCACTTGTGTTTTTGCGCTTCGATGGACCATCCCGAAGATAGTGAATATCTCGAGAATACATGCATTTATGAGAAAATGTTATGGCACCTTTTATGTTGAGAATGAAAAAATCCATACATTTTGTCACTTATGTTTGTGCGCTTCGATAAACCATTCAGATGATAGTGAATATCTTGAGAATCTTGGCATCTATGAGAAAATTCTATGGCACACTTTATGTTAGGAATGAAAAAATCTATAAATTTTGTCACTTGTGTTTTTGCGCTTCGATGGACCATTCAGAAAATAGTGAATATCTCGAGAATCTTGGCATCTATGAGAAAATTCCATGGCACACTTTATGTTAGGAATGAAAAATCTATAAATTTTGTCACCTGTGTTTTTGCGCTTCGATGGACCATTCAGAAGATAGTGAATATCTCGAGAATCCTTGCATTTATGAGAAAATGTTATAGCACACTTTATGTTAAGAATGAAAAAATCTATGAATTTTGTCTCTTGTGTTTTTGCGCTGCAATGGACCATTCAGAAGATAGTGAATATCTCGAGAATCCTTGCATATATGAGAAAATGTCATGGCACACTTTATGTTAAGAATACATACATTTTGTCACTTATGTATTTGCGCTTCGATGGACCATTCAGAAGATAGTGAATATCTCGAGAATCCTTGCATATATGAGAAAGTCTCATGACACACTTTATGTTAAGAATGAAAAAATCTATACATTTCGTCACTTGTGTATTTGCGCCTCGATGGACCATTCAGAAGATAGTGAATATCTCGAGAATCCTTGCATTTATGAGAAAATATCATGGCACACTTTATGTTAAGAATAAAAAAATCTATAAATTTTGTCACTTGTGTTTTTGCGCTTCGATGGGACATCCAGAAGATAGTGAATATCTCGAGAATCCTTGCATTCATGAGAAAATGTTATGGCACACTTTATGTTAGGAATGAAAAAATCTATAAATTTTGTCAACTGTGTTTTTGCGCTTCGATATACCATTCAGAAGATGGTGAGTATCTCGAGAATCCTTGCATTTATGAGAAAATGTCATGGCACACTTTATGTTAAGAATGAAAAAATCTATAAATTTTGTCACTTGTGTTTTTGCGCTTCGATGGGACATCCAGAAGATAGTGAATATCTTCTGAATCCTTGCATTCATGAGAAAATGTTATGGCACACTTTATGTTAGGAATGAAAAAATCTATAAATTTTGTCACTTGTGTTTTTGCGCTTCGATGGACCATCCAGAAGATAGTGAATATCTCGAGAATCCTTGCATTCATGAGAAAATGTTATGGCACACTTTATGTTAAGAATGAAAAAATCTATAAATTTTGTCACTTGTGTTTTGGCGCTTCGATGGACCATTCAGAAGATAGTGAATATCTCGAGAATCCTTGCATTTATGAGAAAATGTCATGGCACCTTTTATGTTTAGAATGAAAAAATCTATAAATTTTGTCACCTGTGTTTTTGCGCTTCGATGGACCATCCAGAAGATAGTGAATATCTCGAGAATCCTTGCATTCATGAGAAAATGTTATGGCACACTTTATGTTAAGAATGAAAAAATCTATAAATTTTGTCACTTGTGTTTTTGCGCTTCGATGGGACATCCAGAAGATAGATTGCATTCATGAGAAAATGTTATGGCACACTTTATGTTAGGAATGAAAAAATCTATAAATTTTGTCACATGTGTTTTTGCGCTTCGATGGACCATCCAGAAGATAGTGAATATCTCGAGAATCCTTGCATTCATGAGAAAATGTTATGTCACACTTTATGTTAAGAATGAAAAAATCTATAAATGTTGTCACTTGTGTTTTTGCGCTTCGATGGACCATCCAGATGATAGTGAATATCTCGAGAATCCTTGCATTCATGAGAAAATGTTATGTCACACTTTATGTTAAGAATGAAAAATCTATAAATTTTGTCACTTGTGTTTTTGCGCTTCGATGGACCATCCAGAAGATAGTGAATATCTCGTGAATCCTTGCATTCATGAGAAAATGTTATGGCACACTTTATGTTAGGAATGAAAAAATCTATAAATTTTGTCACATGTGTTTTTGCGCTTCGATGGACCATCCAGAAGATAGTGAATATCTCGAGAATCCTTGCATTCATGAGAAAATGTTATGGCACACTTTATGTTAAGAATGAAAAAATCTATAAATTTTGTCACTTGTGTTTTTGCGCTTCGATTGACCATCCAGAAGGTAGTGAATATCTCGAGAATCCTTGCATTCATGAGAAAATGTTATGGCACACTCTATGTTAAGAATGAAAAAATCTATAGATTTTGTCACTTGTGTTTTTGCGCTTCGATGTACCATTTGGAAGATAGTGAATATTTCGAGAATCCTTGCATTCATGAGAAAATGTTATGGCACACTTTATGTTAAGAATGAAAAAATCTATAAATTTTGTCACTTGTGTTTTTGCGCTTCGATGGACCATTCAGAAGATAGTGGGTATCTCGAGAATCCTTGCATTTATGAGAAAATGTTATGGCACACTTTATGTTAGGAATGAAAAAATCTATAAATTTTGTCAACTGTGTTTTTGCGCTTCGATATACCATTCAGAAGATAGTGAGTATCTCGAGAATCCTTGCATTTATGAGAAAATGTCATGGCAGACTTTATGTTAAGAATGAAAAAATCTATAAATTTTGTCACCTGTGTTTTTGCGCTTCGATGTACCATTCGGAAGATAGTGAATATCTCGAGAATCCTTGCATTCATGAGAAAATGTTATGGCACACTTTATGTTAGGAATGAAAAAATCTATAAATTTTGTCAACTGTGTTTTTGCGCTTCGATATACCATTCAGAAGATAGTGAGTATCTCGAGAATCCTTGCATTTATGAGAAAATGTCATGGCACACTTTATGTTAAGAATGAAAAAATCTATAAATTTTGTCACCTGTGTTTTTGCGCTTCGATGGACCATTCAGAAGATAGTGAATATCTCGAGAATCCTTGCATTTATGAGAAAATGTCATGGCACACTTTATGTTAAGAATGAAAAAATCTATAAATTTTGTCACATGTGTTTTTGCGCTTCGATGTACCATTCGGAAGATAGTGAATATCTCGAGAATCCTTGCATTCATGAGAAAATGTTATGGCACACTTTATGTTAAGAATGAAAAAATCTATAGATTTTGTCACTTGTGTTTTTGCGCTTCGATGTACCATTCGGAAGATAGTGAATATCTCGAGAATCCTTGCATTCATGAGAAAATGTTATGGCACACTTTATGTTAAGAATGAAAAAATCTATAAACTTTGTCACTTGTGTTTTTGCGCTTTGATGGACCATTCAGAAGATAGTGAGTATCTCGAGAATCCTTGCATTTATGAGAAAATGTTATGGCACACTTTATGTTAGGAATGAAAAAATCTATAAATTTTGTCATCTGTGTTTTTGCGCTTCGATATACCATTCAGAAGATAGTGAGTATCTCGAGAATCCTTGCATTTATGAGAAAATGTTATGGCACACTTTATGTTAGGTATGAAAAAATCTATAAATTTTGTCACTTGTGTTTTTGCGCTTCGATGTACCATTCGGAAGATAGTGAATATCTCGAGAATCCTTGCATTCATGAGAAAATGTTATGGCACACTTTATGTTAGGAATGAAAAAATCTATAAATTTTGTCACCTGTGTTTTTGCGCTTCGATGTACCATCCAGAAGATAGTGAATATCTCGAGAATCCTTGCATTCATGAGAAAATGTTATGGCACACTTTATGTTAAGAATGAAAAAATCTATAAATTTTGTCACTTGTGTTTTTGCGCTTCGATGGACCATTCAGAAGATAGTGAATATCTCGAGAATCCTTGCTTTCATGAGAAAATGTTATGGCACACTTTATGTTAGGAATGAAAAAATCTATTAATTTTGTCACTTGTGTTTTTGCGCTTCGATGGACCATTCAGAAGATAGTGAATATCTCGAGAATCCTTGCATTCATGAGAAAATGTTATGACACACTTTATGTTAAGAATGAAAAAATCTATAAATTTTGTCACTTGTGTTTTTGCGCTTCGATGGACCATCCAGAAGATAGTGAATATCTCGAGAATCCTTGCATTCATGAGAAAATGTTATGGCACACTTTATGTTAAGAATGAAAAAATCTATAAATTTTGTCACTTGTGTTTTTGCGCTTCGATGGAACATCCAGAAGATAGTGAATATCTCGAGAATCCTTGCATTCATGAGAAAATGTTATGGCACACTTTATGTTAAGAATGAAAAAATCTATAAATTTTGTCACTTGTGTTTTTGCGCTTCGATGAAACATCCAGAAGATAGTGAATATCTCGAGAATCCTTGCATTCATGAGAAAATGTTATGGCACACTTTATGTTAAGAATGAAAAAATCTATAAATTTTGTCACATGTGTTTTTGCGCTTCGATGGACCATCCAGAAGATAGTGAATATCTCGAGAATCCTTGCATTCATGAGAAAATGTTATGGCACACTTTATGTTAAGAATGAAAAAATCTATAAATTTTGTCACTTGTGTTTTTGCGCTTCGATGGACCATCCCGAAGATAGTGAATATCTCGAGAATCCATGCATTTATGAGAAAATGTCAAGGCACACTTTATGTTGAGAATGAAAAAATCTATACATTTTGTCATTTGTGTTTTTGCGCTTCGATGGACCATCCCGAAGATAGTGAATATCTCGAGAATCCTTGCATTTATGAGAAAATGTTATGGCACACTTTATGTTAAAAATGAAAAAATCTATAAATTTTGTCACCTGTGTTTTTGCGCGTCGATGGACCATCCCGAAGATAGTGTTTATCTCGAGAATCCATGCATTTATGAGAAAATGTCATGGTACACTTTATGTTGAGTATGAAAAAATCTATACATTTTGTCAGTTGTGTTTTTGCGCTTCGATGGGCCATTCAGAAGATAGTGAATATCTCGAGAATCCTTGCATTTATGAGAAAATGTCATGGCACACTTTATGTTAAGAATGAAAAAATCTATAAATTTTGTCACTTGTGTTTTTGCGCTTCGATGGACCATTCAGAAGATAGTGAATATCTCGAGAACCCTTGCATATATGAGAAAATGTCGTGGCACACTTTATGTTAGGAATGAAAAAATCTATACATTTTGTCACTTGTGTTTTTGCGCTTCGATGGACCATCCCGAAGATAGTGAATATCTCGAGAATACATGCATTTATGAGAAAATGTTATGGCACCTTTTATGTTGAGAATGAAAAAATCCATACATTTTGTCACTTATGTTTGTGCGCTTCGATAAACCATTCAGATGATAGTGAATATCTTGAGAATCTTGGCATCTATGAGAAAATTCTATGGCACACTTTATGTTAGGAATGAAAAAATCTATAAATTTTGTCACTTGTGTTTTTGCGCTTCGATGGACCATTCAGAAAATAGTGGATATCTCGAGAATCTTGGCATCTATGAGAAAATTCCATGGCACACTTTATGTTAGGAATGAAAAATCTATAAATTTTGTCACCTGTGTTTTTGCGCTTCGATGGACCATTCAGAAGATAGTGAATATCTCGAGAATCCTTGCATATATGAGAAAATGTCATGGCACACTTTATGTTAAGAATACATACATTTTGTCACTTATGTATTTGCGCTTCGATGGACCATTCAGAAGATAGTGAATATCTCGCGAATCCTTGCATATATGAGAAAATCTCATGACACACTTTATGTTAAGAATGAAAAAATCTATACATTTCGTCACTTGTGTATTTGCGCTTCGATGGACCATTCAGAAGATAGTGGATATCTCGAGAATCCTTGCATTTATGAGAAAATGTTATGGCACACTTTATGTTAAGAATGAAAAAATCTATAAATTGTGTCACTTTTGTTTTTGCGCTGCAATGGACCATTCAGAAGATAGTGAATATCTCGAGAATCCTTGCATATATGAGAAAATGTCATGGCACACTTTATGTTAAGAATACATACATTTTGTCACTTATGTATTTGCGCTTCGATGGACCATTCAGAAGATAGTGAATATCTCGAGAATCCTTGCATATATGAGAAAATCTCATGACACACTTCATGTTAAGAATGAAAAAATCTATACATTTCGTCACTTGTGTATTTGCGCTTCGATGAACCATTCAGAAGATAGTGAATATCTCGAGAATCCTTGCATTTATGAGAAAATATCATGGCACACTTTATGTTAAGAATAAAAAAATCTATAAATTTTGTCACTTGTGTTTTTGCGCTTCGATGTACCATTCGGAAGATAGTGAATATCTCGAAAATCCTTGCATTCATGAGAAAATGTTATGGCACACTTTATGTTAGGAATGAAAAAATCTATAAATTTTTTCAACTGTGTTTTTGCGCTTCGATATACCATTCAGAAGATAGTGAGTATCTCGAGAATCCTTGCATTTATGAGAAAATGTCATGGCACACTTTATGTTAAGAATGAAAAAATCTATAAATTTTGTCACTTGTGTTTTTGCGCTTCGATGGGACATCCAGAAGATAGTGAATATCTTCTGAATCCTTGCATTCATGAGAAAATGTTATGGCACACTTTATGTTAGGAATGAAAAAATCTATAAATTTTGTCACATGTGTTTTTGCGCTTCGATGGACCATCCAGAAGATAGTGAATATCTCGAGAATCCTTGCATTCATGAGAAAATGTTATGGCACACTTTATGTTAAGAATGAAAAAATCTATAAATTTTGTCACTTGTGTTTTTGCGCTTCGATGGACCATTCAGAAGATAGTGAATATCTCGAGAATCCTTGCATTTATGAGAAAATTCCATGGCACCTTTTATGTTTAGAATGAAAAAATCTATAAATTTTGTCACCTGTGTTTTTGCGCTTCGATGGACCATCCAGAAGATAGTGAATATCTCGAGAATCCTTGCATTCATGAGAAAATGTTATGGCACACTTTATGTTAGGAATGAAAAAATCTATAAATTTTGTCACATGTGTTTTTGCGCTTCGATGGACCATCCAGAAGATAGTGAATATCTCGAGAATCCTTGCATTCATGAGAAAATGTTATGGCACACTTTATGTTAAGAATGAAAAAATCTATAAATGTTGTCACTTGTGTTTTTGCGCTTCGATGGACCATCCAGATGATAGTGAATATCTCGAGAATCCTTGCATTCATGAGAAAATGTTATGGCACACTTTATGTTAAGAATGAAAAAATCTATAAATTTTGTCACTTGTGTTTTTGCGCTTCGATGGACCATCCAGAAGATAGTGAATATCTCGTGAATCCTTGCATTCATGAGAAAATGTTATGGCACACTTTATGTTAAGAATGAAAAAATCTATAAATTTTGTCACTTGTGTTTTTGCGCTTCGATGGACCATCCAGAAGATAGTGAATATCTCGAGAATCCTTGCATTCATGAGAAATTGTTATGGCACACTTTATGTTAAGAATGAAAAAATCTATAAATTTTGTCACTTGTGTTTTTGCGCTTCGATGGACCATCCAGAAGATAGTGAATATCTCGAGAATCCTTGCATTCATGAGAAAATTTTATGGCACACTTTATGTTAAGAATGAAAAAATCTATAGATTTTGTCACTTGTGTTTTTGCGCTTCGATGTACCATTCGGAAGATAGTGAATATTTCGAGAATCCTTGCATTCATGAGAAAATGTTATGGCACACTTTATGTTAAGAATGAAAAAATCTATAAATTTTGTCACTTGTGTTTTTGCGCTTCGATGGACCATTCAGAAGATAGTGGGTATCTCGAGAATCCTTGCATTTATGAGAAAATGTTATGGCACACTTTATGTTAGGAATGAAAAAATCTATAAATTTTGTCAACTGTGTTTTTGCGCTTCGATATACCATTCAGAAGATAGTGAGTATCTCGAGAATCCTTGAATTTATGAGAAAATGTCATGGCACACTTTATGTTAAGAATGAAAAAATCTATAAATTTTGTCACCTGTGTTTTTGCGCTTCGATGTACCATTCGGAAGATAGTGAATATCTCGAGAATCCTTGCATTTATGAGAAAATGTCATGGCACACTTTATGTTAAGAATTAAAAAATCTATAAATTTTGTCACCTGTGTTTTTGCGCTTCGATGGAGTATTCAGAAGATAGTGAATATCTCGAGAATCCTTGCATTTATGAGAAAATGTCATGGCACACTTTATGTTAAGAATGAAAAAATCTATAAATTTTGTCACTTGTGTTTTTGCGCTTCGATGTACCATTCGGAAGATAGTGAGTATAGAGTATGAGTTAAGAATGAAAAAATCTATAAATTTTGTCACATGTGTTTTTGCGCTTCGATGGACCATCCAGAAGATAGTGAATATCTCGAGAATCCATGCATTTATGAGAAAATGTCATGGCACACTTTATGTTGAGAATGAAAAAATCTATACATTTTGTCAGTTGTGTTTTTGCGCTTCGATGGACCATCCCGAAGATAGTGAATATCTCGAGAATCCTTGCATTTATGAGAAAATGTTATGTCACACTTTATGTTAAAAATGAAAAAATCTATAAATTTTGTCACCTGTGTTTTTGCGCGTCGATGGACCATCCCGAAGATAGTGAATATCTCGAGAATCTATGCATTTATGAGAAAATGTCATGTCACACTTTATGTTGAGAATGAAAAAATCTATACATTTTGTCAGTTGTGTTTTTGCGCTTCGATGGACCATTCAGAAGATAGTGAATATCTCGAGAATCCTTGCATTTATGAGAAAATGTCATGGCACACTTTATGTTAAGAATGAAAAAATCTATAAATTTTGTCACTTGTGTTTTTGCGCTTCGATGGACCATTCAGAAGATAGTGAATATCTCGAGAACCCTTGCATTTATGAGAAAATGTCATGGCACCTTTTATGTTTAGAATGAAAAAATCTATAAATTTTGTCACCTGTGTTTTTGCGCTTCGATAGACCATTCAGAAGATAGTGAATATCTCGAGAATCCTTGCATATATGAGAAAATGTCATGGCACACTTTATGTTAAGAATGAAAAAATCTATACATTTTGTCACTTGTGTTTTTGCGCTTCGATGGACCATCCCGAAGATAGTGAATATCTCGAGAATACATGCATTTATGAGAAAATGTTATGGCACCTTTTATGTTGAGAATGAAAAAATCCATACATTTTGTCACTTATGTTTGTGCGCTTCGATAAACCATTCAGATGATAGTGAATATCTTGAGAATCTTGGCATCTATGAGAAAATTCTACGGCACACTTAATGTTAGGAATGAAAAAATCTATAAATTTTGTCACTTGTGTTTTTGCGCTTCGATGGACCATTCAGAAAATAGTGGATATCTCGAGAATCTTGGCATCTATGAGAAAATTCCATGGCACACTTTATGTTAGGAATGAAAAATCTATAAATTTTGTCACCTGTGTTTTTGCGCTTCGATGGACCATTCAGAAGATAGTGAATATCTCGAGAATCCTTGCATTCATGAGAAAATGTTATGGCACACTTTATGTTAGGAATGAAAAAATCTATAAATTTTGTCAACTGTGTTTTTGCGCTTCGATATACCATTCAGAAGATAGTGAGTATCTCGAGAATCCTTGCATTTATGAGAAAATGTCATGGCACACTTTATGTTAGGAATGAAAAAATCTATAAATTTTGTCACATGTGTTTTTGCGCTTCGATGGACCATCCAGAAGATAGTGAATATCTCGAGAATCCTTGCATTCATGAGAAAATGTTATAGCACACTTTATGTTAAGAATGAAAAAATCTATAAATTTTGTCACTTGTGTTTTTGCGCTTCGATGGACCATTCAGAAGATAGTGAATATCTCGAGAATCCTTGCATTTATGAGAAAATGTCATGGCACCTTTTATGTTTAGAATGAAAAAATCTATAAATTTTGTCACCTGTGTTTTTGCGCTTCGATGGACCATCCAGAAGATAGTGAATATCTCGAGAATCCTTGCATTCATGAGAAAATGTTATGGCACACTTTATGTTAAGAATGAAAAAATCTATAAATTTTGTCACTTGTGTTTTTGCGCTTCGATGGGACATCCAGAAGATAGATTGCATTCATGAGAAAATGTTATGGCACACTTTATGTTAGGAATGAAAAAATCTATAAATTTTGTCACATGTGTTTTTGCGCTTCGATGGACCATCAAGAAGATAGTGAATATCTCGAGAATCCTTGCATTCATGAGAAAATGTTATGTCACACTTTATGTTAAGAATGAAAAAATCTATAAATGTTGTCACTTGTGTTTTTGCGCTTCGATGGACCATCCAGATGATAGTGAATATCTCGAGAATCCTTGCATTCATGAGAAAATGTTATGGCACACTTTATGTTAAGAATGAAAAAATCTATAAATTTTGTCACTTGTGTTTTTGCGCTTCGATGGACCATTCAGAAGATAGTGAATATCTCGAGAATCCTTGCATTTATGAGAAAATTCCATGGCACCTTTTATGTTTAGAATGAAAAAATCTATAAATTTTGTCACCTGTGTTTTTGCGCTTCGATGGACCATCCAGAAGATAGTGAATATCTCGAGAATCCTTGCATTCATGAGAAAATGTTATGGCACACTTTATGTTAAGAATGAAAAAATCTATAAATTTTGTCACTTGTGTTTTTGCGCTTCGATTGACCATCCAGAAGGTAGTGAATATCTCGAGAATCCTTGCATTCATGAGAAAATGTTATGGCACACTTTATGTTAAGAATGAAAAAATCTATAGATTTTGTCACTTGTGTTTTTGCGCTTCGATGTACCATTCGGAAGATAGTGAATATTTCGAGAATCCTTGCATTCATGAGAAAATGTTATGGCACACTTTATGTTAAGAATGAAAAAATCTATAAATTTTGTTACTTGTGTTTTTGCGCTTCGATGGACCATTCAGAAGATAGTGGGTATCTCGAGAATCCTTGCATTTATGAGAAAATGTTATGGCACACTTTATGTTAGGAATGAAAAAATCTATAAATTTTGTCAACTGTGTTTTTGCGCTTCGATATACCATTCAGAAGATAGTGAGTATCTCGAGAATCCTTGCATTTATGAGAAAATGTCATGGCACACTTTATGTTAAGAATGAAAAAATCTATAAATTTTGTCACTTGTGTTTTTGCGCTTCGATGTACCATTCGGAAGATAGTGAATATCTCGAGAATCCTTGCATTCATGAGAAAATGTTATGGCATACTTTATGTTAGGAATGAAAAAATCTATAAATTTTGTCAACTGTGTTTTTGCGCTTCGATATACCATTCAGAAGATAGTGAGTATCTCGAGAATCCTTGCATTTATGAGAAAATGTCATGGCACACTTTATGTTAAGAATGAAAAAATCTATAAATTTTGTCACCTGTGTTTTTGCGCTTCGATGGACCATTCAGAAGATAGTGAATATCTCGAGAATCCTTGCATTTATGAGAAAATGTCATGGCACACTTTATGTTAAGAATGAAAAAATCTATAAATTTTGTCACTTGTGTTTTTGCGCTTCGATGTACCATTCGGAAGATAGTGAATATCTCGAGAATCCTTGCATTCATGAGAAAATGTTATGGCACACTTTATGTTAAGAATGAAAAAATCTATAGATTTTGTCACTTGTGTTTTTGCGCTTCGATGTACCATTCGGAAGATAGTGAATATCTCGAGAATCCTTGCATTCATGAGAAAATGTTATGGCACACTTTATGTTAAGAATAAAAAAATCTATAAACTTTGTCACTTGTGTTTTTGCGCTTTGATGGACCATTCAGAAGATAGTGAGTATCTCGAGAATCCTTGCATTTATGAGAAAATGTTATGGCACACTTTATGTTAGGAATGAAAAAATCTATAAATTTTGTCATCTGTGTTTTTGCGCTTCGATATACCATTCAGAAGATAGTGAGTATCTCGAGAATCCTTGCATTTATGAGAAAATGTTATGGCACTTTTTATGTTAGGAACGAAAAAATCTATAAATTTTGTCACTTGTGTTTTTGCGCTTCGATGTACCATTCGGAAGATAGTGAATATCTCGAGAATCCTTGCATTCATGAGAAAATGTTATGGCACACTTTATGTTAGGAATGAAAAAATCTATAAATTTTGTCACCTGTGTTTTTGCGCTTCGATGTACCATCCAGAAGATAGTGAATATCTCGAGAATCCTTGCATTCATGAGAAAATGTTATGGCACACTTTATGTTAAGAATGAAAAAATCTATAAATTTTGTCACTTGTGTTTTTGCGCTTCGATGGACCATTCAGAAGATAGTGAATATCTCGAGAATCCTTGCTTTCATGAGAAAATGTTATGGCACACTTTATGTTAGGAATGAAAAAATCTATAAATTTTGTCACTTGTGTTTTTGCGCTTCGATGGACCATTCAGAAGATAGTGAATATCTCGAGAATCCTTGCATTCATGAGAAAATGTTATGGCACACTTTATGTTAAGAATGAAAAAATCTATAAATTTTGTCAGTTGTGTTTTTGCGCTTCGATGGACCATCCAGAAGATAGTGAATATCTCGAGAATCCTTGCATTCATGAGAAAATGTTATGGCACACTTTATGTTAAGAATGAAAAAATCTATAAATTTTGTCACTTGTGTTTTTGCGCTTCGATGGAACATCCAGAAGATAGTGAATATCTCGAGAATCCTTGCATTCATGAGAAAATGTTATGGCACACTTTATGTTAAGAATGAAAAAATCTATAAATTTTGTCACTTGTGTTTTTGCGCTTCGATGGAACATCCAGAAGATAGTGAATATCTCGAGAATCCTTGCATTCATGAGAAAATGTTATGGCACACTTTATGTTAGGAATGAAAAAATCTATAAATTTTGTCACATGTGTTTTTGCGCTTCGATGGACCATCCAGAAGATAGTGAATATCTCGAGAATCCTTGCATTCATGAGAAAATGTTATGGCACACTTTATGTTAAGAATGAAAAAATCTATAAATTTTGTCACTTGTGTTTTTGCGCTTCGATGGACCATCCCGAAGATAGTGAATATCTCGAGAATCCATGCATTTATGAGAAAATGTCATGGCACACTTTATGTTGAGAATGAAAAAATCTATACATTTTGTCAGTTGTGTTTTTGCGCTTCGATGGACCATCCCGAAGATAGTGAATATCTCGAGAATCCTTGCATTTATGAGAAAATGTTATGGCACACTTTATGTTAAAAATGAAAAAATCTATAAATTTTGTCACCTGTGTTTTTGTGCGTCGATGGACCATCCCGAAGATAGTGAATATCTCGAGAATCCATGCATTCATGAGAAAATGTCATGGCACACTTTATGTTGAGAATGAAAAAATCTATACATTTTGTCAGTTGTGTTTTTGCGCTTCGATGGACCATTCAGAAGATAGTGAATATCTCGAGAATCCTTGCATTTATGAGAAAATGTCATGGCACACTTTATGTTAAGAATGAAAAAATCTATAAATTTTGTCACCTGTGTTTTTGCGCTTTGATGGACCATTCAGAAGATAGTGAATATCTCGAGAACCCTTGCATTTATGAGAAAATGTCATGGCACCTTTTATGTTTAGAATGAAAAAATCTATAAATTTTGTCACCTGTGTTTTTGCGCTTCGATATACCATTCAGAAGATAGTGAATATCTCGAGAATACATGCATTTATGAGAAAATGTTATGGCACACTTTATGTTAAGAATGAAAAAATCTATGAATTTTGTCTCTTGTGTTTTTGCGCTGCAATGGACCATTCAGAAGATAGTGAATATCTCGAGAATCCTTGCATATATGAGAAAATGTCGTGGCACACTTTATGTTAAGAATGAAAAAATCTATACATTTTGTCACTTGTGTTTTTGCGCTTCGATGGACCATCCCGAAGATAGTGAATATCTCGAGAATACATGCATTTATGAGAAAATGTTATGGCACCTTTTATGTTGAGAATGAAAAAATCCATACATTTTGTCACTTATGTTTGTGCGCTTCGATAAACCATTCAGATGATAGTGAATATCTTGAGAATCTTGGCATCTATGAGAAAATTCCATGGCACACTTTATGTTAGGAATGAAAAATCTATAAATTTTGTCACCTGTGTTTTTGCGCTTCGATGGACCATTCAGAAGATAGTGAATATCTCGAGAATCCTTGCATTTATGAGAAAATGTTATGGCACACTTTATGTTAAGAATGAAAAAATCTATGAATTTTGTCTCTTGTGTTTTTGCGCTGCAATGGACCATTCAGAAGATAGTGAATATCTCGAGAATCCTTGCATATATGAGAAAATGTCATGGCACACTTTATGTTAAGAATACATACATTTTGTCACTTATGTATTTGCGCTTCGATGGACCATTCAGAAGATAGTGAATATCTCGCGAATCCTTGCATATATGAGAAAATCTCATGACACACTTTATGTTAAGAATGAAAAAATCTATACATTTTGTCACTTGTGTATTTGCGCTTCGATGGACCATCCAGAAGATAGTGGATATCTCGAGAATCCTTGCATTTATGAGAAAATGTTATGGCACACTTTATGTTAAGAATGAAAAAATCTATAAATTGTGTCACTTTTGTTTTTGCGCTGCAATGGACCATTCAGAAGATAGTGAATATCTCGAGAATCCTTGCATATATGAGAAAATGTCATGGCACACTTTATGTTAAGAATACATACATTTTGTCACTTATGTATTTGCGCTTCGATGGACCATTCAGAAGATAGTGAATATCTCGAGAATCCTTGCATATATGAGAAAATCTCATGACACACTTTATGTTAAGAATGAAAAAATCTATACATTTCGTCACTTGTGTATTTGCGCTTCGATGAACCATTCAGAAGATAGTGAATATCTCGAGAATCCTTGCATTTATGAGAAAATATCATGGCACACTTTATGTTAAGAATAAAAAAATCTATAAATTTTGTCACTTGTGTTTATGCGCTTCGATGTACCATTCGGAAGATAGTGAATATCTCGAGAATCCTTGCATTCATGAGAAAATGTTATGGCACACTTTATGTTAGGAATGAAAAAATCTATAAATTTTGTCAACTGTGTTTTTGCGCTTCGATATACCATTCAGAAGATAGTGAGTATCTCGAGAATCCTTGCATTTATGAGAAAATGTCATGGCACACTTTATGTTAAGAATGAAAAAATCTATAAATTTTGTCACCTGTGTTTTTGCGCTTCGATGGGAAATCCAGAAGATAGTGAATATCTTCTGAATCCTTGCATTCATGAGAAAATGTTATGGCACACTTTATGTTAGGAATGAAAAAATCTATAAATTTTGTCACATGTGTTTTTGCGCTTCGATGGACCATCCAGAAGATAGTGAATATCTCGAGAATCCTTGCATTCATGAGAAAATGTTATGGCACACTTTATGTTAAGAATGAAAAAATCTATAAATTTTGTCACTTGTGTTTTTGCGCTTCGATGGACCATTCAGAAGATAGTGAATATCTCGAGAATCCTTGCATTTATGAGAAAATTCCATGGCACCTTTTATGTTTAGAATGAAAAAATCTATAAATTTTGTCACCTGTGTTTTTGCGCTTCGATGGACCATCCAGAAGATAGTGAATATCTCGAGAATCCTTGCATTCATGAGAAAATGTTATGGCACACTTTATGTTAGGAATGAAAAAATCTATAAATTTTGTCACATGTGTTTTTGCGCTTCGATGGACCATCCAGAAGATAGTGAATATCTCGAGAATCCTTGCATTCATGAGAAAATGTTATGGCACACTTTATGTTAAGAATGAAAAAATCTATAAATGTTGTCACTTGTGTTTTTGCGCTTCGATGGACCATCCAGATGATAGTGAATATCTCGAGAATCCTTGCATTCATGAGAAAATGTTATGGCACACTTTATGTTAAGAATGAAAAAATCTATAAATTTTGTCACTTGTGTTTTTGCGCTTCGATGGACCATCCAGAAGATAGTGGATATCTCGTGAATCCTTGCATTCATGAGAAAATGTTATGGCACACTTTATGTTAGGAATGAAAAAATCTATAAATTTTGTCATATGTGTTTTTGCGCTTCGATGGACCATCAAGAAGATAGTGAATATCTCGAGAATCCTTGCATTCATGAGAAATTGTTATGGCACACTTTATGTTAAGAATGAAAAAATCTATAAATTTTGTCACTTGTGTTTTTGCGCTTCGATGGACCATCCAGAAGATAGTGAATATCTCGAGAATCCTTGCATTCATGAGAAAATGTTATGGCACACTTTATGTTAAGAATGAAAAAATCTATAGATTTTGTCACTTGTGTTTTTGCGCTTCGATGTACCATTCGGAAGATAGTGAATATTTCGAGAATCCTTGCATTCATGAGAAAATGTTATGGCACACTTTATGTTAAGAATGAAAAAATCTATAAATTTTGTCACTTGTGTTTTTGCGCTTCGATGGACCATTCAGAAGATAGTGGGTATCTCGAGAATCCTTGCATTTATGAGAAAATGTTATGGTACACTTTATGTTAGGAATGAAAAAATCTATAAATTTTGTCAACTGTGTTTTTGCGCTTCGATATACCATTCAGAAGATAGTGAGTATCTCGAGAATCCTTGAATTTATGAGAAAATGTCATGGCACACTTTATGTTAAGAATGAAAAAATCTATAAATTTTGTCACCTGTGTTTTTGCGCTTCGATGTACCATTCGGAAGATAGTGAATATCTCGAGAATCCTTGCATTTATGAGAAAATGTCATGGCACACTTTATGTTAAGAATGAAAAAATCTATAAATTTTGTCACCTGTGTTTTTGCGCTTCGATGGACCATTTGGAAGATAGTGAATATCTCGAGAATCCTTGCATTCATGAGAAAATGTTATGGCACACTTTATGTTAAGAATGAAAAAATCTATAGATTTTGTCACTTGTGTTTTTGCGCTTCGATGTACCATTCGGAAGATAGTGAATATCTCGAGAATCCTTGCATTCATGAGAAAATGTTATGGCACACTTTATGTTAAGAATGAAAAATTCTATAAACTTTGTCACTTGTGTTTTTGCGCTTTGATGGACCATTCAGAAGATAGTGAGTATCTCGAGAATCCTTGCATTTATGAGAAAATGTTATGGCACACTTTATGTTAGGAATGAAAAAATCTATAAATTTTGTCACCTGTGTTTTTGCGCTTCGATATACCATTCAGAAGATAGTGAGTATCTCGAGAATCCTTGCATTTATGAGAAAATGTTATGGCACACTTTATGTTAGGAATTAAAAAATCTATAAATTTTGTCACTTGTGTTTTTGCGCTTCGATGTACCATTCGGAAGATAAAGAATATCTCGAGAATCCTTGCATTCATGAGAAAATGTTATGGCACACTTCATGTTAGGAATGAAAAAATCTATAAATTTTGTCACCTGTGTTTTTGCGCTTCGATGTACCATCCAGAAGATAGTGAATATCTCGAGAATCCTTGCATTCATGAGAAAATGTTATGGCACACTTTATGTTAAGAATGAAAAAATCTATAAATTTTGTCACTTGTGTTTTTGCGCTTCGATGGACCATTCAGAAGATAGTGAATATCTCGAGAATCCTTGCTTTCATGAGAAAATGTTATGGCACACTTTATGTTAGGAATGAAAAAATCTATAAATTTTGTCACTTGTGTTTTTGCGCTTCGATGGACCATTCAGAAGATAGTGAATATCTCGAGAATCCTTGCATTCATGAGAAAATGTTATGGCACACTTTATGTTAAGAATGAAAAAATCTATAAATTTTGTCACTTGTGTTTTTGCGCTTCGATGGACCATCCAGAAGATAGTGAATATCTCGAGAATCCTTGCATTCATGAGAAAATGTTATGGCACACTTTATGTTAAGAATGAAAAAATCTATAAATTTTGTCAATTGTGTTTTTGCGCTACGATGGAACATCCAGAAGATAGTGAATATCTCGAGCCTTGCATTCATGAGAAAATGTTATGGCACACTTTATGTTAGGAATGAAAAAATCTATAAATTTTGTCACATGTGTTTTTGCGCTTCGATGGACCATCCAGAAGATAGTGAATATCTCGAGAATCCTTTATGTTAAGAATGAAAAAATCTATAAATTTTGTCACTTGTGTTTTTGCGCTTCGATGGACCATCCCGAAGATAGTGAATATCTCGAGAATCCATGCATTTATGAGAAAATGTCATGGCACACTTTATGTTGAGAATGAAAAAATCTATACATTTTGTCAGTTGTGTTTTTGCGCTTCGATGGACCATCCCGAAGATAGTGAATATCTCGAGAATCCTTGCATTTATGAGAAAATGTTATGGCACACTTTATGTTAAAAATGAAAAAATCTATAAATTTTGTCACCTGTGTTTTTGCGCGTCGATGGACCATCCCGAAGATAGTGAATATCTCGAGAATCCATGCATTTATGAGAAAATGTCATGTCACACTTTATGTTGAGAATGAAAAAATCTATACATTTTGTCGGTTGTGTTTTTGCGCTTCGATGGACCATTCAGAAGATAGTGAATATTTCGAGAATCCTTGCATTTATGAGAAAATGTCATGGCACACTTTATGTTAAGAATGAAAAAATCTATAAATTTTGTCACTTGTGTTTTTGCGCTTCGATGGACCATTCAGAAGATAGTGAATATCTCGAGAACCCTTGCATTTATGAGAAAATGTCATGGCACCTTTTATGTTTAGAATGAAAAAATCTATAAATTTTGTCACCTGTGTTTTTGCGCTTCGATAGACCATTCAGAAGATAGTGAATATCTCGAGAATCCTTGCATATATGAGAAAATGTCATGGCACACTTTATGTTAAGAATGAAAAAATCTATACATTTTGTCACTTGTGTTTTTGCGCTTCGATGGACCATCCCGAAGATAGTGAATATCTCGAGAATACATGCATTTATGAGAAAATGTTATGGCACCTTTTATGTTGAGAATGAAAAAATCCATACATTTTGTCACTTATGTTTGTGCGCTTCGATAAACCATTCAGATGATAGTGAATATCTTGAGAATCTTGGCATCTATGAGAAAATTCTATGGCACACTTTATGTTAGGAATGAAAAAATCTATAAATTTTGTCACTTGTGTTTTTGCGCTTCGATGGACCATTCAGAAAATAGTGGATATCTCGAGAATCTTGGCATCTATGAGAAAATTCCATGGCACACTTTATGTTAGGAATGAAAAATCTATAAATTTTGTCACCTGTGTTTTTGCGCTTCGATGGACCATTCAGAAGATAGTGAATATCTCGAGAATCCTTGCATTTATGAGAAAATGTTATGGCACACTTTATGTTAAAAATGAAAAAATCTATGAATCTTGTCTCTTGTGTTTTTGCGCTGCAATGGACCATTCAGAAGATAGTGAATATCTCGAGAATCCTTGCATATATGAGAAAATGTCATGGCACACTTTATGTTAAGAATACATACATTTTGTCACTTATGTATTTGCGCTTCGATGGACCATTCAGAAGATAGTGAATATCTCGAGAATCCTTGCATATATGAGAAAATCTCATGACACACTTTATGTTAAGAATGAAAAAATCTATACATTTCGTCACTTGTGTATTTGCGCTTCGATGGACCATTCAGAAGATAGTGGATATCTCGAGAATCCTTGCATTTATGAGAAAATGTTATGGCACACTTTATGTTAAGAATGAAATAATCTATAAATTGTGTCACTTTTGTTTTTGCGCTGCAATGGACCATTCAGAAGATAGTGAATATCTCGAGAATCCTTGCATATATGAGAAAATGTCATGGCACACTTTATGTTAAGAATACATACATTTTGTCACTTATGTATTTGCGCTTCGATGGACCATTCAGAAGATAGTGAATATCTCGAGAATCCTTGCATATATGAGAAAATCTCATGACACACTTTATGTTAAGAATGAAAAAATCTATACATTTCGTCACTTGTGTATTTGCGCTTCGATGGACCATTCAGAAGATAGTGAATATCTCGAGAATCCTTGCATTTATGAGAAAATATCATGGCACACTTTATGTTAAGAATAAAAAAATCTATAAATTTTGTCACTTGTGTTTTTGCGCTTCGATGTACCATTCGGAAGATAGTGAATATCTCGAGAATCCTTGCATTCATGAGAAAATGTTATGGCACACTTTATGTTAGGAATGAAAAAATCTATAAATTTTGTCAACTGTGTTTTTGCGCTTCGATATACCATTCAGAAGATAGTGAGTATCTCGAGAATCCTTGCATTTATGAGAAAATGTCATGGCACACTTTATGTTAAGAATGAAAAAATCTATAAATTTTGTCACTTGTGTTTTTGCGCTTCGATGGACCATTCAGAAGATAGTGAATATCTCGAGAATCCTTGCATTTATGAGAAAATGTCATGGCACCTTTTATGTTTAGAATGAAAAAATCTATAAATTTTGTCACCTGTGTTTTTGCGCTTCGATGGACCATTCAGAAGATAGTGAATATCTCGAGAATCCTTGCATTTATGAGAAAATGTCATGGCACCTTTTATGTTTAGAATGAAAAAATCTATAAATTTTGTCACCTGTGTTTTTGCGCTTCGATGGACCATCCAGAAGATAGTGAATATCTCGAGAATCCTTGCATTCATGAGAAAATGTTATGGCACACTTTATGTTAGGAATGAAAAAATCTATAAATTTTGTCACATGTGTTTTTGCGCTTCGATGGACCATCCAGAAGATAGTGAATATCTCGAGAATCCTTGCATTCATGAGAAAATGTTATGGCACACTTTATGTTAAGAATGAAAAAATCTATAAATGTTGTCACTTGTGTTTTTGCGCTTCGATGGACCATCCAGAAGATAGTGAATATCTCGAGAATCCTTGCATTCATGAGAAAATGTTATGGCACACTTTATGTTAAGAATGAAAAAATCTATAGATTTTGTCACTTGTGTTTTTGCGCTTCGATGTACCATTCGGAAGATAGTGAATATTTCGAGAATCCTTGCATTCATGAGAAAATGTTATGGCACACTTTATGTTAAGAATGAAAAAATCTATAAATTTTGTCACTTGTGTTTTTGCGCTTCGATGGACCATTCAGAAGATAGTGGGTATCTCGAGAATCCTTGCATTTATGAGAAAATGTTATGGCACACTTTATGTTAGGAATGAAAAAATTTATAAATTTTGTCAACTGTGTTTTTGCGCTTCGATATACCATTCAGAAGATAGTGAGTATCTCGAGAATCCTTGCATTTATGAGAAAATGTCATGGCACACTTTATGTTAAGAATGAAAAAATCTATAAATTTTGTCACCTGTGTTTTTGCGCTTCGATGGACCATTCAGAAGATA
Source organism: Orchestes rusci (assembly GCA_958502075.1). Lineage (NCBI taxonomy): Eukaryota > Metazoa > Arthropoda > Insecta > Coleoptera > Curculionidae > Orchestes > Orchestes rusci. Next base: position 89,543,406 of record OY293303.1, read on the forward strand.
GTGAATATCTCGAGAATCCTTGCATTTATGAGAAAATGTCATGGCACACTTTATGTTAAGAATGAAAAAATCTATAAATTTTGTCACTTGTGTTTATGCGCTTCGATGGGACATCCAGAAGATAGTGAATATCTTCTGAATCCTTGCATTCATGAGAAAATGTTATGGCACACTTTATGTTAGGAATGAAAAAATCTATAAATTTTGTCACATGTGTTTTTGCGCTTCGATGGACCATCCAGAAGATAGTGAATATCTCGAGAATCCTTGCATTCATGAGAAAATGTTATGGCACACTTTATGTTAAGAATGAAAAAATCTATAAATGTTGTCACTTGTGTTTTTGCGCTTCGATGGACCATCCAGATGATAGTGAATATCTCGTGAATCCTTGCATTCATGAGAAAATGTTATGGCACACTTTATGTTAGGAATGGAAAAATCTATAAATTTTGTCACATGTGTTTTTGCGCTTCGATGGACCATCCAGAAGATAGTGAATATCTCGAGAATCCTTGCATTCATGAGAAAATGTTATGGCACACTTTATGTTAAGAATGAAAAAATCTATAAATTTTGTCACATGTGTTTTTGCGCTTCGATGGACCATCCAGAAGATAGTGAATATCTCGAGAATCCTTGCATTCATGAGAAAATGTTATGGCACACTTTATGTTAAGAATGAAAAAATCTATAGATTTTGTCACTTGTGTTTTTGCGCTTCGATGTACCATTCGGAAGATAGTGAATATTTCGAGAATCCTTGCATTCATGAGAAAATGTTATGGCACACTTTATGTTAAGAATGAAAAAATCTATAAATTTTGTCACTTGTGTTTTTGCGCTTCGATGGACCATTCAGAAGATAGTGGGTATCTCGAGAATCCTTGCATTTATGAGAAAATGTTATGGCACACTTTATGTTAGGAATGAAAAAATCTATAAATTTTGTCAACTGTGTTTTTGCGCTTCGATATACCATTCAGAAGATAGTGAGTATCTCGAGAATCCTTGCATTTATGAGAAAATGTCATGGCACACTTTATGTTAAGAATGAAAAAATCTATAAATTTTGTCACCTGTGTTTTTGCGCTTCGATGGACCATTCAGAAGATAGTGAATATTTCGAGAATCCTTGCAAATATGAGAAAATGTCATGGCACACTTTATGTTGAGAATGAAAAAAAATATAAATTTTGTCACTTGTGTTTTTGCGCTTCGATGTACCATCCGGAAGATAGTGAATATCTCGAGAATCCTTGCATTCATGAGAAAATGTTATGGCACACTTTATGTTAAGAATGAAAAAATCTATAGATTTTGTCACTTGTGTTTTTGCGCTTCGATGTACCATTCGGAAGATAGTGAATATCTCGAGAATCCTTGCATTCATGAGAAAATGTTATGGCACACTTTATGTTAAGAATGAAAAAATCTATAAATTTTGTCACTTGTGTTTTTGCGCTCCGATGTACCATTCGGAAGATAGTGAATATCTCGAGAATCCTTGCATTCATGAGAAAATGTTATGGCACACTTTATGTTAGGAATGAAAAAATCTATAAATTTTGTCACTTGTGTTTTTGCGCTTCGATGGACCATCCAGAAGATAGTGAATATCTCGAGAATCCTTGCATTCATGAGAAAATGTTATGGCACACTTTATGTTAAGAATGAAAAAATCTATAAATTTTGTCACTTGTGTTTTTGCGCTTCGATGGACCATCCAGAAGATAGTGAATATCTCGAGAATCCTTGCATATATGAGAAAATGTCATGTTACACTTTATGTTAAGAATGAAAAAATCTATAGATTTTGTCACGTGTGTTTTTGCGCTTCGATGTACCATTCGGAAGATAGTGAATATCTCGAGAATCCTTGCATATATGAGAAAATGTCATGGCACACTTTATGTTAAGAATCAAAAAATCTATAGATTTTGTCACGTGTGTTTTTGCGCTTAGATGTACCATTCGGAAGATAGTGAATATCTCGAGAATCCTTGCATTTATGAGAACATGTTATGGCACACTTAATGTTAAGAATGAAAAAATCTATAGATATTCGATGTACCATTCGGAAGATAGTGAATATCTCGCGAATCCTTGCATATATGAGAAAATGTCATGGCACACTTTATGTTAAGAATGAAAAAATCTATAAATGTTGTCACTTGTGTTTTTGCGCTTCGATGGACCATTCAGAAGATAGTGAATATTTCGAGAATCCTTGCAAATATGAGAAAATGTCATGGCACACTTTATGTTGAGAATGAAAAAATATATAAATTTTGTCAGTTGTGTTTTTGGGCTTTGATGGACCATCTCGAAGATAGTGAATATCTCGAGAATCCTTGCATTTATGAGAATATGTTATGGCACACTTTATGTTAAGAATGAAAAAATCTATAAATTTTGTCACTTGTGTTTTTGCGCTCCGATGGACCATTCAGAAGATAGTGAATATCTCGACAATCCTTGCATATATGAGAAAATGTCATGGCACACTTTATGTTAAGAATGAAAAAAAACTATACATTTTGTCAGTTGTGTTTTTGCGCTTCGATGGACCATTCAGAAGATAGTGAATATCTCGAGAATCCTTGCATTTATGAGAAAATGTCATGGAACACTTTATGTTAAGAATGAAAAAATCTATAAATTTTGTCACTTGTGTTTTTGCGCTTCGATATACCATTCAGAAGATAGTGAATATCTCGAGAATCCTTGCATTTATGAGAAAATGTCATGACACCTTTTATGTTTAGAATGAAAAAATCTATAAATTTTGTCATTTGTGTTTTTGCGCTTCGATGGACCATTCAGAAGATAGTGAATATCTCGAGAATCCATGCATTTATGAGAAAATGTCATGGCACCTTTTATGTTTAGAATGAAAAAATCTATACATTTTGTCACTTGTGTTTTTGCGCTTCGATGGACCATTCAGAAGATAGTGAATATCTCGAGAATCCTTGCATATATGAGAAAATGTCATGGCACACTTTATGTTAAGAATGAGAAAATCTATAAATTTTGTCACTTGTGTTTTTGCGCTTCGATGGAATATCCCGAAGATAGTGAATATCTCGAGAATCCATGCATTTATGAGAAAATGTTATGGCACACTTTATGTTGAGAATGAAAAAATCTATACATTTTGTTAGTTGTGTTTTTGCGCTTCGATGGACCATCCCGAAGATAGTGAATATCTCGAGAATCCTTGCATTTATGAGAAAATGTTATGGCACACTTTATGTTAAAAATGAAAAAATCTATGAATTTTGTCACCTGTGTTTTTGCGCGTCGATGGACCATCCCGAAGATAGTGAATATCTCGAGAATCCATGCATTTATGAGAAAATGTTATGGCACACTTTATGTTGAGAATGAAAAAATCTATACATTTTGTCACTTGTGTTTTTGGCGCTTCGATGGAATATCCCGAAGATAGTGAATATCTCGAGAATCCATGCATTTATGAGAAAATGTTATGGCACTTTTTATGTTGAGAATGAAAAAATCTATACATTTTGTCACCTGTGTTTTTGCGCGTCGATGGACCATCCCGAAGATAGTGAATATCTCGAGAATCCTTGCATTTATGAGAAAATGATATGGCACGCTTTATGTTAAAAATGAAAAAATCTATGAATTTTGTCACCTGTGTTTTTGCGCGTCGATGGACCATCCCGAAGATAGTGAATATCTCGAGAATCCATGCATTCATGAGAAAATGTCATGGGACCTTTTATGTTTAGAATGAAAAAATCTATAAATTTTGTCAACTGTGTTTTTGCGCTTCGATGGACCATTCAGAAGATAGTGAATATCTCGAGAATCCTTGCATATATGAGAAAATGTCATGGCACACTTTATGTTAAGAATGAGAAAATCTATAAATTTTGTCACTTGTGTTTTTGGCGCTTCGATGGAATATCCCGAAGATAGTGAATATCTCGAGAATCCATGCATTTATGAGAAAATGTTATGGCACTTTTTATGTTGAGAATGAAAAAATCTATACATTTTGTCACCTGTGTTTTTGCGCGTCGATGGACCATCCCGAAGATAGTGAATATCTCGAGAATCCGTGCATTTATGAGAAAATGATATGGCACGCTTTATGTTAAAAATGAAAAAATCTATGAATTTTGTCACCTGTGTTTTTGCGCGTCGATGGACCATCCCGAAGATAGTGAATATCTCGAGAATCCATGCATTCATGAGAAAATGTCATGGGACCTTTTATGTTTAGAATGAAAAAATCTATAAATTTTGTCAACTGTGTTTTTGCGCTTCGATGGACCATTCAGAAGATAGTGAATATCTCGAGAATCCTTGCATATATGAGAAAATGTCATGGCACACTTTATGTTAAGAATGAAAAAATCTATAAATTTTGTCACTTGTGTTTTTGCGCTTCGATGAACCATTCAGAAGATAGTGAATATCTCGAGAATCCTTGCATATATGAGAAAATGTCATGGCACACTTTATGTTAAGAATGAAAAAATCTATAAATTTTGTCAGTTGTGTTTTTGCGCTTCGATGGACCATCTCGAACATAGTGAATATCTCGAGAATCCTTGCATTTGTGAGAAAATGTTATGGCACACTTTATGTTAAAAATGAAAAAATCTATAAATTTTGTCACCTGTGTTTTTGCGCGTCGATGAACCATCCCGAAGATAGTGAATATCTCGAGAATCCTTGCATATATGAGAAAATGTCATGGCACACTTTATGTTAAGAATGAAAAAATCTATACATTTTGTCACTAGTGTTTTTGCGCTTCGTTGGACCATCCCGAAGATAGTGAATATCTCGAGAATCCTTGCATATATGAGAAAATGTCATGGCACACTTTATGTTAAGAATGAAAAAATCTATACATTTTGTCACTAGTGTTTTTGCGCTTCGATGGACCTTCCCGAAGATAGTGAATATCTCGAGAATCCTTGCATTTATGAGAACATGTTATGGCACACTTAATGTTAAGAATGAAAAAATCTATACATTTTGTCACTTGTGTTTTTGCGCTTCGATGTACCATTCGGAAGATAGTGAATATCTTGAGAATCCTTGCATATATGAGAAAATGTCATGGCACACTTTATGTTGAGAATCAAAAAATCTATAGATTTTGTCACGTGTGTTTTTGCGCTTAGATGTACCATTCGGAAGATAGTGAATATCTCGAGAATCCTTGCATTTATGAGAACATGTTATGGCACACTTAATGTTAAGAATGAAAAAATCTATAGATATTCGATGTACCATTCGGAAGATAGTGAATATCTCGAGAATCCTTGCATATATGAGAAAATGTCATGGCACACTTTATGTTAAGAATGAAAAAATCTATAAATGTTGTCACTTGTGTTTTTGCGCTTCGATGGACCATTCAGAAGATAGTGAATATTTCGAGAATCCTTGCAAATATGAGAAAATGTCATGGCACACTTTATGTTGAGAATGAAAAAATATATAAATTTTGTCAGTTGTGTTTTTGGGCTCCGATGGACCATCTCGAAGATAGTGAATATCTCGAGAATCCTTGCATTTATGAGAAAATGTTATGGCACACTTTATGTTAAGAATGAAAAAATCTATAAATTTTGTCACTTGTGTTTTTGCGCTTCGATGGACCATTCAGAAGATAGTGAATATCTCGACAATCCTTGCATATATGAGAAAATGTCATGGCACACTTTATGTTAAGAATGAAAAAAAACTATACATTTTGTCAGTTGTGTTTTTGCGCTTCGATGGACCATTCAGAAGATAGTGAATATCTCGAGAATCCTTGCATTTATGAGAAAATGTCATGGCACACTTTATGTTAAGAATGAAAAAATCTATAAATTTTGTCACTTGTGTTTTTGCGCTTCGATATACCATTCAGAAGATAGTGAATATCTCGAGAATCCTTGCATTTATGAGAAAATGTCATGACACCTTTTATGTTTAGAATGAAAAAATCTATAAATTTTGTCATTTGTGTTTTTGCGCTTCGATGGACCAGTCAGAAGATAGTGAATATCTCGAGAATCCATGCATTTATGAGAAAATGTCATGGCACCTTTTATGTTTAGAATGAAAAAATCTATACATTTTGTCACTTGTGTTTTTGCGCTTCGATGGACCATTCAGAAGATAGTGAATATCTCGAGAATCCTTGCATATATGAGAAAATGTCATGGCACACTTTATGTTAAGAATGAAAAAATCTATAAATTTTGTCACTTGTGTTTTTGCGCTTCGATGGAATATCCCGAAGATAGTGAATATCTCGAGAATCCATGCATTTATGAGAAAATGTTATGGCACACTTTATGTTGAGAATGAAAAAATATATACATTTTGTTAGTTGTGTTTTTGCGCTTCGATGGACCATCCCGAAGATAGTGAATATCTCGAGAATCCTTGCATTTATGAGAAAATGTTATGGCACACTTTATGTTAAAAATGAAAAAATCTATGAATTTTGTCACCTGTGTTTTTGCGCGTCGATGGACCATCCCGAAGATAGTGAATATCTCGAGAATCCATGCATTTATGAGAAAATGTTATGGCACACTTTATGTTGAGAATGAAAAAATCTATACATTTTGTCAGTTGTGTTTTTGCGCTTCGATGGACCATTCAGAAGATAGTGAATATCTCGAGAATCCTTGCATTTATGAGAAGATGTCATGGCACACTTTATGTTAAGAATGAAAAAATCAATAAATTTTGTCACTTGTGTTTTTGGCGCTTCGATGGAATATCCCGAAGATAGTGAATATCTCGAGAATCCATGCATTTATGAGAAAATGTTATGGCACACTTTATGTTGAGAATGAAAAAATCTATACATTTTGTCACCTGTGTTTTTGCGCGTCGATGGACCATCCCGAAGATAGTGAATATCTCGAGAATCCTTGCATTTATGAGAAAATGTTATGGCACACTTTATGTTAAAAATGAAAAAATCTATGAATTTTGTCACCTGTGTTTTTGCGCGTCGATGGACCATCCCGAAGATAGTGAATATCTCGAGAATCCATGCATTCATGAGAAAATGTCATGGGACCTTTTATGTTTAGAATGAAAAAATCTATAAATTTTGTCAACTGTGTTTTTGCGCTTCGATGGACCATTCAGAAGATAGTGAATATCTCGAGAATCCTTGCATATATGAGAAAATGTCATGGCACACTTTATGTTAAGAATGAAAAAATCTATAGATTTTGTCACTTGTGTTTTTGCGCTTCGATGGACCATTCAGAAGATAGTGAATATCTCGAGAATCCTTGCATATATGAGAAAATGTCATGGCCCACTTTATGTTAAGAATGAAAAAATCTATAAATTTTGTCGGTTGTGTTTTTGCGCTTCGATGGACCATCTCGAACATAGTGAATATCTCGAGAATCCTTGCATTTGTGAGAAAATGTTATGGCACACTTTATGTTAAAAATGAAAAAATCTATAAATTTTGTCACCTGTGTTTTTGCGCGTCGATGGACCGTCCCGAAGATAGTGAATATCTCGAGAATCCTTGCATATATGAGAAAATGTCATGGCACACTTTATGTTAAGAATGAAAAAATCTATACATTTTGTCACCAGTGTTTTTGCGCTTTGTTGGACCATCCCGAAGATAGTGAATATCTCGAGAATCCTTGCATATATGAGAAAATGTCATGGCACACTTTATGTTAAGAATGAAAAAATCTATACATTTTGTCACTAGTGTTTTTGCGCTTCGATGGACCTTCCCGAAGATAGTGAATATCTCGAGAATCCTTGCATTTATGAGAACATGTTATGGCACACTTAATGTTAAGAATGAAAAAATCTATACATTTTGTCACTTGTGTTTTTGCGCTTCGATGTACCATTCGGAAGATAGTGAATATCTCGAGAATCCTTGCATATATGAGAAAATGTCATGGCACACTTTATGTTAAGAATGAAAAAATCTATACATTTTGTCACTAGTGTTTTTGCGCTTCGATGGACCTTCCCGAAGATAGTGAACATCTCGAGAATCCTTGCATTTATGAGAACATGTTATGGCACACTTAATGTTAAGAATGAAAAAATCTATACATTTTGTCACTTGTGTTTTTGCGCTTCGATGTATCATTCGGAAGATAGTGAATATCTCGAGAATCCTTGCATATATGAGAAAATGTCATGGCACAAATTATGTTGAGAATGAAAAAATCAATGCATTTTGTCACTTGTGTTTTTGCGCTTCGATGGACCATCCCGAAGATAGTGAATATCTCGAGAATCCATGCATTTATGAGAAAATGTCATGGCACACTTTATGTTAAGAATGAAAAAAACGATACATTTTGTCAGTTGTGTTTTTGCGCTTCGATGGACCATTCAGAAGATAGTGAATATCTCGAGAATCCTTGCATTTATGAGAAAATGTCATGGCACCTTTTATGTTAAGAATGAAAAAATCTATAAATTTTGTCGATTGTGTTTTTGCGCTTTGATGGACCATTCAGAAGATAGTGAATATCTCGAGAATCCTTGCATATATGAGAAAATGTCATGGCACACTTTATGTTAAGAATGAAAAAATCTATAAATTTTTTAACTTGTGTTTTTGCGCTTCGATGGACCATCCCGAAGATAGTGAATATCTCGAGAATCCATGCATTTATGAGAAAATGTTATGGCACACCTTATGTTGAGAATGAAAAAATCTATACATTTTGTCAGTTGTGTTTTTGCGCTTCGATGGACCATCCCGAAGATAGTGAATATCTCGAGAATCCTTGCATTTATGAGAAAATGTTATGGCACACTTTATGTTAAAAATGAAAAAATCTATAAATTTTGTCACCTGTGTTTTTGCGCGTCGATGGACCATCCCGAAGATAGTGAATATCTCGAGAATCCATGCATTTATGAGAAAATGTCATGGCACACTTTATGTTGAGAATGAAAAAATCTATACATTTTGTCGGTTGTGTTTTTGCGCTTCGATGGACCATTCAGAAGATAGTGAATATCTCGAGAATCCTTGCATTTATGAGAAAATGTCATGGCACACTTTATGTTAAGAATGAAAAAATCTATAAATTTTGTCACTTGTGTTTTTGCGCTTCGATGGACCATTCAGAAGATAGTGAATATCTCGAGAACCCTTGCATTTATGAGAAAATGTCATGGCACCTTTTATGTTTAGAATGAAAAAATCTATAAATTTTGTCACCTGTGTTTTTGCGCTTCGATAGACCATTCAGAAGATAGTGAATATCTCGAGAATCCTTGCATATATGAGAAAATGTCATGGCACACTTTATGTTAAGAATGAAAAAATCTATAAACTCTGTCACTTGTGTTTTTGCGCTTCGATGGACCATCTCGGAGATAGTGAATATCTCGAGAATCCTTGCATTTATGAGAAAATGTTATGGCACACTTTATGTTAAGAATGAAAAAATCTATAAATTTTGTCACTTGTGTTTTTGCGCTTCGATGGAACATCCAGAAGATAGTGAATATCTCGAGAATCCTTGCATTCATGAGAAAATGTTATGGCACACTTCATGTTAGGAATGAAAAAATCTCTAAATTTTGTCACCTGTGTTTTTGTCACCAGTGTTTTTGCGCTTCGATCGACCATTCAGAAGATAGTGGATATCTCGAGAATCCTTGCATATATGAGAAAATGTCATGGCACTTTTTATGTTAGGAATGAAAAAATCTATAAATTTTGTCACCTGTGTTTTTGCGCTTCGATGGACCATTCAGAAGATAGTGAATATCTCGAGAATCCTTGCATTTATGAGAACATGTTATGGCACACTTAATGTTAAGAATGAAAAAATCTATACATTTTGTCACCAGTGTTTTTGCGCTTCGATGGACCTTCCCGAAGATAGTGAATATCTCGAGAATCCTTGCATTTATGAGAACATGTTATGGCACACTTAATGTTAAGAATGAAAAAATCAATACATTTTGTCACTTGTGTTTTTGCGCTTCGATGTATCATTCGGAAGATAGTGAATATCTCGAGAATCCTTGCATATATGAGAAAATGTCATGGCTCACTTTATGTTAAGAATGAAAAAATCTATACATTTTGTCACTAGTGTTTTTGCGCTTCGATGGACCTTCCCGAAGATAGTGAATATCTCGAGAATCCTTGCATTTATGAGAACATGTTATGGCACACTTAATGTTAAGAATGAAAAAATCAATACATTTTGTCACTTGTGTTTTTGCGCTTCGATGTATCATTCGGAAGATAGTGAATATCTCGAGAATCCTTGCATATATGAGAAAATGTCATGGCACAAATTATGTTGAGAATGAAAAAATCTATGCATTTTGTCACCTGTGTTTTTGTCACCAGTGTTTTTGCGCTTCGATCGACCATTCAGAAGATAGTGAATATCTCGAGAATCCTTGCATATATGAGAAAATGTCATGGCACTTTTTATGTTAGGAATGAAAAAATCTATAAATTTTGACACTTGTGTTTTTGCGCTTCGATGGACCATTCAGAAGATAGTGAATATCTCGAGAATCCTTGCATTTATGAGAACATGTTATGGCACACTCAATGTTAAGAATGAAAAAATCTATACATTTTGTCACTAGTGTTTTTGCGATTCGATGGACCTTCCCGAAGATAGTGAATATCTCGAGAATCCTTGCATTTATGAGAACATGTTATGGCACACTTAATGTTAAGAATAAAAAAATCAATACATTTTGTCACTTGTGTTTTTGCGCTTCGATGTATCATTCGGAAGATAGTGAATATCTCGAGAATCCTTGCATATATGAGAAAATGTCATGGCTCACTTTATGTTAAGAATGAAAAAATCTATACATTTTGTCACTAGTGTTTTTGCGCTTCGATGGACCTTCCCGAAGATAGTGAATATCTCGAGAATCCTTGCATTTATGAGAACATGTTATGGCACACTTAATGTTAAGAATGAAAAAATCAATACATTTTGTCACTTGTGTTTTTGCGCTTCGATGTATCATTCGGCAGATAGTGAATATCTCGAGAATCCTTGCATATATGAGAAAATGTCATGGCACAAATTATGTTGAGAATGAAAAAATCTATGCATTTTGTCACTTGTGTTTTTGCGCTTCGATGGACCATCCCGAAGATAGTGAATATCTCGAGAATCCATGCATTTATGAGAAAATGTTATGGCACCTTTTATGTTTAGAATGAAAAAATCTATAAATTTTGTCACTTGTGTTTTTGCGCTTCGATGGACCATTCAGAAGATAGTGAATATCTCGACAATCCTTGCATATATGAGAAAATGTCATGGCACACTTTATGTTAAGAATGAAAAATACGATACATTTTGTCAGTTGTGTTTTTTGCTTCGATGGACCATTCAGAAGATCGTGAATATCTCGAGAATCCTTGCATTTATGAGAAAATGTCATGGCACCATTTATGTTTAGAATGAAAAAATCTATAAATTTTGTCAATTGTGTTTTTGCGCTTTGATGAACCATTCAGAAGATAGTGAATATCTCGAGAATCCTTGCATATATGAGAAAATGTCATGGCACACTTTATGTTAAGAATGAAAAAATCTATAAATTTTTTCACTTGTGTTTTTGCGCTTCGATGGACCATCCCGAAGATAGTGAATATCTCGAGAATCCATGCATTTATGAGAAAATGTTATGGCACACCTTATGTTGAGAATGAAAAAATCTATACATTTTGTCAGTTGTGTTTTTGCGCTTCGATGGACCATCCCGAAGATAGTGAATATCTCGAGAATCCTTGCATTTATGAGAAAATGGTATGGCACACTTTATGTTAAGAATGAAAAAATCTATAAATTTTTTCACTTGTGTTTTTGCGCTTCGATGGACCATCCCGAAAATAGTGAATATCTCGAGAATCCATGCATTTATGAGAAAATGTTATGGCACACCTTATGTTGAGAATGAAAAAATCTATACATTTTGTCAGTTGTGTTTTTGCGCGTCGATGGACCATCCCGAAGATAGTGAATATCTCGAGAATCCATGCATTTATGAGAAAATGTTATGGCACACTTTATGTTGAGAATGAAAAAATCTATACATTTTGTCAGTTGTGTTTTTGCGCTTCGATGGACCATTCAGAAGATAGTGAATATCTCGAGAATCCTTGCATTTATGAGAAAATGTCATGGCACACTTTATGTTAAGAATGAAAAAATCTATAAATTTTGTCACTTGTGTTTTTGCGCTTCGATGGACCATTCAGAAGATAGTGAATATCTCGAGAATCCTTGCATTTATGAGAAAATGTCATGGCACCTTTTATGTTTAGAATGAAAAAATCTATAAATTTTGTCACCTGTGTTTTTGCGCTTCGAAAGACCATTCAGAAGATAGTGAATATCTCGAGAATCCTTGCATATATGAGAAAATGTCATGGCACACTTTATGTTATGAATGAAAAAATCTATGAATTTTGTCACCTGTGTTTTTGCGCGTCGATGGACCATCCCGAAGATAGTGAATATCTCGAGAATCCATGCATTCATGAGAAAATGTTATGGCACACTTTATGTTAAGAATGAAAAAATCTATAAATTTTGTCACTTGTGTTTTTGCGCTTCGATGGACCATTCAGAAGATAGTGAATATCTCGAGAATCCTTGCATTTATGAGAAAATGTCATGGCACCTTTTATGTTTAGAATGAAAAAATCTATAAATTTTGTCACCTGTGTTTTTGCGCTTCGATGGACCATTCAGAAGATAGTGAATATCTCGAGAATCCTTGCATATATGAGAAAATGTCATGGCACACTTTATGTTAAGAATGAAAAAATCTATACATTTTGTCACTTGTGTTTTTGCGCTTCGATGTACCATTCGGAAGATAGTGAATATCTCGAGAATCCTTGCATTCATGAGAACATGTTATGGCACACTTAATGTTAGGAATGAAAAAATCTATACATTTTGTCACTTGTGTTTTTGCGCTTCGATGTATCATTCGGAAGATAGTGAATATCTCGAGAATCCTTGCATATATGAGAAAATGTCATGGCACAAATTATGTTGAGAATGAAAAAATCAATGCATTTTGTCACTTGTGTTTTTGCGCTTCGATGGACCATCCCGAGGATAGTGAATATCTCGAGAATCCATGCATTTATGAGAAAATGTTATGGCACCTTTTATGTTTAGAATGAAAAAATCTATAAATTTTGTCACTTGTGTTTTTGCGCTTCGATGGACCATTCAGAAGATAGTGAATATCTCGACAATCCTTGCATATATGAGAAAATGTCATGGCACACTTTATGTTAAGAATGAAAAAAACGATACATTTTGTAAGTTGTGTTTTTGCGCTTCGATGGACCATTCAGAAGATAGTGAATATCTCGAGAATCCTTGCATTTATGAGAAAATGTCATGGCACCTTTTATGTTTAGAATGAAAAAATCTATAAATTTTGTCAATTGTGTTTTTGCGCTTCGATGGACCATTCAGAAGATAGTGAATATCTCGAGAATCCTTGCATATACGAAAAAATGTCATGGCACACTTTATGTTAAGAATGAAAAAATCTATAGATTTTTTCACTTGTGTTTTTGCGCTTTGATGGACCATCCCAAAGATAGTGAATATCTCGAGAATCCATGCATTAATGAGAAAATGTTATGGCACACCTTATGTTGAGAATGAAAAAATCTATACATTTTGTCAGTTGTGTTTTTGCGCTTCGATGGACCATCCCGAAGATAGTGAATATCTCGAGAATCCTTGCATTTATGAGAAAATGTTATGGCAAACTTTATGTTAAAAATGAAAAAATCTATAAATTTTGTCACCTGTGTTTTTGCGCGTCGATGGACCATCCCGAAGATAGTGAATATCTCAAGAATCCATGCATTTATGAGAAAATGTTATGGTACACTTTATGTTGAGAATGAAAAAATCTATACATTTTGTCAGTTGTGTTTTTGCGCTTCGATGGACCATTCAGAAGATAGTGAATATCTCGAGAATCCTTGCATTTATGAGAAAATGTCATGGCACACTTTATGTTAAGAATGAAAAAATCTATAAATTTTGTCACTTGTGTTTTTGCGCTTCGATGGACCATTCAGAAGATAGTGAATATCTCGAGAATCCTTGCATTTATGAGAAAATGTCATGGCACCTTTTATGTTTAGAATGAAAAAATCTATAAATTTTGTCACCTGTGTTTTTGCGCTTCGATAGACCATTCAGAAGATAGTGAATATCTCGAGAATCCTTGCATATATGAGAAAATGTCATGGCACACTTTATGTTAAGAATGAAAAAATCTATAAATTTTGTCACTTGTGTTTTTGCGCTTCGATGGACCATCTCGAAGATAGTGAATATCTCGAGAATCCTTGCATTTATGAGAAAATGTTATGGCACACTTTATGTTAAAAATGAAAAAATCTATAAATTTTGTCACCTGTGTTTTTGCGCGTCGATGGACCATCCCGAAGATAGTGAATATCTCGAGAATCCATGTATTCATGAGAAAATGTTATGGCACACTTTATGTTAAGAATGAAAAAATCTATAAATTTTGTCACTTGTGTTTTTGCGCTTCGATGGACCATTCAGAAGATAGTGAATATCTCGACAATCCTTGCATATATGAGAAAATGTCATGGCACACTTTATGTTAAGAATGAAAAAAACTATACATTTTGTCAGTTGTGTTTTTGCGCTTCGATGGACCATTCAGAAGATAGTGAATATTTCGAGAATCCTTGCATTTATGAGAAAATGTCATGGCACACTTTATGTTAAAAATGAAAAAATCTATAAATTTTGTCACTTGTGTTTTTGCGCTTCGATGGACCATTCAGAAGATAGTGAATATCTCGAGAATCCTTGCATTTATGAGAAAATGTCATGGCACCTTTTATGTTTAGAATGAAAAAATCTATAAATTTTGTCACCTGTGTTTTTGCGCTTCGATGGACAATTCAGAAGATAGTGAGTATCTCGAGAATCCTTGCATATATGAGAAAATGTCATGGCACACTTTATGTTAAGAATGAAAAAATCTATAAATTTTGTCACTTGTGTTTTTGCGCTTCGATGGACCATCCCGAAGATAGTGAATATCTCGAGAATCCTTGCATTTATGAGAAAATGTTATGGCACACTTTATGTTGAGAATGAAAAAATCTATAAATTTTGTCAGTTGTGTTTTTGCGCTTCGATGGACCATCCCGAAGATAGTGAATATCTCGAGAATCCTTGCATTTATGAGAAAATGTCATGGCACCTTTTATGTTTAGAATGAAAAAATCTATAAATTTTGTCACCTGTGTTTTTGCGCTTCGATAGACCATTCAGAAGATAGTGAATATCTCGAGAATCCTTGCATATATGAGAAAATGTCATGGCACACTTTATGTTAAGAATGAAAAAATCTATAAATTTTGTCACTTGTGTTTTTGCGCTTCGATGGACCATCTCGAAGATAGTGAATATCTCGAGAATCCTTGCATTTATGAGAAAATGTTATGGCACACTTTATGTTAAAAATGAAAAAATCTATAAATTTTGTCACCTGTGTTTTTGCGCGTCGATGGACCATCCCGAAGATAGTGAATATCTCGAGAATCCATGTATTCATGAGAAAATGTTATGGCACACTTTATGTTAAGAATGAAAAAATCTATAAATTTTGTCACTTGTGTTTTTGCGCTTCGATGGACCATTCAGAAGATAGTGAATATCTCGACAATCCTTGCATATATGAGAAAATGTCATGGCACACTTTATGTTAAGAATGAAAAAAACTATACATTTTGTCAGTTGTGTTTTTGCGCTTCGATGGACCATTCAGAAGATAGTGAATATTTCGAGAATCCTTGCATTTATGAGAAAATGTCATGGCACACTTTATGTTAAAAATGAAAAAATCTATAAATTTTGTCACTTGTGTTTTTGCGCTTCGATGGACCATTCAGAAGATAGTGAATATCTCGAGAATCCTTGCATTTATGAGAAAATGTCATGGCACCTTTTATGTTTAGAATGAAAAAATCTATAAATTTTGTCACCTGTGTTTTTGCGCTTCGATGGACAATTCAGAAGATAGTGAGTATCTCGAGAATCCTTGCATATATGAGAAAATGTCATGGCACACTTTATGTTAAGAATGAAAAAATCTATAAATTTTGTCACTTGTGTTTTTGCGCTTCGATGGACCATCCCGAAGATAGTGAATATCTCGAGAATCCTTGCATTTATGAGAAAATGTTATGGCACACTTTATGTTGAGAATGAAAAAATCTATAAATTTTGTCAGTTGTGTTTTTGCGCTTCGATGGACCATCCCGAAGATAGTGAATATCTCGAGAATCCTTGCATTTATGAGAAAATGTTATGAATTACTTTATGTTAAAAATGAAAAAATCTATAAATTTTGTCACCTGTGTTTTTGCGCGTCGATGGACCATCCCGAAGATAGTGAATATCTCGAGAATCCATGCATTTATGAGAAAATGTTATGGTACACTTTATGTTGAGAATGAAAAAATCTATACATTTTGTCAGTTGTGTTTTTGCGCTTCGATGGACCATCCCGAAGATAGTGAATATCTCGAGAATCCTTGCATTTATGAGAAAATGTTATGGCAAACTTTATGTTTTGTAAAAAGTATGTATACCTAGACAAACAGTGTAAAAAAGGTTAACATTAAAAACTTAAAAAAATAAAATGTATAAGTGTAAAAGTAAAAATAAATACATCAAGGTCACAAAAATCAAGAATTATGACACAATACATGTGTTCTCAAAAGGATCTTGAATCTGTTCAAGTTGTTACATTGTTTCAATTCGTTTGGTAGCTTGTTGAATTCATAGAGTCCTTTTACAAGTAACGAATTAAGTAATTGACTGGTGTTGCACTTTTCGGTAAGTATAAAGTCATCACAATTCCTTGTACTATACTGATGAACATCTCTAAAAATCTTTATTTTATCACAGATGTATTTGGGTAGAAGTTTTATCTTGATCTTAAAAATGAATACGTTCACACTAAGTACAATTTTCTGTTCAACAGACATAAAATTCAAAACTTTCAACATCAATTTAATCGGTGTATAGCGGTCACACTTTAAAATCACCCGCATTGCTCGGTTTTGGATTTTCTGTATCCTGTCAACTTTGAATTAGATAGATAGTGAATATCTCGAGAATCCTTGCATTTATGAGAAAATGTCATGGCACACTTTATGTTGAGAATGAAAAAATCTATAAATTTTGTCACTTGAATTTTTGCGCTTCGATGGACCATTCAGAAGATAGTGAATATCTCGAGAATCCTTGCATTTATGAGAAAATGCCATGGCACCTTTTATGTTTAGAATGAAAAAATCTATAAATTTTGTCACTTGTGTTTTTGCGCTTCGATGGACCATTCAGAAGATAGTGAATATCTCGAGAATCCTTGCATATATGAGAAAATGTCATGGCACACTTTATGTTAAGAATGAAAAAATCTATAAATTTTGTCACCTGTGTTTTTGCGCTTCGATGGACCATTCAGAAGATAGTGAATATCTCGAGAATCCTTGCATATATGAGAAAATGTCATGGCACACTTTATGTTAAGAATGAAAAAATCTATAAATTTTGTCAGTTGTGTTTTTGCGCTTCGATGGACCATCTCGAAGATAGTGAATATCTCGAGAATCCTTGCATTCATGAGAAAATGTTATGGCACACTTTATGTTAAAAATGAAAAAATCTATAAATTTTGTCACCTGTGTTTTTGCGCGTCGATGGACCATCCCGAAGATAGTGAATATCTCGAGAATCCTTGCATATATGAGAAAATGTCATGTTACACTTTATGTTAAGAATGAAAAAATCTATAAATTTTGTCACCTGTGTTTTTGCGCTTCGATAGACCATTCAGAAGATAGTGAATATCTCGAGAATCCTTGCATATATGAGAAAATGTCATGGCACACTTTATGTTAAGAATGAAAAAATCTATAAATTTTGTCACTTGTGTTTTTGCGCTTCGATGGACCATCTCGAAGATAGTGAATATCTCGAGAATCCCTGCATTCATGAGAAAATGTTATGGCACACTTTATGTTAAGAATGAAAAAATCTATAAATTTTGTCACCTGTGTTTTTGCGCGTCGATGGACCATCCCGAAGATAGTGAATATCTCGAGAATCCATGCATTCATGAGAAAATGTTATGGCACACTTTATGTTAAGAATGAAAAAATCTATAAATTTTGTCACTTGTGTTTTTGCGCTTCGATGGACCATTCAGAAGATAGTGAATATCTCGACAATCCTTGCATATATGAGAAAATGTCATGGCACACTTTATGTTAAGAATGAAAAAAACTATACATCTTGTCAGTTGTGTTTTTGCGCTTCGATGGACCATTCAGAAGATAGTGAATATCTCGAGAATCCTTGCATTTATGAGAAAATGTCATGGCACACTTTATGTTAAGAATGAAAAAATCTATAAATTTTGTCACCTGTGTTTTTGCCCTTCGATGGACCATTCAGAAGATAGTGAATATGTCGAGAATCCTTGCATTTATGAGAAAATGTCATGGCACCTTTTATGTTAAGAATGAAAAAATCTATAAATTTTGTCACCTGTGTTTTTGCGCTTCGATGGACCATTCAGAAGATAGTGAATATCTCGAGAATCCTTGCATATAATATGAGAAAATGTCATGGCACACTTTATGTTAAGAATGAAAAAATCTATGAATTTTTTCACTTGTGTTTTTGCGCTTCGATGGACCATCCCGAAGATAGTGAATATCTCGAGAATCCATGCATTTATGAGAAAATGTTATGGCACACCTTATGTTGAGAATGAAAAAATCTATACATTTTGTCAGTTGTGTTTTTGCGCTTCGATGGACCATCCCGAAGATAGTGAATATCTCGAGAATCCTTGCATTTATGAGAAAATGTTATGGCACACTTTATGTTAAAAATGAAAAAATCTATAAATTTTGTCACCTGTGTTTTTGCGCGTCGATGGACCATCCCGAAGATAGTGAATATCTCGAGAATCCATGCATTTATGAGAAAATGTTATGGCACACTTTATGTTGAGAATGAAAAAATCTATACATTTTGTCAGTTGTGTTTTTGCGCTTCGATGGACCATTTAGAAGATAGTGAATATCTCGAGAATCCTTGCATTTATGAGAAAATGTCATGGCACACTTTATATGTTAAGAATGAAAAAATCTATAAATTTTGTCACTTGTGTTTTTGCGCTTCGATGGACCATTCAGAAGATAGTGAATATCTCGAGAATCCTAGCATTTATGAGAAAATGTTATGGCACCTTTTATGTTTAGAATGAAAAAATCTATAAATTTTGTCACCTGTGTTTTTGCGCTTCGATAGACCATTCAGAAGATAGTGAATATCTCGAGAATCCTTGCATATATGAGAAAATGTCATGGCACACTTTATGTTAAGAATGAAAAAATCTATAAATTTTGTCACTTGTGTTTTTGCGCTTCGATGGACCATCTCGAAGATAGTGAATATCTCGAGAATCCTTGCATTTATGAGAAAATGTTATGGAACACTTTATGTTAAAAATGAAAAAATCTATAAATTTTGTCACCTGTGTTTTTGCGCGTCGATGGACCATCCCGAAGATAGTGAATATCTCGAGAATCCATGCATTCATGAGAAAATGTTATGGCACACTTTATGTTAAGAATGAAAAAATCTATAAATTTTGTCACTTGTGTTTTTGCGCTTCGATGGACCATTCAGAAGATAGTGAATATTTCGACAATCCTTGCATATATGAGAAAATGTCATGGCACACTTTATGTTAAGAATGAAAAAAACTATACATTTTGTCGGTTGTGTTTTTGCGCTTCGATGGACCATTCAGAAGATAGTGAATATCTCGAGAATCCTTGCATTTATGAGAAAATGTCATGGCTCCTTTTATGTTTAGAATGAAAAAATCTATAAATTTTGTCACCTGTGTTTTTGCGCTTCGATGGACCATTCAGAAGATAGTGAATATCTCGAGAATCCTTGCATATATGAGAAAATGTCATGGCACACTTTATGTTAAGAAAATCTATACATTTTGTCACTTGTGTTTTTGCGCTTCGATGTACCATTCGGAAGATAGTTAATATCTCGAGAATCCTTGCATATATGAGAAAATGTCATGGCACACTTTATGTTAAGAATGAAAAAATCTATACATTTTGTCACTGGTGTTTTTGCGCTTCGATGGACCTTCCCGAAGATAGTGAATATCTCGAGAATCCTTGCATTTATGAGAACATGTTATGGCACACTTAATGTTAAGAATGAAAAAATCTATACATTTTGTCACTTGTGTTTTTGCGCTTCGATGTATCATTCGGAAGATAGTGAATATCTCGAGAATCCTTGCATATATGAGAACATGTCATGGCACAAATTATGTTGAGAATGAAAAAATCTATGCATTTTGTCACTTGTGTTTTTGCGCTTCGATGGACCATCCCGAGGATAGTGAATATCTCGAGAATCCATGCATTTATGAGAAAATGTTATGGCACACCTTATGTTAAGAATGAAAAAAACGATACATTTTGTCAGTTGTGTTTTTGCGCTTCGATGGACCATTCAGAAGATAGTGAATATCTCGAGAATCCTTGCATTTATGAGAAAATGTCATGGCACCTTTTATGTTTAGAATGAAAAAATCTATAAATTTTGTCAATTGTGTTTTTGCGCTTCGATGGACCATTCAGAAGATAGTGAATATCTCGAGAATCCTTGCATATATGAGAAAATGTCATGGCACACTTTATGTTAAGAATGAAAAAATCTATAAATTTTTTCACTTGTGTTTTTGCGCTTCGATGGACCATCCCAAAGATAGTGAATATCTCGAGAATCCATGCATTTATGAGAAAATGTTATGGCACACCTTATGTTGAGAATGAAAAAATCTATACATTTTGTCAGTTGTGTTTTTGCGCTTCGATGGACCATCCCGAAGATAGTGAATATCTCGAGAATTCTTGCATTTATGAGAAAATGTTATGGCACACTTTATGTTAAGAATGAAAAAATCTATAAATTTTGTCACCTGTGTTTTTGCGCGTCGATGGACCATCCCGAAGATAGTGAATATCTCAAGAATCCATGCATTTATGAGAAAATGTTATGGCACACTTTATGTTGAGAATGAAAAAATCTATACATTTTGTCAGTTGTGTTTTTGCGCTTCGATGGACCATTCAGAAGATAGTGAATATCTCGAGAATCCTTGCATTTATGAGAAAATGTCATGGCACACTTTATGTTAAGAATGAAAAAATCTATAAATTTTGTCAATTGTGTTTTTGCGCTTCGATGGACCATTCAGAAGATAGTGAATATCTCGAGAATCCTTGCATATATGAGAAA
This sequence comes from Orchestes rusci, assembly GCA_958502075.1. Taxonomy (NCBI): domain Eukaryota; kingdom Metazoa; phylum Arthropoda; class Insecta; order Coleoptera; family Curculionidae; genus Orchestes; species Orchestes rusci. The sequence continues at coordinate 89,564,855 of OY293303.1, forward strand.
ATGTCATGGCACACTTTATGTTAAAAATGAAAAAATCTATAAATTTTGTCACCTGTGTTTTTGCGCGTCGATGGACCATCCCGAAGATAGTGAATATCTCAAGAATCCATGCATTTATGAGAAAATGTTATGGCACACTTTATGTTGAGAATGAAAAAATCTATACATTTTGTCAGTTGTGTTTTTGCGCTTCGATGGACCATTAAGAAGATAGTGAATATCTCGAGAATCCTTGCATTTATGAGAAAATGTCATGGCACACTTTATGTTAAGAATGAAAAAAATCTATAAATTTTGTCACTTGTGTTTTTGCGCTTCGATGGACCATTCAGAAGATAGTGAATATCTCGAGAATCCTTGCATATATGAGAAAATGTCATGGCACACTTTATGTTAAAAATGAAAAAATCTATAAATTTTGTCACCTGTGTTTTTGCGCGTCGATGGACCATCCCGAAGATAGTGAATATCTCAAGAATCCATGCATTTATGAGAAAATGTTATGGCACACTTTATGTTGAGAATGAAAAAATCTATACATTTTGTCAGTTGTGTTTTTGCGCTTCGATGGACCATTCAGAAGATAGTGAATATCTCGAGAATCCTTGCATTTATGAGAAAATGTCATGGCACACTTTATGTTAAGAATGAAAAAATCTATAAATTTTGTCACTTGTAATATATTGGGTTTTGTGGGGTCACTCAATAATACGACCAGCCCCGTCTATTACCAAAAGTATTCTATTTTCCAATAATTGCAATTACAATACATGTTTCACAATAATTGTTTATAATTAACCACCTGAATAATTCTTGCTTACATTGACAATAATATGTCAATGAACCTACTTACATATTACACCATTATAATGTACTGGGTGTTATTAATATTATTTGAGTATAATAATTATAATTATCTATTTCTTATTTCTATACCCTATTATTATTAGATACATATACATATACTACACCTCCTCCGTTAACAAAAAAAAACAGAAAAAAAAGACTAATCATACGCCTATAATTACCTTTCAAAATACGGTTTGATTCTATTCTTATGAACCTCCTTGATTTTATTTTTTAATTGTATCAAAATATTTGGTGCCCTGTCCTCAATAACTACATATGGACCGTTAAACAACGCCTCCATTTTTGTTCCAACTTCGTTTTTTAGTAAAACTTTATCCCCTGGATTATACGTTACTGAATTAGTTTTATAGTCATATTTGTTTTTTCTTTTCATTTTAGAGTTAATCAAATTATCTCTAGCCTCCGCTTGCGCCTGCTGTAACCGAAATTTTAATTCTAACGGATAGCTGTCAAAGTTATAAAGAGGGTCGATTTGTTTTTTCAAATGCGATGGTAAATTACAAACCTTACCAAAAACCAACTCGTATGGGGTATACTTTGTTTCACTATGCACAGTAGTATTGAAGGCAAAACTCCAAAAATGAACCCAAGAGCTCCAAGAATCTGGAAACTTACCACACTGCATTCTTAAAAACGCGCCTAAACTTTTGTGTGTGTTTTCCAAACTTCCCAAAGTTTGATGATGATACGACGTTGAAGAAATGTGCTTTACTTTAAGGATTGCGCAAATTTCTTCAAAAATTGTCGCCATAAACTCTGAACCTTGGTCTGAAACAATAGTTTGCGGAATCCCAAAACGTAGGATGAAATTTTCAACTAAACTTTTCGCAACTGTTGCTGCTTCCTTATTATTAATTGGGTAGCATTCCACAAACTTGGTTAATTCACATTGTAGGGTAAGTATATATTGGTTATTATCGCAATCTACCGGTAGTGGACCAACAAGATCCAAAAAAACTTTTTGGAAGGCTGATGTGGCGGTTGTAGTAATTGTCATAGGCTCCACATAAGGCCTTGAATGTTTACACCTCTGACACTCATCACAACGCTTAACAAAATCTTGTACATCTTTTTGTAAGCCATTCCAAAAATAGAATTTTTTGATATTGTTGTACATACGATTCATACCTGCATGTCCTCCACTTGGCAGAATGTGAAAGTCGTTTAAAATAATTTGTCTCATTTCTTTGTCTTGTATTTTGTGCACATCTTTTATTATCGATAATCTCAAATTCATATTTTTAATTCTTCTAGGATCCTCTAACATACTTTCAATCAATAGTTGATTATTCAAACTTTTCAATATAACTATTTCCGGAATTTCAAACATTTAGCAAATTTCTTTCAAGTCCCTCAACGATGCACCAAATGCTAACGCTGATCGAGTTTTCTTAAATATAATTGCGTTGTCATTTTTCGAATAAATGACATTTTTTAAACAGTAATTGTCTTTGTTTATATTTTTATTAAAGTCATGTTCAGACGTGACGTAAGCCTCAACGTAATTTTTAGGCGGTTTCAATAGCTCTACCACTCCAGGGTGATCAAGTCTTTCGTGTGAAGTACTACTGAAACTCCTATCGTCAACAGATTTGGCTTGTTGTCTAGTAATAGCGAACATATTACCTACACTGCTCGACATGTTTTTTAATTCATCTGACGAGATTGTGATGCGTGACAATGCGTCTGCTGCCACATTAGTCTTTCCCTTTAAATACCTGACTTCAAATGTATATTCTTCTAAAAGTAACCTGAACTTGGTTAACCGACTAGATGGATTCGTCATACCGAATAAGTAAACTAACGGTCTATGATCTGTATATATAATAAACTTCCTCCCATACAGATAAGTTCTGAAAGTCTAAACTGCAAAACAAATTGCCAAAAGTTCTTTATCTATAACTGGATAGTTCCTTTCATGACTATTCAGACTTCTACTGGCATAGGCGACAGGTTTGTCATCATTATTAGACAAAACTGCTCCTAATGCTACATTTGATGCGTCAGTCTTAATAATAAATGTGTTTGATTCAGAAAAATCTGGGTACTGCAAGACTGGAGGGTTAACTAGTGCTTGTTTTAATGTTTCAAAAGCTTGTTGACAACGTGAATCCCATGTGAATTGTACCCCCTTTCTACTCAAATAATTGAGAGGTGAAGCTATTTCTGCAAAGTTTGCTATATGCTTTCTATAGTAATTTGCAAAAGCAACAAAACGTTTGGTTTCAGTGGAGTCTTTTGGTACTGGAAAATTTAAAATTGTCCTAGTCTTTTCCGGATCAGGAGCTACCCCTTCTTTCGATATCAGATGACCTAGATATAAAATTTCTCTTTTAAGGAAATCACATTTTCTTGGATTTAGTTTCAAGTTGACTTGCCGCAATCTGTCTAATATTTTTACTAAATTTTGATTATGATGAGCCAAACTGTTCCCAAACACAACTAGATCGTCCAGATAAACAAAACACGATGAATTATTTAAGCCTGCCATTGCTATTGACATAGCCCTTGAGAAAGAACTCGGACTTATCTTTAGACCCATTGGTAGTCTTGTCATTTGAAATTGCCCTTTATCGGTGACAAAGGCAGTACACTGTCTGCTTTCTTTCTCAAGTTCTATTTGGTAATAACCTTGTGATAAGTCTAGATGCGTAAAATAGATCGCTCCCGACAATGAATCTAAAATATCTGTTATGCAAGGCAAGGGAAATTTATCATCTTGAATGCAGTCATTTAAACGTCTGTAATCCAAAACTAAACGCCATTTCTTATTTCCCTTTTCGTCCGCATGCTTCGGTACCACTAATAAGGGAGAGGACCACGGTGACTTTGCCTCTTCTATTATACCATTTTTCAACATGTCCTTTACCTGTCTATTTACTTCTTCCCTCTGGACTGTGGCAACCTGTATGGTTTAACATATACGGGTGCCGAATAAGGGTGTAAGTTAATATTTTGTCTATAAATGTTTGTAGTCGTAAAAGAGTCGTTATCTAAGTAAAACACATCTGAATATTTTGAGCAAATTTTTTGAATTGAATACTTCTCGGATAGCTGTAAATGATCCAGTTTCAACATGCCTAAAATCTCCTCTATTCTATCGACAGTTTTATCAGTATCATTGAAGGTGCAGATTTCATACTCGTCAAGTGGATTTATTTTTGGTCTGAAATTTTTTAATTGTACTTCACTCTCACGTACATTTAGAATTCGAACTGGAATCTTATTGAACTTTGGGCTAGCTGCTGCACTAGCAACAAAAATTCCTTCGGATAGTTCCTAAGGTAAAATCATGCAATCATGATTTGTGCTAACGTCAGTAGTAAGGGCTATGTCACTCCTGGCTCACTTTTTGCAATTACAATGAATTGGTGGAAGCGCCAGGGCGTAGCCAAATGTCCATCAGTCAGACGTTACGTGAGAGCCAATTTGCATATTTATGATAAGATTTCGAATGTGACCTTTGATCTTGACCCCCTTGCTTAACCCCCGTTCGACAGGAAGACGTGACGTCAGAGCCAATTTACATAATTATGATAAGATTGTGACCTTTGGTCGCGACCCCCATTAGGGTGTTGAGCCCCGTTCGACAGGTTAGAAAAAACTGCAGAATAAACGAAATTTTTGAATACAATGCACATCAAGTATTTCTTTTGAGATATCTGCATTTGGTGCGGTTGCGATCCCAATCAGGTGACCTCCGTTCGATGGTGTTATCAGTTGCTACGTCAGAGCCTAGCTTTATTGTGATGGTGTATCAAAAGGTTTGGATCACGTGGGAGGTGGGGTTGAATCATGTGGTGATGAGGGATGTGAACTAATTCTGACTAGTTCTTCACTCAAGATGTCGCATTTCTGTTGTGAGAAAAAATGTTTTGTCACCCCGAATGTACAAGTCGATGGCTTAGCATGCTCCGAATGCGAATCATATAGTTTTTGTTGTTGCAAATGCACCTCACATCTACCATCTAAAAGTCATATTGAAATAACCATCAATGCAGTTCGTATGAGTGGTAATTTGCGATGGATTGTAGAACGTTACTGCCACTCTACAAAATCAGACATGGGTGAATTTATCTGCGATAAAAATCCAATGATACATCCAGAGATGTTGAGCGCTGAAGTGAGTCAGCAGTTGAGTGTAAGACGATGGACAAAACCACAACAGTTCTGAATTTAGGTTGAATGTGGTTTTCATATCGATAACAGGTCTCATTAACTACAACAGCAACAAAACAAGAAAACAAGAAAACAAGAAAACAAGACAACAAGAAAACAAGAAAACAAGAAAACAAGAACACAAGAAAACAAGATAACAAGAAAACAAGAAAACATGAAAACAAGAACACAAGAAAACAAGAAAACAAGATAACAAAAAAGAACAATAGATATACTAGACCGGTTCTGCGGCAATGTCGACCATTTTTACATGTAAATTCCCATAAGAAAATCTTAGCTCGGATTCTGCATTTTTGTGTACCGTTCAAGGTCATTATGCGATGACGTTACTCCGATGAAAAAGTACTGGTGTGTCTGGGGTTTGAACCCGCGGTCTTTAGATTGGGATGTGACTGTCTTAACCAATCAGCCACAGACGCCAGTTACAAAATGAGGTGTGATGTAGGTAGACAATGTAGACATGATTGTGTTTGGGTATACGGGTGGACATTGGGAAATGAACAATAAAAGAATTATCTACTAGCAAGTGTTTTTATTGAATAACAAGATATTACAATACATTATTTTTCATAACCCATGAATTATGTGAATTATTCATGCCCAACCATTTAACATAAACTTTATTTCCCTTCCGTCTTAGAATCTTTTCTACCAAATACACGTCAGGATGTTTAACTTTTTGCAACTCCTCCTTATAAAATGCACCCTGTATCTCTTCACCTCTATGATCCTCCAATATGTAGGTTGTTGGATTTGTGATTTTTATTTTTTTAATCACAAAGATTTCATTTGACCAGTTAGGTGTATACCCTTTTGAAAACATCTCACGAAACTTACTTATTCGCACATAGTCTCCCTTTTCATATTTGGAAGGATTCACTGTTTTTATACGACCATAAACTTTTGATAGTAGATGCTTTCCATGTTTTTTAGATACTTGTATAGGTTTCATTCCAATAACAGAATGTTTGGTATTATTGTATTCTGATACTATCTCAGGTAATATTTTTAACCATTTATAGTTTCCCTGCAAACTGAATTTTTTCCACATTCTGTTTTTCAATGTTCTGTTCACCCTTTCTACGATGCTAGCTTTCATATTGGAAAATGTTGAGTAGTGATTGATGTTGAATTTTTTCATCAAATCTTGGAACTCTGTATTAAAAAATTCCTTTCCATGATCTGTTTGCAAATTTTTGGGAGGTGTTTTTACACTATTTAAAATTAATTTCATGGCTGTGGTTACATCTTTAGCAGTCTTTGTTTTGACAGGAATTGCCCAAACAAATTTTGAAAACACATTAATTATGACTAAAATATATCTATATCCTTTGTTTATTTTTGAATATGGTTGCATTTCAACTAAATCTGCTTGAAAAAGATCATTGATCCCCTTTACAATTACTGCTCTTCTTTTGAAAAATCTTCTTGCTGGTTTGTGTAGCTCATCCACCACATCTTCTTTGATAGTATTCATTATTGAACTGTTTTATTTTCAATCAATACAGGACATTTTATTTGTAAGTCACCATAAAATTCTCATACTAAATGTTTAGATAAGCGAAGCTTCAATTCTGGAGACATACTGAGCATCATTTAGAGAAATAAATGGTTTATATAATCATTTGAGAACATGCGAATTACAATTGCTTGACTAATTTTGTTGAAGGATTATAGCTGAATAATTTATCAAGTAAAAATCAGACCATATACTGATGAATCCTTTTTGTATTATTATTTGTTTCAAATTCAACTCTCAAACAAAACAGTGCCTGCTTGAATTGTTTCTTTGTGATGAGTGTGATTGGACACCTATTTTAAAGTTTTGAGGGTTGAAAATTTGTGAATACCTACCTGTAAATATTTATAAAAAGGTGTTTGAAATAAAATAAAAAATGAAATCAAAAATGTGATTTATTCAATCATTAAACATGTTTTATACAAATTATAAACATTAGTAAGTGCACACATTGCAGGTGATGATAAATGGTATAGACAATGTGGTTTTTCCAACGATAAGGATGGATTGTCATCAAGTTCGATAACGGGCTTCGATGAATATTTCCCAATGTATTGCGCCTTTTCTTTTCCTTTCACGTAAACATGATCCACGTTTCTTGTTATATTTTTCACAATGTTGGAAAACTTATGTGATTGCGTAAATCCTTCATTCCATGAAATACAATGATGATTTTTCATCAACCAGTTTGCTTGTTCACACAGTTCTGGAGGCAAGTGTTCCATAGAAAAGGGGGATCTAAATATATAATGACATATTTTGACTCCATCATAGGCAGCCAGTTCTTTAGGAATAAATTTTTTGTTTTCAATTATAAATCCTTGTACATCCAAAACGAGTAGTTTCATATTTTCAATTGGGAGAATTTCACCAGCATCTGCTTTTCACCACTATAATCTTGAATTTGTTTTTTAATTCTTTCGATCTGTTTAAATGGTAAGATAAGCAGAGCTTCAATTCTCGAGACATACTGAACATCATTTAGAGAAATAAAATGGTTTATAAAATTATTTGAGAACATGCGTATCACAGTTGCTTGACTATTTTTGTTAAAGGATTGTAGCTAAATAATTTATCATGTAAAATCAGACAATATACTGATGTATCCTTTTTTGTATTATTATTTGTCTCGAATTCAACTCTCAAAACAACAGTGCCTGTTTGAAGTGTTTCTTTCTGGTGGGAACAATCAATATGTGCGATTGGACACCTATTTTTAAAGTTTTGAGGGTTGAAAATTGGTTCGTTTGGTATATCATAGTAGGAATTTTTAAAGTTTGCAAACATTTCATAGAGAGCTGAAAACTTGTTATCATTGAAATTCAAATACAAATCATGATATGGATATCTTTCAGAATTCAAAAATACTCTAATATTTGTGAGATTTATATTATCGAATTGACTAGCATCTTTCATGATGCGTCCTTTTCTATTTTCTTGAAATCCAATTATTATATGACGAGGTGCTTCAAGTTTACTACTTGTTTTAACGGGCCAAGTATGACGGGTTGCTTCAGGTAGCGAGGAATATTCAACAATTTCCCAACTACGAAATCCAAGTAACAGATCTTTATTAGTTTCAAGAATTTGTGTTAAAGTTAGTTGTTGTGGTATATCAACTTGAATATGAGGTACTTTCCAATAGATCTTGTCAAATGTAACTTTTGGATTTTCCGCTTCGGGTGATGGATTTTGCATATCTTCAACATATAAAACTGCATCGACATCATCGCTGGCTCGGATCAAAACCAGTTCTTGTTTCATATTCAAGATTATTTTTTTATAGTCTTCAAAAAATCCCATCAACATTTTCAAAGGTATAGATACATTAAATTTTCCTTTATCATCAACTAAAATGTTTTCCTTTTCATCTCTATTTGGAAACCATCCAGCATTTTGCAGCTTCAAGCTTTCATTTGTATTATACGAAAGATAACCCTTCAAGGTTGAAGCTAAACCAACATTTCTTACAGAATCTATAGTAACTCCATTAAGTTCATAGCGAATTTCCCGAAACAAATAAGCTATACCATTGTTGACAAATTGTAATTTTTTAGAATAGGTACCCTTATTGTTGGTCAAGGTACCTTCAATGTAAAGATGACTCCCTGAAGGTAGTGTGTATATATCAAGTTCTTGAACAGGTATGCGAATTTCATCATTGTATTCGAATTTTGAAGAGACAAACGGTTGATATGAATGAAGCTCGGAGCTTATTATTGAATTATCTACATATAATTTTTCATCAACGTTTAATATATCCATTATTTCAATACTTTTAACCCCAGAGATATAAGAAATTGGCGATTTTGTGATGTTAACTTGTTGGAGTCTCGTCTTGGACTGGTTTCTTGTGATGTTAACTTGTTGGAGTCTCGTCTTGGACTGGTTTCTTGTGATGTTAACTTGTTGGAGTTTCGTCTTGGACTGGTTTCTATAGACAGCTTCTCCTTTTTATAAGGCAATTGTTTGAAATAGCGATAGTTGTATTTAATAACCATAATTTTTTCTAATTTTTAAGATGTAATCGAACTGTTATGGTCTCGTTTCGGAAATTGATCAAATCACCGTCTTGATCTACTATTTTAACAGTGATGTTGTTGATTGTCTTGACGCTGATGGGGAAATAAAGTATTGGTAATGGTGACTCCACTATTTTATACCCTGGAGGAACAGATGGAAAAAACTGATGAATTATATGAACGGGTAGACCATTACTATATGATCCAATGCAAATGACGCAATCAACACAAATTGCATTAACTTTAAATATATTAACAACTTCATCCGATTCAGATAATTCATTTGATGCAATTTTTCGTTTCTTAAAACCTAATATTTTCGCTATGGAGTCATTTGGTGTGAAATCTATTTCCTTTGTGCAATAAAGCTGACATTTTAATGTATTGGGGTTTGCTTTCATCTGAAACCCAACTTTTTCTCCAAAAATGTCATCAATTACATAATTAATATATGTTTCAATATCTTTTAAATCGTAAGTTCCTTCTGGAATTGTGATAACTTTATCCGCTACATATACTTTATTGCTACCCGGTTGTATGTTAGGTATACTCATAAACGATTCAAAATCAGCCAACCCCAGAAAATATTCTTTATTTTCATCCAAAAATATAGGTGGATTGAATTCTGCTTTCAACACAGAAGTATTTCCCGTTATTGTTATAGTTCTAGTCATGATGACACTCTCAACGTTACTGATGGTTCTCGATCATGTCATATTATTATATAGAAACTCGATTGACAATTGTCCACAATTACTTGTATTGAATTTTTGTACTGTTTCATACGAATACCAGATTTGGATTTTGTCATAAGTTTTCAAATAATTAACGAGTTTGATAGGTGGTGTCAAGTTTCCATAACTATCAAAATAAAATGCTTAATTTTTGTTTATTATGTATGCAGTACAATGAGTTCCATGATTTTGTTAACTTTCTAGATTCAAAATACCACATTCCTTCACTTTAAATATTTTGGCGAGGTTGTCATGCATAAATACACCTCTTTAATGTGAGATATTCAATATTTTCACATATTTTAGTATATCGTTATTTGAAAGGGATCTTTGCGAAAATTTTATTTGATTTTTTTTATGTTTTTTTTCTTGATAGTGCCTCCTTTGTAGGGTTTAATGTATAATCCACCGCCCTGCTTGGCAAGTTTTTCCATTTCTTTATTGTGTCGATGTAATTCTTCGAGTTGCTCCTTTGATACTTTAATATCATTAACGGCCTTAGCTATTCCAGCTGCACCACCGCCTAAAGCTCCTAGTGCACCCAAAATTGGAAGTAATAATGGAAGAAATCCACCAATTTTTTTAGGGGGTTTGATAACTCGTGTTTTCTTTTTTCTTTCGGTTCTCTTGATCCCCATTCCAAGTTTCCGTTTACCTTTCATAATTCCACTCACTGTTAGAGCAGCAATTCTTTCTCCTACCGAGGAATCTTTTGCTCCAACTCTCTGCCAAGCTTTATCTGCTAGAGCTTTATCCGCTCGATGTCGTTGAGGTAAATCAGTTGTTTGTGAGTATGCGATATCGTGTTCTCGACACGCAGCATCCAATGGATTGATACCAGACTCTCCCCTATTTAATCTTTCTTCTAAATTTGTACCAGGACCACAAAATTGATAGCCAGGAATATGAAGCTCAACAGGTAGTCTATTAATTAGAGTGTTTATTAAACCTCGACCTTCCCTCTTGGAGTGTTTGGAGGAAGTGTACTTTCGTGAAGCGTGTACAATCATTTTATACCTATAGAGGTTTGTGTGTATCATTTAAATACTATTTTCAGTTTAAAAATTTGCAACACGATTGTCTATCGATTTAATGCTATCTGATCAATATGTCCATAATCTGATTAATGTATAAATACTTTTGCAAAAAACAATTCTGTTTATTGATATCTAGAATGCGGATAGAGAAACAATCGTTCTCCTTACCCATCACAAACCATGATGTGAAGAATTTTACGAAACCAATCCAAAAACATGGTGATTTATTTGGTGGGGAATCGAAAAGATGTCTCATTGTTGGACCATCTGCTTCAGGTAAAACCAATGTGATGTTGGCTTTACTTGAGCATCCAAATGGAATAAGATTTGCAAACGTGTACCTTTATTCCAAATCATTACAGCAGCCAAAGTATGAATATTTAAGACAACTATTGGCACCCATGAAAGAGATTGGATATTTCGAGTATGAAAGCGATGAAAATATCATTCCTCCTCATGAAATAGCACCAAATTCGGTCATCATATTTGATGATATACCATGTGGAACACAAACTATAATAAGGGACTATTTCACGCATTCGAGGCATAAAAATACAGACTGCTTTTTTATTTTTCAAGGTTATTCATCAATTCAGAAAAGACTTATACGTGAGAACGCAAATTTGCTAATTTTATTCAAGCAGGATTCTATGAATTTGAATCATATATATAATGATCATTGTATGCTGGATATGTCATTTGAGCAATTGAAGCAACTCTGCGCACACTGTTGGAAAGACCCTTATAATTTTCTGGTTATTGATAAAGATTGTGAACTGAATTGCGGAAGATATAGGAAAAATTTTGATTCATTCATATATCTATAAAATGGATAAGCGGTTGGCTGAGGAGTTGATGAAGTCAAGAAAAGCTGTCAAGGATAAATATAATAGTCTGAAACTGGCTATGACCACTACACAATCACAACTAGAGCAAGCTTACAAACCAATAACTCAACCGCTACAACAACTTATTTCTAAAATAAATGAACCTTTCAACATAAAAGAAGAATTCAAAGAAGAAGAAGAAGAGCCTGAAACTTCTATGTTTCACACAACACCATTAAAACCTAAACCAAGTTTTTCAAGATTATTTTATGAGACATCAACACCTACAAGACCTACAAGAACTGGTAGAACTCCTATTCTACCGATGGAAATACCATCATTTTTTGATACAAGCCTTGCATCTGTTAGCCAGTTACCATCTATACAAGAACCTAGTCATTTACCTAATACTATACAAGAACGTAGTCAGTTACCAACTATACAAGAAACTAGTGTTATAGCTCAAACCAACCCCTTCGAAAGCTCGGAAAATCAAAATCTTTCAGATATATTGGAACAGTCAAGGCAATCGGTTCAAAATTTAATCGACACGCAACCATATGAAATTTGGTTAAAAAGTTTTGATCCACTACCAAGAGATTATATTGATGCTAGTGTGAAGGATACTGAACATAATTTTGATCATCATTATGGAATAGTACATGATATAGATACTGATAAATTCTATTTGGGGACCACACTTAAATTTGTAGAAATTATTGGAAAAAATGTGAAAGTAGATGGAAAAATTTATGATGGTACAAAAGGATTGTACGAATTACTATTTAAAAAATATCCTAAAGACTATGAAGATGAGGATTTGGATAATTATATGGATATTTTAGCTAAAACCAATGCATATCGAAGAAATTATGATCCAAATGAACGTGTGCAGGGAAATGGATCTTCAAAATATATAACTATAATAGGACCATACCTACAAAAACATGGCATAACAAAAACACGACACATCAAACCATTATATTCTCGTTTTTTAAAGAAACTGAAACCTCCAATAACTAGAATGCGAACGGGAAAGGGGTTGTGGAATATTAATAAAAACTATATAGATTATGTTAATTGGGATAATATCAACGAACTTGTTGATAGATTAAGACTAATAACAGCTTCCATGAGAGCTGGTCATACTGGTCATAATAATGAAATACTATCAATAATCGAAGAGTTACGTGAAGCTAAAGTAATTGCATAAATACATCCTCAAATACGTAAAACGAATCAATCCGAAAATGTCACTCAACAAGTTCGGTTCTCATTTATTCAAGAGAGATGAAACAGAAAACAATATCAAGTTATTTAATCTTTCTGAGGTTAATTTATCTTATGTAATGGTTTTACCATTTATTGGTCGATATGTAGAAGGCGAGACAAATTTTGTTTTAATGCCGGATGGAAAACAATCATATAGATTTCCTTTCGAACAGGGAAACATTTTGTATGGAGAATATTTAAAGAAAGATGTCTCATTGTTAATTAATGGTAAAGGGGGAAAATTAGAAAACAGAAGTCTTAAAAAAAATGACTTGATAGCGTTTAGACGTGAAACTGGTAGTAAAATAACAGAATTTTATGGCGAATTACAAATAAAATGTCCTGTATTGATTGAAAATAAAACAGTTCAATAATGAATACTATCATAGAAAATGTGGTAAATGAGCTACACAAACCAATAAACAGATTTAGATGAAATGTAGACATATTCAGAAATAAAAAAGGATATACCTAGATATATTTTAGTTATGAAAAACCACATTTTCTATACCATTTATCATCACCTGCAATGTGTGCACTTACTTATGTCTATGATTTGTATAAAACATGTTTAATGATTGAATAAATCACATTTTTCATTACATTTTTTATTTTATTTCACCTTTTTATAAATATTTACAGGTAGGTATTCACAAATTTTCAACCCTCAAAACTTTAAAATAAGTGTCCAATCACAAACATTGATTGTTCTCATCAGAAAGAAACACTTCTATACAAAAATGATACATCAGTATATCATCTGATTTCACATGATAAATTATTTAGCTATAATCCTTTAACAAAATTAGTCAAGCAATTGTAATACACATGTTCTCAGAAAAAAAATGACTGGATTGAAGGCTATTTGTGATTAACAGCTCCTTGATTTTGAAATCTTGTGCGAAATTGAAGCCCTGCATGTCTATTGCAATGATTTTCATGATGGATTGGTTCTGAAAAAATAAATAAAATTGAAATGAGATAATTTTAACTAGATAAATATCAAACTATAGTTGCTGAGACTTGTTATTGATAAGAAAACCACATTCGAGCTAAATTTAGAACTGTTGATCAAATGAGGTTGTTGTGCTGCAATTAGTATCGCTTTGAAGATAAGCAAAAAAACACTTACCAACAATACTCAATTTCTTGAAGGTTTGAAACATGAACTTTTTTTGCTCATAGAATGTGATGTCGTTCCTTATCTGCTCCAATCGTCTGCAAAATTCATCAATTTTTTCTGCGTGTGTTTTCCCCATCGTCTTACACTCAACTGCTGACTCACTTCAGCGCTCAACATCTCTGGATGCATCATTGGATTTTTATCACTGATAAATTTACCCATGTCTGATTTTGTTGAGTGACAGTAACGTTTCACAATCCAATGAAATCACCATTGATACGAACTGCATTAATGATTATTTCAATATGACTTTTAGGTGGTAGATCTGAGGTGCATTTGCAACAACAAAAAACTGTATGATTCGCATTCGGAGCATGCTAAGCCATCGACTTGTACATTCGGGGTGACAAAACATTTTTTTCTCACAACAGAAACGTGACATCTTGAGTGAAGAACTAGTTAGAACTAGTTCACATTCCTCATCACCACATGATTCAACCCCACCCCCACATGAAAATCTTTTTAAACCCTCTAAAACACCGCATATGGTCATCTAAAGAGGTTACGTGACAAGTATATTATCAACCCGCAGGGTCAACCACGTGCATAAAAATTTCACATCAAAATGCAACTGCATCAATTTATCAGCCTGAGCATTTCAAAAATAAATCAATTTGCATTATCAGCATAATTCGTTTATTCTGCAGTTTTTTCTAACCTGTCGAACGGGGCTCAACACCCTAATGGGGGTCGCGACCAAAGGTCACAATCTTATCATAATTATGTAAATTGGCTCTGACGTCACGTCTTCCTGTCGAACGGGGGTTAAGCAAGGGGGTCAAGATCAAAGGTCACATTCGAAATCTTATCATAAATATGCAAATTGGCTCTCACGTAACGTCTGACTGATGGACATTTGGCTACGCCCTGGCGCTTCCACCAATTCATTGTAATTGCAAAAAGTGAGCCAGGAGTGACATAGCCCTTACTAACGTCAAAGTATTTAATAATTTCACACCTCGCAGGAATAGATGTGATTTGATCATGATTCGAGCTCATCGGTAAGCAGATTCTTTCATTATTCAACCAAAAAACTAACGTAAATGTTTCGAAATCAATTTTGGTTGAGTAGTGTATAAAAAAATCTGAACCCAACACTCCATTAAACTCGTCATCAAATGGATCTATGAGCAAAAATTCATGACCCACTACTGTGTTACTATGATTTACTTGTAATTCAATATGCACGCTACCTTGAGAAATTGTTGACCCAGAAATTCCATGTATTTTGACGCGTTTTGAGTAATCTATATTGTTAAATGAATCAACGGAGTTTTTAAAAAGAACACTTACAGATGCTCCTGTGTCAATTAAAAGTTTTAAATTTTTATTTTCGCATTTAACAATTATGTAATTTAGACCATTAATATTTGTTATATATTCTTCTTTAGGGACGAAAAAACATGTCGGCCGATGTATCTTTAATTTCAGTATTATGTGAACTTGAGTTTGATCGCTCGCCACTGTTCAAAAAATAAGTTCTACCCCTATTTTCGCTATTTTTTGAAAAATTCCTACCTCCTTGGAAACCTCCCCTTGATCGACCGAATTGATTATGTCTATACCCGCGTGAATTGGAATTTTGGTGAAACTGGTAACCATTAGTATTACCCCCACGATTACCGTAGCTTCCTCTTGGTGCCCCCCGCGGGTTGGTTTGCCTGTGAAAGTTTGCTTGTCCCCGAAAAGTTTTATTATTACCTCGCATTTGGAAACAAGATTTAGGTGTTTCGAATGACAATTCTTCATCTTTTGCCACTCTGACAGCTTCGCTTATCGATTGAAAATTTCGAGATTTAATTATGGTACGCAATTCACTACTTTGTAAACCATTTGTAAAGGAATTAATCGCGATTTTTTCATTCACCGGTCTAAGAACATCAGCAGTATTAGCATCACCATTAGCTTGAGCAATTGTTAGATCGACCAACATTTCTTCAATCGATCTACCAAATTCTTCGATTGATTTGCCGCGTTGCTTAGCTGAATTTAGTTTAATGGACAAGACAGCCGGCGACTTTTTAGAAATGAAATTTGAGTTTATATCCTGAATTAAAATATCGTTACTAGCATACGCCGATTTTAACCTCAACTTAGCCCCCTCAGAAAGACGTGTTTTCAGAACATATGTAGTTAATAAAGTTTTTCCCGCCTGGTCCAAGAGAGAGTCATACCATTCAATAGAATCTACTAACTGTTTAGTGACAAGTTCATTACCGTTCATTACGGGCAACAAGCTTGATGCCGTCTTTAAATCAAATTTTTCACCCATTTTTTCTGACTCTACTAGATTTTGGTGCTCTTTTGAATGGACTAAATCACTCTCAGACTCGGAAGAATTGGCCTGTTCATCTCCTGTATCATCAGATTTTCCTACTTCTAATAAGCGTGAATCTAACGTACTCTGAATTAAACTGAAAACTTTATCTATTTCCTTAACGTATTGTCTAACTGAAGCAACAACTTTTGAATCGTACTGACCTAAATTAAAATTTTTCCTACAATTTTCTAACTCTGACCTTAACCCATCTAATTTAATTAACTTACGGTTAACACTTTTTATACATTTTCGTCTTCCCAAACTGTCTTTTTTCAAATTTCTGCAAAATACTCGGGCATCCTCCAATAGATATCTAAACCCGTCTGGCACTGACATTTTCATCCATTGCCCGTTCCATCACTTTTTCCATAACCATTTCCATTTCCATTTCCATAACCATTTTTATACTATTTCCATATCCATTTCCATTACCATTTCCATTTATGTTTTCGTTAGGTACCATTTCCATTCGATTCCTAGATTTGTCTACTTCTGGTCACTTCGCTTTTGATTTTCCTTTCCAACAATCCATCCAAAGAGGCTTCTCGACTTCTATCAATTTTTCATGGAACTTTCCATGTTTTTCGGCAGGGTCGCCATGTAATATATTGGGTTTTGTGGGGTCACTCAATAATACGACCAGCCCCGTCTATTACCAAAAGTATTCTATTTTCCAATAATTGCAATTACAATACATGTTTCACAATAATTGTTTATAATTAACCACCTGAATAATTCTTGATTACATTGACAATAATATGTCAATGAACCTACTTACATATTACACCATTATAATGTACTGGGTGTTATTAATATTATTTGAATATAATAATTATAATTATCTATTTCTTATTTCTATACCCTATTATTATTAGATACATATACATATACTACACACTTGTGTTTTTGCGCTTCGATGGACCATTCAGAAGATAGTGAATATCTCGAGAATCCTTGCATTTATGAGAAAATGTCATGGCACACTTTATGTTAAGAATGAAAAAATCTATAAATTTTGTCACTTGTGTTTTTGCGCTTTGATGGACCATCCCGAAGATAGTGAATATCTCGAGAATCCATGCATTCATGAGAAAATGTTATGGCACACTTTATGTTAAGAATGAAAAAATCTATAAATTTTGTCACTTGTGTTTTTGCGCTTCGATGGACCATTCAGAAGATAGTGAATATCTCGACAATCCTTGCATATATGAGAAAATGTCATGGCACACTTTATGTTAAGAATGAAAAAAACTATACATTTTGTCAGTTGTGTTTTTGCGCTTCGATGGACCATTCAGAAGATAGTGAATATCTCGAGAATCCTTGCATTTATGAGAAAATGTCATGGTACACTTTATGTTAAGAATGAAAAAATCTATAAATTTTGTCACTTGTGTTTTTGCGCTTCGATGGACCATTCAGAAGATAGTGAATATCTCGAGAATCCTTGCATTTATGAGAAAATGTCATGGTACCTTTTATGTTTAGAATGAAAAAATCTATAAATTTTGTCAACTGTGTTTTTGCGCTTCGATGGACCATTCAGAAGATAGTGAATATCTCGAGAATCCTTGCATATATGAGAAAATGTCATGGCACACTTTATGTTAAGAATGAAAAAATCTATAAATTTTGTCACTTGTGTTTTTGCGCTTCGATGGACCATCCCGAAGATAGTGAATATCTCGAGAATCCATGCATTTATGAGAAAATGTTATGGCACACTTTATGTTGAGAATGAAAAAATCTATACATTTTGTCGGTTGTGTTTTTGCGCTTCGATGGACCATCCCGAAGATAGTGAATATCTCGAGAATCCTTGCATTTATGAGAAAATCTTATGGAACACTTTATGTTAAAAATGAAAAAATCTATAAATTTTGTCAGTTGTGTTTTTGCGCTTCGATGGACCATTCAGAAGATAGTGAATATCTCGAGAATCCTTGCATTTATGAGAAAATGTCATGGCACACTTTATGTTAAGAATGAAAAAATCTATAAATTTTGTCACTTGTGTTTTTGCGCTTGGATGGACCATTCAGAAGATAGTGAATATCTCGAGAATCCTTGCATTAATGAGAAAATGTCATGGCACCTTTTATGTTTAGAATGAAAAAATCTATAAATTTTGTCACCTGGTTTTTTGCGCTTCGATGGACCATTCAGAAGATAGTGAATATCTCGAGAATCCTTGCATATATGAGAAAATGTCATGGCACACTTTATGTTAAGAATGAAAAAATCTATAAATTTTGTCACCTGTGTTTTTGCGCTTCGATGGACCATTCAGAAGATAGTGAATATCTCGAGAATCCTTGCATTTATGAGAAAATGTCATGGCACACTTTATGTTAAGAATGAAAAAATCTATAAATTTTGTCACTTGGTTTTTTGCGCTTCGATGGACCATTCAGAAGATAGTGAATATCTCGAGAATCCTTGCATATATGAGAAAATGTCATGGCACACTTTATGTTAAGAATGAAAAAATCTATAAATTTTGTCAATTGTGTTTTTGCGCTTCGATGGACCATTCAGAAGATAGTGAATATCTCGAGAATCCTTGCATTTATGAGAAAATGTCATGGCACACTTTATGTTAAGAATGAAAAAATCTATAAATTTTGTCACCTGTGTTTTTGCGCTTCGATGGACCATTCAGAAGATAGTGAATATCTCGAGAATCCTTGCATTAATGAGAAAATGTCATGGCACCTTTTATGTTTAGAATGAAAAAATCTATAAATTTTGTCACTTGGTTTTTTGCGCTTCGATGGACCATTCAGAAGATAGTGAATATCTCGAGAATCCTTGCATATATGAGAAAATGTCATGGCACACTTTATGTTAAGAATGAAAAAATCTATAAATGTTGTCACTTGTGTTTTTGCGCTTCGATGGACCATTCAGAAGATAGTGAATATCTCGAGAATCCTTGCATATATGAGAAAATGTCATGGCACACTTTATGTTGAGAATGAAAAAATCTATTCATTTTGTCAGTTGTGTTTTTGCGCTTCGATGGACCATTCAGAAGATAGTGAATATCTCGAGAATCCTTGCATTTATGAAAAAATGTCATGGCACACTTTATGTTAAGAATGAAAAAATCTATAAATTTTGTCACTTGTGTTTTTGCGCTTCGATGGACCATTCAGAAGATAGTGAATATCTCGTGAATCCTTGCATTAATGAGAAAATGTCATGGCACCTTTTATGTTTGGAATGAAAAAATCTATAAATTTTGTCACTTGGTTTTTTGCGCCTCGATGGACCATTCAGAAGATAGTGAATATCTCGAGAATCCTTGCATATATGAGAAAATGTCATGGCACACTTTATGTTGAGAATGAAAAAATCTATTCATTTTGTCAGTTGTGTTTTTGCGCTTCGATGGACCATTCAGAAGATAGTGAATATCTCGAGAATCCTTGCATTTATGAAAAAATGTCATGGCACACTTTATGTTAAGAATGAAAAAATCTATAAATTTTGTCACATGTGTTTTTGCGCTTCGATGGACCATTCAGAAGATAGTGAATATCTCGAGAATCCTTGCATATATGAGAAAATGTCATGGCACACTTTATGTTAAGAATGAAAAAATCTATAAATTTTGTCAGTTGTGTTTTTGCGCTTCGATGGACCATCTCGAAGATAGTGAATATCTCGAGAATCCTTGCATTCATGAGAAAATGTTATGGCACACTTTATGTTAAAAATGAAAAAATCTATAAATTTTGTCACCTGTGTTTTTGCGCGTCGATGGACCATCCCGAAGATAGTGAATATCTCGAGAATCCTTGCATATATGAGAAAATGTCATGGCACACTTTATGTTAAGAATGAAAAAATCTATAAATTTTGTCACCTGTGTTTTTGCGCTTCGATAGACCATTCAGAAGATAGTGAATATCTCGAGAATCCTTGCATATATGAGAAAATGTCATGGCACACTTTATGTTAAGAATGAAAAAATCTATAAATTTTGTCAGTTGTGTTTTTGCGCTTCGATGGACCATCTCGAAGATAGTGAATATCTCGAGAATCCTTGCATTCATGAGAAAATGTTATGGCACACTTTATGTTAAAAATGAAAAAATCTATAAATTTTGTCACTTGTGTTTTTGCGCGTCGATGGACCATCCCGAAGATAGTGAATATCTCGAGAATCCTTGCATATATGAGAAAATGTCATGGCACACTTTATGTTAAGAATGAAAAAATCTATAAATTTTGTCACCTGTGTTTTTGCGCTTCGATAGACCATTCAGAAGATAGTGAATATCTCGAGAATCCTTGCATATATGAGAAAATGTCATGGCACACTTTATGTTAAGAATGAAAAAATCTATAAATTTTGTCACTTGTGTTTTTGCGCTTCGATGGACCATCTCGAAGATAGTGAATATCTCGAGAATCCTTGCATTTATGAGAACATGTTATGGCACACTTTATGTTAAAAATGAAAAAATCTATAAATTTTGTCACCTGTGTTTTTGCGCGTCGATGGACCATCCCGAAGATAGTGAATATCTCGAGAATCCATGCATTTATGAGAAAATGTCATGGCACCTTTTATGTTTAGAATGAAAAAATCTATAAATTTTGTCACCTGTGTTTTTGCGCTTCGATGGACCATTCAGAAGATAGTGAATATCTCGAGAATCCTTGCATATATGAGAAAATGTCATGGCACACTTTATGTTAAGAATGAAAAAATCTATAAATTTTGTCAGTTGTGTTTTTGCGCTTCGATGGACCATCTCGAAGATAGTGAATATCTCGAGAATCCTTGCATTCATGAGAAAATGTTATGGCACACTTTATGTTAAGAATGAAAAAATCTATAAATTTTGTCACATGTGTTTTTGCGCTTCGATGGACCATTCAGAAGATAGTGAATATCTCGAGAATCCTTGCATATATGAGAAAATGTCATGGCACACTTTATGTTAAGAATGAAAAAATCTATAAATTTTGTCTGTTGTGTTTTTGCGCTTCGATAAACCATCTCGAAGATAGTGAATATCTCGAGAATCCTTGCATTCATGAGAAAATGTTATGGCACACTTTATGTTAAAAATGAAAAAATCTATAAATTTTGTCACCTGTGTTTTTGCGCGTCGATGGACCATCCCGAAGATAGTGAATATCTCGAGAATCCTTGCATATATGAGAAAATGTCATGGCACACTTTATGTTAAGAATGAAAAAATCTATAAATTTTGTCACCTGTGTTTTTGCGCTTCGATAGACCATTCAGAAGATAGTGAATATCTCGAGAATCCTTGCATATATGAGAAAATGTCATGGCACACTTTATGTTAAGAATGAAAAAATCTATAAATTTTGTCACCTGTGTTTTTGCGCGTCGATGGACCATCCCGAAGATAGTGAATATCTCGAGAATCCTTGCATATATGAGAAAATGTCATGGCACACTTTATGTTAAGAATGAAAAAATCTATAAATTTTGTCACCTGTGTTTTTGCGCTTCGATAGACCATTCAGAAGATAGTGAATATCTCGAGAATTCTTGCATATATGAGAAAATGTCATGGCACACTTTATGTTAAGAATGAAAAAATCTATAAATTTTGTCACCTGTGTTTTTGCGCGTCGATGGACCATCCCGAAGATAGTGAATATCTCGAGAATCCTTGCATATATGAGAAAATGTCATGGCACACTTTATGTTAAGAATGAAAAAATCTATAAATTTTGTCAGTTGTGTTTTTGCGCTTCGATGGACCATCTCGAAGATAGTGAATATCTCGAGAATCCTTGCATTCATGAGAAAATGTTATGGCACACTTTATGTTAAAAATGAAAAAATCTATAAATTTTGTCACTTGTGTTTTTGCGCGTCGATGGACCATCCCGAAGATAGTGAATATCTCGAGAATCCTTGCATATATGAGAAAATGTCATGGCACACTTTATGTTAAGAATGAAAAAATCTATAAATTTTGTCACCTGTTTTTGCGCTTCGATAGACCATTCAGAAGATAGTGAATATCTCGAGAATCCTTGCATATATGAGAAAATGTCATGGCACACTTTATGTTAAGAATGAAAAAATCTATAAATTTTGTCACTTGTGTTTTTGCGCTTCGATGGACCATCTCGAAGATAGTGAATATCTCGAGAATCCTTGCATTTATGAGAAAATGTTATGGCACACTTTATGTTGAAAATGAAAAAATCTATAAATTTTGTCACCTGTGTTTTTGCGCGTCGATGGACCATCCCGAAGATAGTGAATATCTCGAGAATCCATGCATTCATGAGAAAATGTTATGGCACACTTTATGTTAAGAATGAAAAAATCTATAAATTTTGTCACCTGTGTTTTTGCGCTTTGATGGAGCATTCAGAAGATAGTGAATATCTCGACAATCCTTGCATATATGAGAAAATGTCATGGCACACTTTATGTTAAGAATGAAAAAAACTATACATTTTGTCAGTTGTGTTTTTGCGCTTCGATGGACCATTCAGAAGATAGTGGATATCTCGAGAATCCTTGCATTTATGAGAAAATTTCATGGCACACTTTATGTTAAGAATGAAAAAATCTATAAATTTTGTCACTTGTGTTTTTGCGCTTCGATGGACCATTCAGAAGATAGTGAATATCTCGAGAATCCTTGCATTTATGAGAAAATGTCATGGCACCTTTTATGTTTAGAATGAAAAAATCTATAAATTTTGTCACCTGTGTTTTTGCGCTTCGATGGACCATTCAGAAGATAGTGAATATCTCGAGAATCCTTGCATATATGAGAAAATGTCATGGCACACTTTATGTTAAGAATGAAAAAATGTCATAAATTTTGTCACTTGTGTTTTTGCGCTTCGATGGACCATCCCGAAGATAGTGAATATCTCGAGAATCCATGCATTTATGAGAAAATGTTATGGCACACTTTATGTTGAGAATGAAAAAATCTATAAATTTTGTCACTTGTGTTTTTGCGCTTCGATGGACCATTCAGAAGATAGTGAATATCTCGACAATCCTTGCATATATGAGAAAATGTCATGGCACACTTTATGTTAAGAATGAAAAATACGATACATTTTGTCAGTTGTGTTTATGAGAAAATGTCATGGCACACTTTATGTTAAGAATGAAAAAATCTATAAATTTTGTCACCTGTGTTTTTGCGCTTCGATGGACCATTCAGAAGATAGTGAATATCTCGAGAATCCTTGCATTTATGAGAAAATGTCATGGCACCTTTTATGTTTAGAATGAAAAAATCTATAAATTTTGTCGACTGAGTTTTTGCGCTTCGAGAGACCATTCAGAAGATAGTGAATATCTCGAGAATCCTTGCATATATGAGAAAATGTCATGGCACACTTTATGTTAAGAATGAAAAAATCTATAAATTTTGTCACCTGTGTTTTTGCGCGTCGATGGACCATCCCGAAGATAGTGAATATCTCGAGAATCCATGCATTCATGAGAAAATGTTATGGCACACTTTATGTTAAGAATGAAAAAATCTATAAATTTTGTCACTTGTGTTTTTGCGCTTCGATGGACCATTCAGAAGATAGTGAATATCTCGACAATCCTTGCATATATGAGAAAATGTCATGGCACACTTTATGTTAAGAATGAAAAAAACTATACATTTTGTCAGTTGTGTTTTTGCGCTTCGATGGACCATTCAGAAGATAGTGAATATCTAGAGAATCCTTGCATTTATGAGAAAATGTCATGGCACACTTTATGTTAAGAATGGAAAAATCTATAAATTTTGTCACTTGTGTTTTTGCGCTTCGATGGACCATTCAGAAGATAGTGAATATCTCGAGAATCTTTGCATTTATGAGAAAATGTCATGGCACCTTTTATGTTTAGAATGAAAAAATCTATAAATTTTGTCACCTGTGTTTTTGCGCTTCGATGGACCATTCAGAAGATAGTGAATATCTCGAGAATCCTTGCATATATGAGAAAATGTCATGGCACACTTTATGTTAAGAATGAAAAAATCTATACATTTTGTCACTTGTGTTTTTGCGCTTCGATGTACCATTCGGAAGATAGTGAATATCTCGAGAATCCTTGCATATATGAGAAAATGTCATGGCACACTTTATGTTAAGAATGAAAAAATATATACATTTTGTCACTGGTGTTTTTGCGCTTCGATGGACCTTCCCGAAGATAGTGAATATCTCGAGAATCCTTGCATTCATGAGAACATGTTATGGCACACTTAATGTTAAGAATGAAAAAATCTATACATTTTGTCACTTGTGTTTTTGCGCTTCGATGTATCATTCGGAAGATAGTGAATATCTCGAGAATCCTTGCATATATGAGAAAATGTCATGGCACAAATTATGTTGAGAATGAAAAAATCTATAAATTTTGTCACTTGTGTTTTTGCGCTTCGATGGACCATCCCGAGGATAGTGAATGTCTCGAGAATCCATGCATTTATGAGAAAATGTTATGGCACCTTTTATGTTTAGAATGAAAAAATCTATAAATTTTGTGACCTGTGTTTTTGCGCTTCGATGGACCATTCAGAAGATAGTGAATATCTCGACAATCCTTGCATATATGAGAAAATGTCATGGCACACTCTATGTTAAGAATGAAAAAAACGATACATTTTGTCAGTTGTGTTTTTGCGCTTCGATGGACCATTCAGAAGATAGTGAATATCTCGAGAATCCTTGCATTTATGAGAAAATGTCATGGCACCTTTTATGTTTAGAATGAAAAAATCTATAAATTTTGTCGATTGTGTTTTTGCGCTTCGATGGACCATTCAGAAGATAGTGAATATCTCGAGAATCCTTGCATATATGAGAAAATGTCATGGCACACTTTATGTTAAGAATGAAAAAATCTATAAATTTTTTCACTTGTGTTTTTGCGCTTTGATGGACCATCCCAAAGATAGTGAATATCTCGAGAATCCATGCATTAATGAGAAAATGTTATGGCACACCTTATGTTGAGAATGAAAAAATCTATACATTTTGTCAGTTGTGTTTTTGTGCTTCGATGGACCATCCCGAAGATAGTGAATATCTCGAGAATCCATGCATTCATGAGAAAATGTTATGGCACACTTTATGTTAAGAATGAAAAAATCTATAAGTTTTGTCACTTGGGTTTTTGCGCTTTGATGGACCATCCAGAAGATAGTGAATATCTCGACAATCCTTGCATATATGAGAAAATGTCATGGCACACTTTATGTTAAGAATGAAAAAAACTATAAATTTTGTCAGTTGTGTTTTTGCGCTTCGATGGACCATTCAGAAGATAGTGAATATCTCGAGAATCCTTGCATTTATGAGAAAATGTCATGGCACCTTTTATGTTTAGAATGAAAAAATCTATAAATTTTGTCACCTGTGTTTTTGCGCTTCGATGGACCATTCAGAAGATAGTGAATATCTCGAGAATCCTTGCATATATGAGAAAATGTCATGGCACACTTTATGTTAAGAATGAAAAATACGATACATTTTGTCAGTTGTGTTTATGAGAAAATGTCATGGCACACTTTATGTTAAGAATGAAAAAATCTATAAATTTTGTCACCTGTGTTTTTGCGCTTCGATGGACCATTCAGAAGATAGTGAATATCTCGAGAATCCTTGCATTTATGAGAAAATGTCATGGCACCTTTTATGTTTAGAATGAAAAAATCTATAAATTTTGTCAACTGAGTTTTTGCGCTTCGATAGACCATTCAGAAGATAGTGAATATCTCGAGAATCCTTGCATATATGAGAAAATGTCATGGCACACTTTATGTTAAGAATGAAAAAATCTATAAATTTTGTCACCTGTGTTTTTGCGCGTCGATGGACCATCCCGAAGATAGTGGATATCTCGAGAATCCATGCATTCATGAGAAAATGTTATGGCACACTTTATGTTAAGAATGAAAAAATCTATAAATTTTGTCACTTGTGTTTTTGCGCTTCGATGGACCATTCAGAAGATAGTGAATATCTCGACAATCCTTGCATATATGAGAAAATGTCATGGCACACTTTATGTTAAGAATGAAAAAAACTATACATTTTGTCAGTTGTGTTTTTGCGCTTCGATGGACCATTCAGAAGATAGTGAATATCTCGAGAATCCTTGCATTTATGAGAAAATGTCATGGCACACTTTATGTTAAGAATGGAAAAATCTATAAATTTTGTCACTTGTGTTTTTGCGCTTCGATGGACCATTCAGAAGATAGTGAATATCTCGAGAATCCTTGCATTTATGAGAAAATGTCATGGCACCTTTTATGTTTAGAATGAAAAAATCTATAAATTTTGTCGACTGAGTTTTTGCGCTTCGAGAGACCATTCAGAAGATAGTGAATATCTCGAGAATCCTTGCATATATGAGAAAATGTCATGGCACACTTTATGTTAAGAATGAAAAAATCTATAAATTTTGTCACCTGTGTTTTTGCGCGTCGATGGACCATCCCGAAGATAGTGAATATCTCGAGAATCCATGCATTCATGAGAAAATGTTATGGCACACTTTATGTTAAGAATGAAAAAATCTATAAATTTTGTCACTTGTGTTTTTGCGCTTCGATGGACCATTCAGAAGATAGTGAATATCTCGACAATCCTTGCATATATGAGAAAATGTCATGGCACACTTTATGTTAAGAATGAAAAAAACTATACATTTTGTCAGTTGTGTTTTTGCGCTTCGATGGACCATTCAGAAGATAGTGAATATCTAGAGAATCCTTGCATTTATGAGAAAATGTCATGGCACACTTTATGTTAAGAATGGAAAAATCTATAAATTTTGTCACTTGTGTTTTTGCGCTTCGATGGACCATTCAGAAGATAGTGAATATCTCGAGAATCTTTGCATTTATGAGAAAATGTCATGGCACCTTTTATGTTTAGAATGAAAAAATCTATAAATTTTGTCACCTGTGTTTTTGCGCTTCGATGGACCATTCAGAAGATAGTGAATATCTCGAGAATCCTTGCATATATGAGAAAATGTCATGGCACACTTTATGTTAAGAATGAAAAAATCTATACATTTTGTCACTTGTGTTTTTGCGCTTCGATGTACCATTCGGAAGATAGTGAATATCTCGAGAATCCTTGCATATATGAGAAAATGTCATGGCACACTTTATGTTAAGAATGAAAAAATATATACATTTTGTCACTGGTGTTTTTGCGCTTCGATGGACCTTCCCGAAGATAGTGAATATCTCGAGAATCCTTGCATTCATGAGAACATGTTATGGCACACTTAATGTTAAGAATGAAAAAATCTATACATTTTGTCACTTGTGTTTTTGCGCTTCGATGTATCATTCGGAAGATAGTGAATATCTCGAGAATCCTTGCATATATGAGAAAATGTCATGGCACAAATTATGTTGAGAATGAAAAAATCTATAAATTTTGTCACTTGTGTTTTTGCGCTTCGATGGACCATCCCGAGGATAGTGAATATCTCGAGAATCCATGCATTTATGAGAAAATGTTATGGCACCTTTTATGTTTAGAATGAAAAAATCTATAAATTTTGTCACCTGTGTTTTTGCGCTTCGATGGACCATTCAGAAGATAGTGAATATCTCGACAATCCTTGCATATATGAGAAAATGTCATGGCACACTCTATGTTAAGAATGAAAAAAACGATACATTTTGTCAGTTGTGTTTTTGCGCTTCGATGGACCATTCAGAAGATAGTGAATATCTCGAGAATCCTTGCATTCATGAGAAAATGTCATGGCACCTTTTATGTTTAGAATGAAAAAATCTATAAATTTTGTCGATTGTGTTTTTGCGCTTCGATGGACCATTCAGAAGATAGTGAATATCTCGAGAATCCTTGCATATATGAGAAAATGTCATGGCACACTTTATGTTAAGAATGAAAAAATCTATAAATTTTTTCACTTGTGTTTTTGCGCTTTGATGGACCATCCCAAAGATAGTGAATATCTCGAGAATCCATGCATTAATGAGAAAATGTTATGGCACACCTTATGTTGAGAATGAAAAAATCTATACATTTTGTCAGTTGTGTTTTTGTGCTTCGATGGACCATCCCGAAGATAGTGAATATCTCGAGAATCCATGCATTCATGAGAAAATGTTATGGCACACTTTATGTTAAGAATGAAAAAATCTATAAGTTTTGTCACTTGGGTTTTTGCGCTTTGATGGACCATCCAGAAGATAGTGAATATCTCGACAATCCTTGCATATATGAGAAAATGTCATGGCACACTTTATGTTAAGAATGAAAAAAACTATAAATTTTGTCAGTTGTGTTTTTGCGCTTCGATGGACCATTCAGAAGATAGTGAATATCTCGAGAATCCTTGCATTTATGAGAAAATGTCATGGCACCTTTTATGTTTAGAATGAAAAAATCTATAAATTTTGTCACCTGTGTTTTTGCGCTTCGATGGACCATTCAGAAGATAGTGAATATCTCGAGAATCCTTGCATATATGAGAAAATGTCATGGCACACTTTATGTTAAGAATGAAAAATACGATACATTTTGTCAGTTGTGTTTATGAGAAAATGTCATGGCACACTTTATGTTAAGAATGAAAAAATCTATAAATTTTGTCACCTGTGTTTTTGCGCTTCGATGGACCATTCAGAAGATAGTGAATATCTCGAGAATCCTTGCATTTATGAGAAAATGTCATGGCACCTTTTATGTTTAGAATGAAAAAATCTATAAATTTTGTCAACTGAGTTTTTGCGCTTCGATAGACCATTCAGAAGATAGTGAATATCTCGAGAATCCTTGCATATATGAGAAAATGTCATGGCACACTTTATGTTAAGAATGAAAAAATCTATAAATTTTGTCACCTGTGTTTTTGCGCGTCGATGGACCATCCCGAAGATAGTGGATATCTCGAGAATCCATGCATTCATGAGAAAATGTTATGGCACACTTTATGTTAAGAATGAAAAAATCTATAAATTTTGTCACTTGTGTTTTTGCGCTTCGATGGACCATTCAGAAGATAGTGAATATCTCGACAATCCTTGCATATATGAGAAAATGTCATGGCACACTTTATGTTAAGAATGAAAAAAACTATACATTTTGTCAGTTGTGTTTTTGCGCTTCGATGGACCATTCAGAAGATAGTGAATATCTCGAGAATCCTTGCATTTATGAGAAAATGTCATGGCACACTTTATGTTAAGAATGGAAAAATCTATAAATTTTGTCACTTGTGTTTTTGCGCTTCGATGGACCATTCAGAAGATAGTGAATATCTCGAGAATCTTTGCATTTATGAGAAAATGTCATGGCACCTTTTATGTTTAGAATGAAAAAATCTATAAATTTTGTCACCTGTGTTTTTGCGCTTCGATGGACCATTCAGAAGATAGTGAATATCTCGAGAATCCTTGCATATATGAGAAAATGTCATGGCACACTTTATGTTAAGAATGAAAAAATCTATACATTTTGTCACTTGTGTTTTTGCGCTTCGATGTACCATTCGGAAGATAGTGAATATCTCGAGAATCCTTGCATATATGAGAAAATGTCATGGCACACTTTATGTTAAGAATGAAAAAATATATACATTTTGTCACTGGTGTTTTTGCGCTTCGATGGACCTTCCCGAAGATAGTGAATATCTCGAGAATCCTTGCATTCATGAGAACATGTTATGGCACCTTTTATGTTTAGAATGAAAAAATCTATAAATTTTGTCACTTGTGTTTTTGCGCTTCGATGGACCATCCCGAGGATAGTGAATATCTCGAGAATCCATGCATTTATGAGAAAATGTTATGGCACCTTTTATGTTTAGAATGAAAAAATCTATAAATTTTGTCACCTGTGTTTTTGCGCTTCGATGGACCATTCAGAAGATAGTGAATATCTCGACAATCCTTGCATATATGAGAAAATGTCATGGCACACTCTATGTTAAGAATGAAAAAAACGATACATTTTGTCAGTTGTGTTTTTGCGCTTCGATGGACCATTCAGAAGATAGTGAATATCTCGAGAATCCTTGCATTTATGAGAAAATGTCATGGCACCTTTTATGTTTAGAATGAAAAAATCTATAAATTTTGTCGATTGTGTTTTTGCGCTTCGATGGACCATTCAGAAGATAGTGAATATCTCGAGAATCCTTGCATATATGAGAAAATGTCATGGCACACTTTATGTTAAGAATGAAAAAATCTATAAATTTTTTCACTTGTGTTTTTGCGCTTTGATGGACCATCCCAAAGATAGTGAATATCTCGAGAATCCATGCATTAATGAGAAAATGTTATGGCACACCTTATGTTGAGAATGAAAAAATCTATACATTTTGTCAGTTGTGTTTTTGTGCTTCGATGGACCATCCCGAAGATAGTGAATATCTCGAGAATCCATGCATTCATGAGAAAATGTTATGGCACACTTTATGTTAAGAATGAAAAAATCTATAAGTTTTGTCACTTGGGTTTTTGCGCTTCGATGGACCATCCAGAAGATAGTGAATATCTCGACAATCCTTGCATATATGAGAAAATGTCATGGCACACTTTATGTTAAGAATGAAAAAAACTATACATTTTGTCAGTTGTGTTTTTGCGCTTCGATGGACCATTCAGAAGATAGTGAATATCTCGAGAATCCTTGCATTTATGAGAAAATGTCATGGCACCTTTTATGTTTAGAATGAAAAAATCTATAAATTTTGTCACCTGTGTTTTTGCGCTTCGATGGACCATTCAGAAGATGGCACACTTTATGTTAAGAATGAAAAAATCTATAAATTTTGTCACTTGTGTTTTTGCGCTTCGATGGACCATCCCGAAGATAGTGAATATCTCGAGAATCCATGCATTTATGAGAAAATGTTATGGCACACTTTATGTTGAGAATGAAAAAATCTATACATTTTGTCAGTTGTGTTTTTGCGCTACGATGGACCATCCCGAAGATAGTGAATATCTCGAGAATCCTTGCATTTATGAGAAAATGTTATGGATTACTTTATGTTAAAAATGAAAAAATCTATAAATTTTGTCACCTGTGTTTTTGCGCGTCGATGGACCATCCCGAAGATAGTGAATATCTCGAGAATCCATGCATTTATGAGAAAATGTTATGGCACACTTTATGTTGAGAATGAAAAAATCTATATATTTTGTCAGTTGTGTTTTTGCGCTTCGATGGACCATCCCGAAGATAGTGAATATCTCGAGAATCCTTGCATTTATGAGAAAATGTTATTGCAAACTTTATGTTAAAAATGAAGAAATCTATAAATTTTGTCACCTGTGTTTTTGCGCGTCGATGGACCATCCCGAAGATAGTGAATATCTCAAGAATCCATGCATTTATGAGAAAATGTTATGGTACACTTTATGTTGAGAATGAAAAAATCTATACATTTTGTCAGTTGTGTTTTTGCGCTTCGATGGACCATTCAGAAGATAGTGGATATCTCGAGAATCCTTGCATTTATGAGAAAATGTCATGGCACACTTTATGTTAAGAATGAAAAAATCTATAAATTTTGTCACCTGTGTTTTTGCGCTTCGATGGACCATTCAGAAGATAGTGAATATCTCGAGAATCCTTGCATTTATGAGAAAATGTCATGGCACCTTTTATGTTTAGAATGAAAAAATCTATAAATTTTGCCACCTGTGTTTTTGCGCTTCGATAGACCATTCAGAAGATAGTGAATATCTCGAGAATCCTTGCATATATGAGAAAATGTCATGGCACACTTTATGTTAAGAATGAAAAAATCTATAAATTTTGTCACTTGTGTTTTTGCGCTTCGATGGACCATCTCGAAGATAGTGAATATCTCGAGAATCCTTGCATTTATGAGAAAATGTTATGGCACACTTGATGTTAAAAATGAAAAAATCTATAAATTTTGTCACCTGTGTTTTTGCGCGTCGATGGACCATCCCGAAGATAGTGAATATCTCGAGAATCCATGCATTCATGAGAAAATGTTATGGCACACTTTATGTTAAGAATGAAAAAATCTATAAATTTTGTCACTTGTGTTTTTGCGCTTCGATGGACCATTCAGAAGATAGTGAATATCTCGACAATCCTTGCATATTGTCACGTAATGTGTTGGACTGGGTCTTCGACTGGACCCGCAACACCTGTCGTGCTCTAGGGAACGTAGCTGGGCTGATCAGTAGGGAAACTCAGTTTGTGATAGTAGCCTCAATATATTGTTGCCAACCATACATCAATACAATCTCTTACCACCATAAGATTAGGACGAGCATGTTCTCCGTGGCGTTGTTCCTAGGAGGAGTTATATAACGCTGAAGTTCGACGAAGAGTGAGAGGGGTTACACTACTCACGGGGATAGAAGGGAGTGAGAGGGGTTGCACTACTCACAGGGATCGAAGGGAGTGAGAGGGGTTGCACTACTCACAGGGATAGAAGGGAGTGAGAGGGGTTGCACTACTCACGGGGAGGGAACGAGTAATTAGCGTAGGCCAACTACTGCCTGCCGTCTCGCTGAACGTGTCTATTTATAGCAACAAAACTGCTCGCTCAGCGATTCTACCAGTGGCAAATTGAGTGGATTTACACTAAGTATATTTGCCTCCAGTACTAATGTGACATATGCCCTCACCCCGTGAGCATTGGACCCCAATGCCAGAAGAGAACATGCTCCATCCCTTACAAAAAAACTTGAAAAAATATTAACAAATTTTGTGGCCAAAATCTCTCGCTCCGGTCCTGCCATCCATCCGTTTAGTTTTCCCAAGCCCTGGCCTGTGGTACTGCACCGCCGTGCGTTCAACGCTTGTTCACTGCTAATAGTGCTGATGCTTGCGTTTGCAAAAAATTGTTGGCCAGCCGATCTTCCTTGACCTCGGTGATAGTTGCTTATTACAGGGTGTGTATATGGTCCCCTTACTCAGTCCAGAGGGCCGGATCCCAGTAATATGGATGGAGGTTGTGGATTTCTGGCCGGTTTCGTATTTACCAGTTGGATGGTTGTGGGGACCGGTAGCCACTAAATCCTTATCTATATCAACTCATCATGAGGGACGGCAGCAGGCGAAAGTATTACTCGGAGACGGAGATCTTCGTGAGGAGGCTGTTGAGGAGGGGTCACCCTGTCATTCCCCGGGTAAGTCTGCTTTTCTTTTTTTTTTTTTTTTTTTTTTTTTTTTTTCTCTAGAACGTATGCCTTTCCTTCCCTCCTATATAGCGGCTGCCAATCGTGTTGGTAGATGTGCCGTGCGAGTGTTGGCCTCCCGAGGTACCGGAGGAGGAGCAGGTTCTGTACCACGGACCGTTCCAGGGGGATATCGTGATCCTTACTGCAAAGGTTCGCCCTCGCCGTCCCTTGGTCTATATATACAAGTAGTTTAATAATTAAATTTTTTAAATAAGCTGTAGAAATAACAATGTATATGTATATACACAATTGGTCTCACTGACTCTGTTCACCCTGTACACTGCTAGTTATGTGAGGTATCCAATTGCGCTGTTTCCGACCTGCTTCTCGAGCGGCTCGTCTCTGTCGCAAGTGGAATGAGTTGGCATCTATATTGGCCCTCGCTTTCCTGTTCGGTTATCCTTAGTAAATAGGACGGTGGGATTTCCTGGCTTTGTTCATTGTCTCGGGGGTTGGTGGCTGGTTCTGGATGGGCGGGCTGTTGATTTCTCTGTAAGTACTTAAGAGTGTGTTGGCCTATCTTGAATAGAAGATACATCAGGAAAAGAGATAGTGTTACACACGTTAACGAAAAAATCGTGTCGTGGCGACGTGGGTCTGTGACGTTTTGTGCTGATGTTGGCTGCATGATGGCCAGAGGCGTCCATTGGTTCCGGTGAAATAACAGGTAAAGGAGGGCTATTGAGAGTGTTGTGTTCCAAATTATCATCAGGGTTTGGTTTTCTGTGTGCCAATTATAACCATCGATGGGGGGTTGAGCTTCTACCGATTGACGGATACTATCAATGAGGTCGTTGCTGGAAGTGAGGTTGAGGTATGGGATTTGGAGCGTCCAGTTCTGGTTCAAGCATTCCCCTATTTCATCAAACCTTGTCGGATGGCTAGCTGAGAGAGGATTCAGGACGAATGTTTTTAGAGTCGTCCATGCTGCTGGGAGGGTATGTATTATTTTTAGTTCTCCCTCGTCTTCTTGGCAAGGGAAACGTCTTGGGATCAATATTTTCCCATCTAGTTCTAGGCGGCATTGACAAGGCAAAAATACTTTCAAGGATCCGGGTGCTGACACGTTCGATTTTATTGGCACCGTGGTACTTCCACAGTCCAGCACCATTCCTTCCTGTGGGTGGGTTAACAGGAATTCGTCCTCGCTGATCTCTGTTATGATTAGTAGTGTTGATTGGTGGCACCTCAGTGGACAGTGAGTGGATAGGTCCTGCACCGGTGCTCCGTGCAGAAGTTTTCTAGCACAAGATGGCCCCTGGTGGATTCCCCCCGCAAATCTGGGTAAGTAGCACAGTTTGTCGTGGTAGGGCTTGCGAAGATGTAGGCCTGTTCCTGTTATTTGGCGAGAGTGTGCTGGCTGATCCTGAGCGTTTCTTGAAATGGCCATATATAATACGTCGTGCTCAATAGTGCATGTCTCTCGCCCCCAAGCGAACGGGTGAGTAATAAGTTCAAAAATTTCCCATTTCTGTAATTTTTCCCTAATAGGGACTTTAACGTGCACTACCAATTCCTTGTCGGAGAAACTACATTCTGCTATGGGTAGTTCGTATAGTTTGGCCGTGTCCTGTATTGCCAGCGTATGGTTGCTGATCTCTAATTCCCAAGCCAGTTTCTTCAAATCAAGCTTAAGCGTGGATGGTTTTACGATGCCCATAGGTATATGGTGATGTTTGCAGGCCTGCAAGGTGTCCTGCTTCCGTAAGGCTCTGGTAAGTCTAACCAATTTATTTGATGGATCAAAGTTGTTCTTCAGCAATTCTAGGTTAATGTTGATGTTCGTTTTTTCTTCATCCCTGGCTCTGTTACTGAGCTTTTCTAAGTAGGTCTCCAGTTTCTTTATTTTATCTTCCGTCACTCTGAATGCTTCTGCCGTGTTCTCCTGCATTTTCTGTAGATAACCTGATTCTTGTCCCAGAGTTTTTATTGCCCCTCCTAAACTGTTTGTAACAGAGTTCAAACGGTTCCTCAATTGATCAGCGTCCATCGTCAAGGAGTCCAATTTTTGCTGGGTAGCCACGCCACAACACCAGTTTAGACCTTCTCCGATAAATGCCAGAGCTCGTTTGTTCCGTCTGTTTGTTTGTCTCATGTGGGTTAGGTTCCAGCCATCCATCAATTCATCGATTTCAATGTCCACTGACCCTGATGTGATCTCGATCTGTCTTTTCGTTTCGCAATACGTCGTCCTCGAGTCTGTACAGCGAGACCTTGTGGTCCTGAAGGGTACCTCTTCATACCAGGCTGTTCTGTACGTGATTGGTATTGAACCTTCGTAAGTGATGACATGTGGTAATGGTTTCCATGAGGCTCCAGCAGTAATTTCCACTTTCTGGGCGACTGTTGCTTGTCCTTGCAACCTGTAATATATACTCTGTTATTGTCTTTCTTTCCTAAGTCTCCCTCTCGACCGCCCTAATTCCTACGTTCCCTTTGCGCTACTATTCTTCCTCGCCATCCGTACAGCTGAAATAGTCCTCCTCTTGCCCATTTTGTTCCTTTCCTTCCCTTGTTTCTTCATCAATCAGAGCTCCTTCTAATGGAGCATTCTCCGTCCAAGGGTCGTTATATGGTAGCATTCTACAGACGTGCACTGTATCCAAAGCTTTCTTTCTACACCCATGTCTCCTCACTTCGTAGTTGACCTCCCCCAGCCTCCTTGTTACCTCATATGGACCAAACCATCTTAACAGCAATTTTTCGCTTCGTCCTACTTTCCTTACAGGAACAAAAATCTTCACTTTATCTCCTGCCTGAAACTGAAGATCCCTGTGTTTATCGTCGAAGCGCACCTTGTCCTTTTCCTGTTTTCTCTGTATGTTCTCTACTGCTACGGCCCTCATTGCCAGAGCTCTCTCCCGCATCTTCAGCGTATCGGTTGACAGCTCGTTGTCCAAGAGTCCTGCCTCTGGTGGTAAAGTGGGCTCTCTTGCGAAAGTGAGCATGAAGGGGCTGAATTTCGTGGTGTCCTGGATGGCAGTGTTGTATGCGAATGTGACAAAGGGAACATAACTACACCAGTCAGTTTGCTCCGTGTTACAGTACATTGCCAGCATGTCCGCCATGGTTTTATTCAGTCTTTCTGTCAGACCATTGCAACACGGGTGGTAGGCCGTTGTGAATTGCCTGCGCACCCCCATCAATTGTGTCACTTCCTTCACCAATTCTGACTGGAATACTTTTCCTCTGTCACTCAAGATCGTTCTTGGGGCCCCATGGATCAGGATCACTTTTTCTAGTATAAATTGGGCCACTGCCTCGGCTTTCCCATTTGGTAAAGCTGCTGTTATTGCATACCGGGATGCGTAGTCAGTCGTAACTACTATCATTGTCTTGCCCTTGTTGCTACGTCGGAAAGGTCCCAACAGATCAATGCCTACTTTGTCGAAGATTGATCCCACGGGAATTGGTTGTAAGAATCCCGGAGTCTTTCTAAATGGTTGACCTTTCCTAGCTTGGCAATCTATACAGCCCTTCACGTATTTTTCCACATCCTTTGCCATCCCTGTCCAGTAGAACCTATTCCTGATTTTATCCAAGGTTTTACTCAATCCTAAGTGCCCACAGGTCGGTGCAGCATGTAATTCCCACATTATCTCCTCTCTCATGGATTTTGGTACTACCAGCAGGTGTTCCACATCGCCTTGTCCCGTATTGAGTTTGTATAGGCAATCTCCATTTAGTCTAAAATTTTTTGCTCGTCTTCTGATGGCTATAGGTGCGACATCGGGATTAATGATGGTTTCTTTCAGGAGTTTAAGTTCGGGTTCCTTGTCCTGTAGGCTCGCAATTTCCTGGCTTTTCATAGCAAATGTTGGTACCTCATTTTGGTTTTCTATTTCCTCTTCTCCTATTGGAGGTAGTACCGGGTTCCGCGACAGACAATCTGCGTCCATGTGGGTTTTACCAGATTTATACGTAACCTTGTAATCGAACTCCGCGATCTTCAATGCCCACCTTGCCAGTCGTCGGTTGTTATCTTTTATGGAGTCTAGCCAACACAGGGCATGGTGGTCAGAGATCACGGTGACTGGTCGTCCGTAGATTAGGTGTCTAAGATAGCCCAAGGCCCAAACAATGCTAAGTAGCTCCAGCTCGCTGATGGAGTAGTTTTGCTCGCAGGATGACAAACTCCGGCTGACATATGCTATGGGATGGTTTTTCCCGTCTTCACCTTCCTGTAGCAAAATTGCCCCGATTCCGACGGTAGATGCGTCTGTGTGAAGGATTGTCTCTTTTTCCGGGTTGTAGTGATGTAGTACCGGTGCTGATATCAGTCTGTGTTTTAGCTCGTCAAATGCACGTTCTTCCCTTTGCCCCCATTCGAACTTCCTTGTTTTCTTTGTCAATTCGTGCAGCGGTCTAGCAATGACGGCAAAGTTCTGAATAAATTTTCTGTAGAAATTACATAATCCAAGGAAGCTTTGGACATCTTTAACTTTCCTTGGAGTCGGAAATTCCTTCACACAGGCTATTTTTTCGTCATCCGGTAGAATGCCCTCTTTTCCTACTTTGTAGCCCAGGACTCGTATCTCCTCCCTTAAGTATTCGCACTTGCATGGCTTCAGTGTCAAGTTGGCCTGTCGCAACCGTTCGAAGACTTTCCTTAGTTTCATCATATGTTCTTCTTTGGTTTTAGAGAAAATAATGATATCGTCGAGGTATATCAGGATTTCTTTCCATTTTAGGTCCCAGAACACTTGGTCTGCCAATTCCTGGAATGTAGCGGGAGCGTTGCATAATCCGAAGCTCAGTACATTGAACTCGTAGGTACCATGACCTTGTGCGACGAACGCTGTGTACTGCTTGGATTCTTCCTGAATTGGAACCTGCCAATACCCGGAGAACATGTCCAAAGTGCTGAAATATTTTGCTTCTCCCAAGTAAGTCAAAATATCATCTATCTGTGGTAAAGGCCAATTTGACTTTCTGGTCACCGAGTTAAGTTTTCTGTAATCCACGCAGAATCTAGTTTTCCCGTCTTTTTTCTTTACTAGTACGACTGGGCTGGCCCAGGGTGAGTGACAAGGTCTGATCACCTCCCCTTCCAACATCTCTTTTATCTGTTCATCGATGACCTGTCGCTCCTTCTGAGACACTCTATATGGCCTATTTTTAATCGGCTTGGCCTCTCCCACATCTATGACATGTTCCGCGAGGTTGGTACGCCCCATGGTTCTTGTAGATTTTGAAAAAACGTCCTGATATTCCTCCAATAACCTAGCTAAGTCTGTTCTAGTGTTCGGGTTCTCAATGTTTTGTAGGTTATGATCCGCTAGTGTAACTTGGTCTTCATCACGGTTCTCCTGTAAGTGACAGTTCCATGACCCATTTGGTTCTACCTCTGTTGTTTCCAACGTAGCCATCGTTGTGCCTTTGAATATTCTAACTGTGTCTGAGGAAGTTGATCTTAGTTCTATGAATAGTTTGTCTTCGTTGGAGAAGATGTGTGACTGTATATGCGTCTTCATTTTCACCAACTGGTCCAAGTTATATGAGCATGCATAGGCTGTTTCCTCCATCATGTCAGAGCTGGGTGAGAGACCGATTGTCACAGTTTCTCCAGGGCTAATTCTGAAGTCGTCCCCAGCAGTTAATTTAACCCTACTAGGTACGGTGTCTGTTTCTATCGTCATCAGTGCCTCCTTTCGTATCGACATTGGTCGTCTTTTCTTACAGATTATGATGCGAGTCTCCTCCGTCTTGAACAATGTATACATCATTTTTTCCAGGATGTCCCATTCCTCGGAGTTTAAGCGCCATCCCTTTCTTTCGAAAGCTACTTCTTGGTATCCTTCTTCTCTTGCTATACGTCTTATCGTTGCAAGGCACTTGAAAATGTCCTCCAGCGCTGGTTTCTCCTTGCTAGAATTCCTCACGTGTAGAAAGAATGCTGTTTTGCCTCCATGCCTTGACATCGACACTGCTCCTAATGGTCGGCTATGTTTCCTAGATATCGCTGGGAATGCCCTGTGGATCGCTTTAATGCTATTCCTTGTTTGATAGTCACGGGTTACTGCAAAGCCCCGGATTACCAATCTGTGGAGCTTGTGGATGTTCTCGAATTTCCCCTGAACCACTGTTTCTATTTTCTGTTTGTCTATCAGTGAGTGACTCGCCCAGAAAGCCTCTAAACGAAGAGCCGTATCCATCCTGTTTTTATTTCGAAACAGTAGCCCAGAGAATGACACTGGGTGTTGTGTTTCAACATTCCCTTGAAATAGCCTGAATTGGTGGTGTCCATCCAAGATTAGCAGTTTTTTGGAGAGGTCTATTACTGCACTATGTTTGTTTAGAAAGTCTATTCCCAGGATTAGGGGGAAAGGTGAGCTCCCGATAATTTTCACATCTATGTCGCTCTTGAATTGTTCTATTGTCAATTGTATTTTTGCTTCACCTAGCACTGATATCCCTGCTGTGGCCAATACCGTGGAACTCCTCTTAAGTGTGATGTTTCTTGCCCAGTCACGTTGTAGTACATTATTTTGAGCCCCAGTGTCAACCAGCGCCTGGAGTAATTGGTTGTTTATTTTAACCGTGATGTATGGAATGCTGGATCGGAATGTGTCCCTCTGACAGTGGATGGCTGGGACCCCTAATTCTGCCATCCTCTTTCGTTTGGGTGCTGGGTTCTGCATGATGCTGCGAAGTGGCCTGCTCTGCCACAGTTGTAACATCTGGGACTATTATTGCTACTTCTGGACCCTCTATATCTTGGTTGTGCTGGAGGTTGGTGGTTTGTGGTTTCCATAACCCGGTTGTTCTCTTGGGAGTTATGCCAGTTACTTCTGTAGTTGTACTGCTGTCTAGGCTGAGGATAATAATCTCCCCGTCTATTGGCATTTCCAGGTCGATGGTATTGCTGAACCTGGTTTGGTGCCGGATGTTCTATCGGTACTCTAACCTCCTCTATTTCTTTTTTCGTCGGTGCCCTGTCTATGGTTACCGCTATCTTTTTTAGCTGATCCAGCGAGCTCGGTTGCTTGTTCGGCGGGCTGGTTAACCAGTAGTAGTGGTAATAACTTTCCTCTGATAGGCCTCTGCTGACGAATTTCAGAAAATCCCCGATATCAAATTCGGATTTGTGATCATGGTATAGTACTTGTAACTCGTACAGGAAACTCATTACGGTTTCTCCCTGTTGTTGTTTCCTTTTCTCAACCCGTCTTCTTCTTTCCTCTAAATAATCATTTTCCTCAAACTCCATTTTGAAGTCTTCCAGTATATCAGTCCAGGCGCTATTTACTTTTTCTTTTTTGTATTCCTGAAACCAAATATGTGCTGCACCGCTCAAAAAGGTCTCGAAATAGGCAATTTTCAGTGTGTCGTCCCATCCATTAGCCACGGCCGACCTGTCGTAAGCCTTTATGAACTATGTTGGAGATGTTTTTTCCGGATGGAAAATTGATGGGCTTACGAATTGTGGTAGCGTTGCTTGTCTGGTTGTGCTGAGTACGTCGGCGATAGTCGTGTTTGCCATGGTGCCCTTTATGATAGTTAGCTGGTCTTCTTGGTCAACGGAGGGTACACTGTCTGAGAGGTTATTAGCTGCTTCTTGCTCGGTACTTTGTTTTTGAACTTCAACGGTCTGGAGTATGGGGACTTCTTGGCTAGCAAACTGCACCTTTACTACCTTCTGTGCATGCGGAATGGGAGAGAGTGCCGGAAACCTGGGTGTGTCCTTTACTGGAGTGAAGATGCTCGCTGCTGTGGAACTTCCTTGGTCTGGTCTAAATTCGTCCAACTCATCCGTATCACTTTTGGACCTAAGGTTGTACCGTGACATCAAATGGAATTTTTTTTTTCAGGTTCCCCCGTACTCGTCTTGGCAGCGGGAGTGATCGTAGGCGCCTCCACCAAATGTCACGTAAGGTGTTGGACTGGGTCTTCGACTGGACCCGCAACACCTGTCGTGCTCTAGGGAACGTAGCTGGGCTGATCAGTAGGGAAACTCAGTTTGTGATAGTAGCCTCAATATATTGTTGCCAACCATACATCAATACAATCTCTTACCACCATAAGATTAGGACGAGCATGTTCTCCGTGGCGTTGTTCCTAGGAGGAGTTATATAACGCTGAAGTTCGACGAAGAGTGAGAGGGGTTACACTACTCACGGGGATAGAAGGGAGTGAGAGGGGTTGCACTACTCACAGGGATCGAAGGGAGTGAGAGGGGTTGCACTACTCACAGGGATAGAAGGGAGTGAGAGGGGTTGCACTACTCACGGGGAGGGAACGAGTAATTAGCGTAGGCCAACTACTGCCTGCCGTCTCGCTGAACGTGTCTATTTATAGCAACAAAACTGCTCGCTCAGCGATTCTACCAGTGGCAAATTGGGTGGATTTACACTAAGTATATTTGCCTCCAGTACTAATGTGACAATATATGAGAAAATGTCATGGCACACTTTATGTTAAGAATGAAAAAAACTATACATTTTGTCAGTTGTGTTTTTGCGCTTCGATGGACCATTTAGAAGATAGTGAATATCTCGAGAATCCTTGCATATATGAGAAAATGTCATGGCACACTTTATGTTAAGAATGAAAAAATCTATAAATTTTGTCACTTGTGTTTTTGCGCTTCGAAGGACCATTCCGAAGATAGTGAATATCTCGAGAATCCATGCATTTATGAGAAAATGTCATGGCACACTTTATGTTAAGAATGAAAAAATCTATAGATTTTGTCACCTGTGTTTTTGCGCTTCGATGGACCATCCCGAAGATAGTGAATATCTCGACAATCCTTGCATATATGAGAAAATGTCATGGCACACTTTATGTTAAGAATGAAAAAAACTATACATTTTGTCAGTTGTGTTTTTGCGCTTCGATGGACCATTCAGAAGATAGTGAATATCTCGAGAATCCTTGCATTTATGAGAAAATGTCATGGCACACTTTATGTTAAGAATGAAAAAATCTATAAATTTTGTCACTTGTTTTTGCGCTTCGATGGACCATTCAGAAGATAGTGAATATCTCGAGAATCCTTGCATTTATGAGAAAATGTCATGGCACCTTTTATGTTTAGAATGAAAAAATCTATAAATTTTGTCACCTGTGTTTTTGCGCTTCGATGGACCATTCAGAAGATAGTGAATATCTCGAGAATCCTTGCATAAATGAGAAAATGTCATGGCACACTTTATGTTAAGAATGAAAAAATCTATACATTTTGTCAGTTGTGTTTTTGCGCTTCGATGGACCATCCCGAAGATAGTGAATATCTCGAGAATCCTTGCATTTATGAGAAAATGTTATGGATTACTTTATGTTAAAAATGAAAAAATCTATAAATTTTGTCACCTGTGTTTTTGCGCGTCGATGGACCATCCCGAAGATAGTGAATATCTCGAGAATCCATGCATTTATGAGAAAATGTCATGGCACACTTTATGTTGAGAATGAAAAAATCTATACATTTTGTCAGTTGTGTTTTTGCGCTTCGATGGACCATTCAGAAGATAGTGAATATCTCGAGAATCCTTGCATTTATGAGAAAATGTCATGGCACACTTTATGTTGCGAATGAAAAAATCTATACATTTTGTCAGTTGTGTTTTTGCGCTTCGATGGACCATTCAGAAGATAGTGAATATCTCGAGAATCCTTGCATTTATGAGAAAATGTCATGGCACACTTTATGTTGAGAATGAAAAAATCTATACATTTTGTCAGTTGTGTTTTTGCGCTTCGATGGACCATTCAGAAGATAGTGAATATCTCGAGAATCCTTGCATTTATGAGAAAATGTCATGGCACACTTTATG
The DNA here is from genome assembly GCA_958502075.1 of Orchestes rusci. NCBI lineage: Eukaryota > Metazoa > Arthropoda > Insecta > Coleoptera > Curculionidae > Orchestes > Orchestes rusci. The sequence goes on from OY293303.1 coordinate 89,608,310, forward strand.
TTAAGAATGAAAAAATCTATAAATTTTGTCACTTGTGTTCTTGCGCTTCGATGGACCATTCAGAAGATAGTGAATATCTCGAGAATCCTTGCATTTATGAGAACATGTCATGGCACACTTTATGTTGAGAATGAAAAAATCTATACATTTTGTCAGTTGTGTTTTTGCGCTTCGATGAACCATTCAGAAGATAGTGAATATCTCGAGAATCCTTGCATATATGAGAAAATGTCATGGCACACTTTATGTTGAGAATGAAAAAATCTATACATTTTGTCAGTTGTGTTTTTGCGCTTCGATGGACCATTCAGAAGATAGTGAATATCTCGAGAATCCTTGCATATATGAGAAAATGTCATGGCACACTTTATGTTGAGAATGAAAAAATCTATACATTTTGTCAGTTGTGTTTTTGCGCTTCGATGGACCATTCAGAAGATAGTGAATATCTCGAGAATCCTTGCATATATGAGAAAATGTCATGGCACACTTTATGTTGAGAATGAAAAAATCTATACATTTTGTCAGTTGTGTTTTTGCGCTTCGATGGACCATTCAGAAGATAGTGAATATCTCGAGAATCCTTGCATTTATGAGAAAATGTCATGGCACACTTTATGTTAAGAATGAAAAAATCTATAAATTTTGTCACTTGTGTTTTTGCGCTTCGATGGACCATTCAGAAGATAGTGAATATCTCGAGAATCCTTGCATTTATGAGAAAATGTCATGGCACACTTTATGTTGAGAATGAAAAAATCTATACATTTTGTCAGTTGTGTTTTTGCGCTTCGATGGACCATTCAGAAGATAGTGAATATCTCGAGAATCCTTGCATATATGAGAAAATGTCATGGCACACTTTATGTTGAGAATGAAAAAATCTATACATTTTGTCAGTTGTGTTTTTGCGCTTCGATGGACCATTCAGAAGATAGTGAATATCTCGAGAATCCTTGCATATATGAGAAAATGTCATGGCACACTTTATGTTGAGAATGAAAAAATCTATACATTTTGTCAGTTGTGTTTTTGCGCTTCGATGGACCATTCAGAAGATAGTGAATATCTCGAGAATCCTTGCATTTATGAGAAAATGTCATGGCACACTTTATGTTGAGAATGAAAAAATCTATACATTTTGCCACCTGTGTTTTTGCGCTTCGATAGACCATTCAGAAGATAGTGAATATCTCGAGAATCCTTGCATATATGAGAAAATGTCATGGCACACTTTATGTTAAGAATGAAAAAATCTATAAATTTTGTCACTTGTGTTTTTGCGCTTCGATGGACCATCTCGAAGATAGTGAATATCTCGAGAATCCTTGCATTTATGAGAAAATGTTATGGCACACTTTATGTTAAAAATGAAAAAATCTATAAATTTTGTCACCTGTGTTTTTGCGCGTCGATGGACCATCCCGAAGATAGTGAATATCTCGAGAATCCATGCATTCATGAGAAAATGTTATGGCACACTTTATGTTAAGAATGAAAAAATCTATAAATTTTGTCACTTGTGTTTTTGCGCTTCGATGGACCATTCAGAAGATAGTGAATATCTCGACAATCCTTGCATATATGAGAAAATGTCATGGCACACTTTATGTTAAGAATGAAAAAAACTATACATTTTGTCAGTTGTGTTTTTGCGCTTCGATGGACCATTTAGAAGATAGTGAATATCTCGAGAATCCTTGCATATATGAGAAAATGTCATGGCACACTTTATGTTAAGAATGAAAAAATCTATAAATTTTGTCACTTGTGTTTTTGCGCTTCGATGGACCATCCCGAAGATAGTGAATATCTCGAGAATCCATGCATTTATGAGAAAATGTCATGGCACACTTTATGTTAAGAATGAAAAAATCTATAAATTTTGTCACTTGTGTTTTTGCGCTTCGATGGACCATCCCGAAGATAGTGAATATCTCGACAATCCTTGCATATATGAGAAAATGTCATGGCACACTTTATGTTAAGAATGAAAAAAACTATACATTTTGTCAGTTGTGTTTTTGCGCTTCGATGGACCATTCAGAAGATAGTGAATATCTCGAGAATCCTTGCATTTATGAGAAAATGTCATGGCACACTTTATGTTAAGAATGAAAAAATCTATAAATTTTGTCACTTGTTTTTGCGCTTCGATGGACCATTCAGAAGATAGTGAATATCTCGAGAATCCTTGCATTTATGAGAAAATGTCATGGCACCTTTTATGTTTAGAATGAAAAAATCTATAAATTTTGTCACCTGTGTTTTTGCGCTTCGATGGACCATTCAGAAGATAGTGAATATCTCGAGAATCCTTGCATATATATGAGAAAATGTCATGGCACACTTTATGTTAAGAATGAAAAAATCTATACATTTTGTCAGTTGTGTTTTTGCGCTTCGATGGACCATCCCGAAGATAGTGAATATCTCGAGAATCCTTGCATTTATGAGAAAATGTTATGGATTACTTTATGTTAAAAATGAAAAAATCTATAAATTTTGTCACCTGTGTTTTTGCGCGTCGATGGACCATCCCGAAGATAGTGAATATCTCGAGAATCCATGCATTTATGAGAAAATGTCATGGCACACTTTATGTTGAGAATGAAAAAATCTATACATTTTGTCAGTTGTGTTTTTGCGCTTCGATGGACCATTCAGAAGATAGTGAATATCTCGAGAATCCTTGCATTTATGAGAAAATGTCATGGCACACTTTATGTTGAGAATGAAAAAATCTATACATTTTGTCAGTTGTGTTTTTGCGCTTCGATGGACCATTCAGAAGATAGTGAATATCTCGAGAATCCTTGCATTTATGAGAAAATGTCATAGCACACTTTATGTTAAGAATGAAAAAATCTATAAATTTTGTCACTTGTGTTTTTGCGCTTCGATGGACCATTCAGAAGATAGTGAATATCTCGAGAATCCTTGCATTTATGAGAAAATGTCATGGCACACTTTATGTTGAGAATGAAAAAATCTATACATTTTGTCAGTTGTGTTTTTGCGCTTCGATGGACCATTCAGAAGATAGTGAATATCTCGAGAATCCTTGCATATATGAGAAAATGTCATGGCACACTTTATGTTGAGAATGAAAAAATCTATACATTTTGTCAGTTGTGTTTTTGCGCTTCGATGGACCATTCAGAAGATAGTGAATATCTCGAGAATCCTTGCATTTATGAGAAAATGTCATGGCACACTTTATGTTAAGAATGAAAAAATCTATAAATTTTGTCACTTGTGTTTTTGCGCTTCGATGGACCATTCAGAAGATAGTGAATATCTCGAGAATCCTTGCATTAATGAGAAAATGTCATGGCACCTTTTATGTTTAGAATAAAAAAAACTATAAATTTTGTCACCTGTGTTTTTGCGCTTCGATGGACCATTCAGAAGATAGTGAATATCTCGAGAATCCTTGCATTTATGAGAAAATGTCATGGCACACTTTATGTTAAGAATGAAAAAATCTATAAATTTTGTCGGTTGTGTTTTTGCGCTTCGATGGACCATCTCGAAGATAGTGAATATCTCGAGAATCCTTGCATTCATGAGAAAATGTAATGGCACACTTTATGTTAAAAATGAAAAAATCTATAAATTTTGTCACCTGTGTTTTTGCGCGTCGATGGACCATCCGGAAGATAGTGAATATCTCGAGAATCCTTGCATATATGAGAAAATGTCATGGCACACTTTATGTTAAGAATGAAAAAATCTATAAATTTTGTCAGTTGTGTTTTTGCGCTTCGATGGACCATTCAGAAGATAGTGAATATCTCGAGAATCCTTGCATATATGAGAAAATGTCATGGCACACTTTATGTTGAGAATGAAAAAATCTATACATTTTGTCAGTTGTGTTTTTGCGCTTCGATGGACCATTCAGAAGATAGTGAATATCTCGAGAATCCTTGCATATATGAGAAAATGTCATGGCACACTTTATGTTGAGAATGAAAAAATCTATACATTTTGTCAGTTGTGTTTTTGCGCTTCGATGGACCATTCAGAAGATAGTGAATATCTCGAGAATCCTTGCATTTATGAGAAAATGTCATGGCACACTTTATGTTAAGAATGAAAAAATCTATAAATTTTGTCACTTGTGTTTTTGCGCTTCGATGGACCATTCAGAAGATAGTGAATATCTCGAGAATCCTTGCATTAATGAGAAAATGTCATGGCACCTTTTATGTTTAGAATAAAAAAAACTATAAATTTTGTCACCTGTGTTTTTGCGCTTCGATGGACCATTCAGAAGATAGTGAATATCTCGAGAATCCTTGCATTTATGAGAAAATGTCATGGCACACTTTATGTTAAGAATGAAAAAATCTATAAATTTTGTCGGTTGTGTTTTTGCGCTTCGATGGACCATCTCGAAGATAGTGAATATCTCGAGAATCCTTGCATTCATGAGAAAATGTAATGGCACACTTTATGTTAAGAATGAAAAAATCTATAAATTTTGTCACCTGTGTTTTTGCGCTTCGATAGACCATTCAGAAGATAGTGAATATCTCGAGAATCCTTGCATATATGAGAAAATGTCATGGCACACTTTATGTTAAGAATGAAAAAATCTATAAATTTTGTCACTTGTGTTTTTGCGCTTCGATGGACCATCTCGAAGATAGTGAATATCTCGAGAATCCATGCATTCATGAGAAAATGTTATGGCACACTTTATGTTAAAAATGAAAAAATCTATAAATTTTGTCACCTGTGTTTTTGCGCGTCGATGGACCATCTCGAAGATAGTGAATATCTCGAGAATCCTTGCATTTATGAGAAAATGTTATGGCACACTTTATGTTAAAAATGAAAAAATCTATAAATTTTGTCACCTGTGTTTTTGCGCGTCGATGGACCATCTCGAAGATAGTGAATATCTCGAGAATCCTTGCATTTATGAGAAAATGTTATGGCACACTTTATGTTAAGAATGAAAAAATCTATAAATTTTGTCACCTGTGTTTTTGCGCTTCGATGGACCATCTCGAAGATAGTGAATATCTCGAGAATCCATGCATTCATGAGAAAATGTTATGGCACACTTTATGTTAAGAATGAAAAAAACTATACATCTTGTCAGTTGTGTTTTTGCGCTTCGATGGACCATTCAGAAGATAGTGAATATCTCGAGAATCCTTGCATTTATGAGAAAATGTCATGGCACACTTTATGTTAAGAATAAAAAAATCTATAAATTTTGTCACTTGTGTTTTTGCCCTTCGATGGACCATTCAGAAGATAGTGAATATCTCGAGAATCCTTGCATATATGAGAAAATGTCATGGCACACTTTATGTTGAGAATGAAAAAATCTATACATTTTGTCAGTTGTGTTTTTGCGCTTCGATGGACCATTCAGAAGATAGTGAATATCTCGAGAATCCTTGCATTTATTAGAAAATGTCATGGCACACTTTATGTTAAGAATGAAAAAATCTATAAATTTTGTCACCTTTGTTTTTGCGCTTCGATGGACCATTCAGAAGATAGTGAATATCTCGAGAATCCTTGCATTTATGAGAAAATGTCATGGCACACTTTATGTTGAGAATGAAAAAATCTATACATTTTGTCAGTTGTGTTTTTGCGCTTCGATGAACCATTCAGAAGATAGTGAATATCTCGAGAATCCTTGCATATATGAGAAAATGTCATGGCACACTTTATGTTGAGAATGAAAAAATCTATACATTTTGTCAGTTGTGTTTTTGCGCTTCGATGGACCATTCAGAAGATAGTGAATATCTCGAGAATCCTTGCATATATGAGAAAATGTCATGGCACACTTTATGTTGAGAATGAAAAAATCTATACATTTTGTCAGTTGTGTTTTTGCGCTTCGATGGACCATTCAGAAGATAGTGAATATCTCGAGAATCCTTGCATTTATGAGAAAATGTCATGGCACACTTTATGTTGAGAATGAAAAAATCTATACATTTTGCCACCTGTGTTTTTGCGCTTCGATAGACCATTCAGAAGATAGTGAATATCTCGAGAATCCTTGCATATATGAGAAAATGTCATGGCACACTTTATGTTAAGAATGAAAAAATCTATAAATTTTGTCACTTGTGTTTTTGCGCTTCGATGGACCATCTCGAAGATAGTGAATATCTCGAGAATCCTTGCATTTATGAGAAAATGTTATGGCACACTTTATGTTAAAAATGAAAAAATCTATAAATTTTGTCACCTGTGTTTTTGCGCGTCGATGGACCATCCCGAAGATAGTGAATATCTCGAGAATCCATGCATTCATGAGAAAATGTTATGGCACACTTTATGTTAAGAATGAAAAAATCTATAAATTTTGTCACTTGTGTTTTTGCGCTTCGATGGACCATTCAGAAGATAGTGAATATCTCGACAATCCTTGCATATATGAGAAAATGTCATGGCACACTTTATGTTAAGAATGAAAAAAACTATACATTTTGTCAGTTGTGTTTTTGCGCTTCGATGGACCATTTAGAAGATAGTGAATATCTCGAGAATCCTTGCATTTATGAGAAAATGTCATGGCACACTTTATGTTAAGAATGAAAAAATCTATAAATTTTGTCACTTGTGTTTTTGCGCTTCGATGGACCATCCCGAAGATAGTGAATATCTCGAGAATCCATGCATTTATGAGAAAATGTCATGGCACACTTTATGTTAAGAATGAAAAAATCTATAAATTTTGTCACTTGTGTTTTTGCGCTTCGATGGACCATCCCGAAGATAGTGAATATCTCGACAATCCTTGCATATATGAGAAAATGTCATGGCACACTTTATGTTAAGAATGAAAAAAACTATACATTTTGTCAGTTGTGTTTTTGCGCTTCGATGGACCATTTAGAAGATAGTGAATATCTCGAGAATCCTTGCATTTATGAGAAAATGTCATGGCACACTTTATGTTAAGAATGAAAAAATCTATAAATTTTGTCACTTGTGTTTTTGCGCTTCGATGGACCATTTAGAAGATAGTGAATATCTCGAGAATCCATGCATTTATGAGAAAATGTCATGGCACACTTTATGTTAAGAATGAAAAAATCTATAAATTTTGTCACTTGTGTTTTTGCGCTTCGATGGACCATTCAGAAGATAGTGAATATCTCGACAATCCTTGCATATATGAGAAAATGTCATGGCACACTTTATGTTAAGAATGAAAAAAACTATACATTTTGTCAGTTGTGTTTTTGCGCTTCGATGGACCATTTAGAAGATAGTGAATATCTCGAGAATCCTTGCATTTATGAGAAAATGTCATGGCACACTTTATGTTAAGAATGAAAAAATCTATAAATTTTGTCACTTGTGTTTTTGCGCTTCGATGGACCATCCCGAAGATAGTGAATATCTCGAGAATCCATGCATTTATGAGAAAATGTCATGGCACACTTTATGTTAAGAATGAAAAAATCTATAAATTTTGTCACTTGTGTTTTTGCGCTTCGATGGACCATCCCGAAGATAGTGAATATCTCGACAATCCTTGCATATATGAGAAAATGTCATGGCACACTTTATGTTAAGAATGAAAAAAACTATACATTTTGTCAGTTGTGTTTTTGCGCTTCGATGGACCATTCAGAAGATAGTGAATATCTCGAGAATCCTTGCATTTATGAGAAAATGTCATGGCACACTTTATGTTAAGAATGAAAAAATCTATAAATTTTGTCACTTGTTTTTGCGCTTCGATGGACCATTCAGAAGATAGTGAATATCTCGAGAATCCTTGCATTTATGAGAAAATGTCATGGCACCTTTTATGTTTAGAATGAAAAAATCTATAAATTTTGTCACCTGTGTTTTTGCGCTTCGATGGACCATTCAGAAGATAGTGAATATCTCGAGAATCCTTGCATATATGAGAAAATGTCATGGCACACTTTATGTTAAGAATGAAAAAATCTATACATTTTGTCAGTTGTGTTTTTGCGCTTCGATGGACCATCCCGAAGATAGTGAATATCTCGAGAATCTTTGCATTTATGAGAAAATGTTATGGATTACTTTATGTTAAAAATGAAAAAATCTATAAATTTTGTCACCTGTGTTTTTGCGCGTCGATGGACCATCCCGAAGATAGTGAATATCTCGAGAATCCATGCATTTATGAGAAAATGTCATGGCACACTTTATGTTGAGAATGAAAAAATCTATACATTTTGTCAGTTGTGTTTTTGCGCTTCGATGGACCATTCAGAAGATAGTGAATATCTCGAGAATCCTTGCATTTATGAGAAAATGTCATGGTACACTTTATGTTGAGAATGAAAAAATCTATACATTTTGTCAGTTGTGTTTTTGCGCTTCGATGGACCATTCAGAAGATAGTGAATATCTCGAGAATCCTTGCATTTATGAGAAAATGTCATGGCACACTTTATGTTGAGAATGAAAAAATCTATACATTTTGTCAGTTGTGTTTTTGCGCTTCGATGGACCATTCAGAAGATAGTGAATATCTCGAGAATCCTTGCATTTATGAGAAAATGTCATGGCACACTTTATGTTAAGAATGAAAAAATCTATAAATTTTGTCACTTGTGTTTTTGCGCTTCGATGGACCATTCAGAAGATAGTGAATATCTCGACAATCCTTGCATATATGAGAAAATGTCATGGCACACTTTATGTTAAGAATGAAAAAAACTATACATTTTGTCAGTTGTGTTTTTGCGCTTCGATGGACCATTTAGAAGATAGTGAATATCTCGAGAATCCATGCATTTATGAGAAAATGTCATGGCACACTTTATGTTAAGAATGAAAAAATCTATACATTTTGTCACTTGTGTTTTTGCGCTTCGATGGACCATTCAGAAGATAGTGAATATCTCGACAATCCTTGCATATATGAGAAAATGTCATGGCACACTTTATGTTAAGAATGAAAAAAACTATACATTTTGTCAGTTGTGTTTTTGCGCTTCGATGGACCATTTAGAAGATAGTGAATATCTCGAGAATCCATGCATTTATGAGAAAATGTCATGGCACACTTTATGTTAAGAATGAAAAAATCTATAAATTTTGTCACTTGTGTTTTTGCGCTTCGATGGACCATTCAGAAGATAGTGAATATCTCGACAATCCTTGCATATATGAGAAAATGTCATGGCACACTTTATGTTAAGAATGAAAAAAACTATACATTTTGTCAGTTGTGTTTTTGCGCTTCGATGGACCATTTAGAAGATAGTGAATATCTCGAGAATCCATGCATTTATGAGAAAATGTCATGGCACACTTTATGTTAAGAATGAAAAAATCTATAAATTTTGTCACTTGTGTTTTTGCGCTTCGATGGACCATTCAGAAGATAGTGAATATCTCGACAATCCTTGCATATATGAGAAAATGTCATGGCACACTTTATGTTAAGAATGAAAAAAACTATACATTTTGTCAGTTGTGTTTTTGCGCTTCGATGGACCATTTAGAAGATAGTGAATATCTCGAGAATCCTTGCATTTATGAGAAAATGTCATGGCACACTTTATGTTAAGAATGAAAAAATCTATAAATTTTGTCACTTGTGTTTTTGCGCTTCGATGGACCATCCCGAAGATAGTGAATATCTCGAGAATCCATGCATTTATGAGAAAATGTCATGGCACACTTTATGTTAAGAATGAAAAAATCTATAAATTTTGTCACTTGTGTTTTTGCGCTTCGATGTACCATCCCGAAGATAGTGAATATCTCGACAATCCTTGCATATATGAGAAAATGTCATGGCACACTTTATGTTAAGAATGAAAAAAACTATACATTTTGTCAGTTGTGTTTTTGCGCTTCGATGGACCATTCAGAAGATAGTGAATATCTCGAGAATCCTTGCATTTATGAGAAAATGTCATGGCACACTTTATGTTAAGAATGAAAAAATCTATAAATTTTGTCACTTGTTTTTGCGCTTCGATGGACCATTCAGAAGATAGTGAATATCTCGAGAATCCTTGCATTTATGAGAAAATGTCATGGCACCTTTTATGTTTAGAATGAAAAAATCTATAAATTTTGTCACATGTGTTTTTGCGCTTCGATGGACCATTCAGAAGATAGTGAATATCTCGAGATTCCTTGCATATATGAGAAAATGTCATGGCACACTTTATGTTAAGAATGAAAAAATCTATACATTTTGTCAGTTGTGTTTTTGCGCTTCGATGGACCATCCCGAAGATAGTGAATATCTCGAGAATCCTTGCATTTATGAGAAAATGTTATGGATTACTTTATGTTAAAAATGAAAAAATCTATAAATTTTGTCACCTGTGTTTTTGCGCGTCGATGGACCATCCCGAAGATAGTGAATATCTCGAGAATCCATGCATTTATGAGAAAATGTCATGGCACACTTTATGTTGAGAATGAAAAAATCTATACATTTTGTCAGTTGTGTTTTTGCGCTTCGATGGACCATTCAGAAGATAGTGAATATCTCGAGAATCCTTGCATTTATGAGAAAATGTCATGGTACACTTTATGTTGAGAATGAAAAAATCTATACATTTTGTCAGTTGTGTTTTTGCGCTTCGATGGACCATTCAGAAGATAGTGAATATCTCGAGAATCCTTGCATTTATGAGAAAATGTCATGGCACACTTTATGTTGAGAATGAAAAAATCTATACATTTTGTCAGTTGTGTTTTTGCGCTTCGATGGACCATTCAGAAGATAGTGAATATCTCGAGAATCCTTGCATTTATGAGAAAATGTCATGGCACACTTTATGTTAAGAATGAAAAAATCTATAAATTTTGTCACTTGTGTTTTTGCGCTTCGATGGACCATTCAGAAGATAGTGAATATCTCGACAATCCTTGCATATATGAGAAAATGTCATGGCACACTTTATGTTAAGAATGAAAAAAACTATACATTTTGTCAGTTGTGTTTTTGCGCTTCGATGGACCATTTAGAAGATAGTGAATATCTCGAGAATCCATGCATTTATGAGAAAATGTCATGGCACACTTTATGTTAAGAATGAAAAAATCTATAAATTTTGTCACTTGTGTTTTTGCGCTTCGATGGACCATTCAGAAGATAGTGAATATCTCGACAATCCTTGCATATATGAGAAAATGTCATGGCACACTTTATGTTAAGAATGAAAAAAACTATACATTTTGTCAGTTGTGTTTTTGCGCTTCGATGGACCATTTAGAAGATAGTGAATATCTCGAGAATCCTTGCATTTATGAGAAAATGTCATGGCACACTTTATGTTAAGAATGAAAAAATCTATAAATTTGTTCACTTGTGTTTTTGCGCTTCGATGGACCATCCCGAAGATAGTGAATATCTCGAGAATCCATGCATTTATGAGAAAATGTCATGGCACACTTTATGTTAAGAATGAAAAAATCTATAAATTTTGTCACTTGTGTTTTTGCGCTTCGATGTACCATCCCGAAGATAGTGAATATCTCGACAATCCTTGCATATATGAGAAAATGTCATGGCACACTTTATGTTAAGAATGAAAAAAACTATACATTTTGTCAGTTGTGTTTTTGCGCTTCGATGGAACATTCAGAAGATAGTGAATATCTCGAGAATCCTTGCATTTATGAGAAAATGTCATGGCACACTTTATGTTAAGAATGAAAAAATCTATAAATTTTGTCACTTGTTTTTGCGCTTCGATGGACCATTCAGAAGATAGTGAATATCTCGAGAATCCTTGCATTTATGAGAAAATGTCATGGCACCTTTTATGTTTAGAATGAAAAAATCTATAAATTTTGTCACCTGTGTTTTTGCGCTTCGATGGACCATTCAGAAGATAGTGAATATCTCGAGATTCCTTGCATATATGAGAAAATGTCATGGCACACTTTATGTTAAGAATGAAAAAATCTATACATTTTGTCAGTTGTGTTTTTGCGCTTCGATGGACCATCCCGAAGATAGTGAATATCTCGAGAATCCTTGCATTTATGAGAAAATGTTATGGATTACTTTATGTTAAAAATGAAAAAATCTATAAATTTTGTCACCTGTGTTTTTGCGCGTCGATGGACCATCCCGAAGATAGTGAATATCTCGAGAATCCATGCATTTATGAGAAAATGTCATGGCACACTTTATGTTGAGAATGAAAAAATCTATACATTTTGTCAGTTGTGTTTTTGCGCTTCGATGGACCATTCAGAAGATAGTGAATATCTCGAGAATCCTTGCATTTATGAGAAAATGTCATGGTACACTTTATGTTGAGAATGAAAAAATCTATACATTTTGTCAGTTGTGTTTTTGCGCTTCGATGGACCATTCAGAAGAGAGTGAATATCTCGAGAATCCTTGCATTTATGAGAAAATGTCATGGCACACTTTATGTTGAGAATGAAAAAATCTATACATTTTGTCAGTTGTGTTTTTGCGCTTCGATGGACTATTCAGAAGATAGTGAATATCTCGAGAATCCTTGCATTTATGAGAAAATGTCATGGCACACTTTATGTTAAGAATGAAAAAATCTATAAATTTTGTCACTTGTGTTTTTGCGCTTCGATGGACCATTCAGAAGATAGTGAATATCTCGAGAATCCTTGCATTTATGAGAAAATGTCATGGCACACTTTATGTTGAGAATGAAAAAATCTATACATTTTGTCAGTTGTGTTTTTGCGCTTCGATGGACCATTCAGAAGATAGTGAATATCTCGAGAATCCTTGCATATATGAGAAAATGTCATGGCACACTTTATGTTGAGAATGAAAAAATCTATACATTTTGTCAGTTGTGTTTTTGCGCTTCGATGGACCATTCAGAAGATAGTGAATATCTCGAGAATCCTTGCATTTATGAGAAAATGTCATGGCACACTTTATGTTAAGAATGAAAAAATCTATAAATTTTGTCACTTGTGTTTTTGCGCTTCGATGGACCATTCAGAAGATAGTGAATATCTCGAGAATCCTTGCATTAATGAGAAAATGTCATGGCACCTTTTATGTTTAGAATAAAAAAATCTATAAATTTTGTCACCTGTGTTTTTGCGCTTTGATGGACCATTCAGAAGATAGTGAATATCTCGAGAATCCTTGCATTTATGAGAAAATGTCATGGCACACTTTATGTTAAGAATGAAAAAATCTATAAATTTTGTCACTTGTGTTTTTGCGCTTCGATGGACCATCTCGAAGATAGTGAATATCTCGAGAATCCTTGCATTCATGAGAAAATGTAATGGCACACTTTATGTTAAAAATGAAAAAATCTATAAATTTTGTCACCTGTGTTTTTGCGCGTCGATGGACCATCCCGAAGATAGTGAATATCTCGAAAATCCTTGCATATATGAGAAAATGTCATGGCACACTTTATGTTAAGAATGAAAAAATCTATAAATTTTGTCACAAGTGTTTTTGCGCTCCGATAGACCATTCAGAAGATAGTGAATATCTCGAGAATCCTTGCATATATGAGAAAATGTCATGGCACACTTTATGTTAAGAATGAAAAAATCTATAAATTTTGTCACTTGTGTTTTTGCGCTTCGATGGACCATCTCGAAGATAGTGAATATCTCGAGAATCCTTGCATTTATGAGAAAATGTTATGGCACACTTTATGTTAAAAATGAAAAAATCTATAAATTTTGTCACCTGTGTTTTTGCGCGTCGATGGACCATCTCGAAGATAGTGAATATCTCGAGAATCCTTGCATTTATGAGAAAATGTTATGGCACACTTTATGTTAAGAATGAAAAAATCTATAAATTTTGTCACTAGTGTTTTTGCGCTTCGATGGACCATCTCGAAGATAGTGAATATCTCGAGAATCCATGCATTCATGAGAAAATGTTATGGCACACTTTATGTTAAGAATGAAATAAACTATACATCTTGTCAGTTGTGTTTTTGCGCTTCGATGGACCATTCAGAAGATAGTGAATATCTCGAGAATCCTTGCATTTATGAGAAAATGTCATAGCACACTTTATGTTAAGAATGAAAAAATCTATAAATTTTGTCACTTGTGTTTTTGCCCTTCGATGGACCATTCAGAAGATAGTGAATATCTCGAGAATCCTTGCATTTATGAGAAAATGTCATGGCACCTTTTATGTTTAAAATGAAAAAATCTATAAATTTTGTCACTTGTGTTTTTGCGCTTCGATGGACCATTCAGAAGATAGTGAATATCTCGAGAATCCTTGCATATATGAGAAAATGTCATGGCACACTTTATGTAAAGAATGAAAAAATCTATAAATTTTTTCACTTGTGTTTTTGCGCTTCGATGGACCATCCCGAAGATAGTGAATATCTCGAGAATCCATGCATTTATGAGAAAATGTTATGGCACACCTAATGTTGAGAATGAAAAAATCTATACATTTTGTCACCTGTGTTTATGCGCTTCGATGGACCATTTAGAAGATAGTGAATATCTCGAGAATCCTTGCATTTATGAGAAAATGTCATGGCACACTTTATGTTAAGAATGAAAAAATCTATAAATTTTCCACTTGTGTTTTTGCGCTTCGATGGACCATTCAGAAGATAGTGAATATCTCGAGAATCCTTGCATTTATGAGAAAATGTCATGGCACCTTTTATGTTAAGAATGAAAAAATCTATAAATTTTGTCACTGGTATTTTTGCGCTTCGATGGACCTTCCCGAAGATAGTGAATATCTCGAGAATCCTTGCATTTATGAGAACATGTTATGGCACACTTAATGTTAAGAATAAAAAAATCTATACATTTTGTCACTTGTGTTTTTGCGCTTCGATGTATCATTCGGAAGATAGTGAATATCTCGAGAATCCTTGCATATATGAGAAAATGTCATGGCACAAATTATGTTGAGAATGAAAAAATCTATGCATTTTGTCACCTGTGTTTTTGCGCTTCGATGGACCATTCAGAAGATAGTGAATATCTCGAGAATCCTTGCATTTATGAGAAAATGTCATGGCACACTTTATGTTAAGAATGAAAAAATCTATAAATTTTGTCACTTGTGTTTTTGCGCTTCGATGGACCATTCAGAAGATAGTGAATATCTCGAGAATCCTTGCATTTATGAGAAAATGTCATGGCACCTTTTATGTTAAGAATGAAAAAATCTATAAATTTTGTCACCTGTGTTTTTGCGCTTCGATGGACCATTCAGAAGATAGTGAATATCTCGAGAATCCTTGCATATATGAGAAAATGTCATGGCACACTTTATGTTAAGAATGAAAAAATCTATACATTTTGTCAGTTGTGTTTTTGCGCTTCGCTGTACCATTCGGAAGATAGTGAATATCTCGAGAATCCTTGCATATATGAGAAAATGTCATGGCACACTTTATGTTAAGAATGAAAAAATCTATACATTTTGTCACTGGTGTTTTTGCGCTTCGATGGACCTTCCCGAAGATAGTGAATATCTCGAGAATCCTTGCATTTATGAGAACATGTTATGGCACACTTAATGTTAAGAATAAAAAAATCTATACATTTTGTCATTTGTGTTTTTGCGCTTCGATGTATCATTCGGAAGATAGTGAATATCTCGAGAATCCTTGCATATATGAGAAAATGTCATGGCACAAATTATGTTGAGAATGAAAAAATCTATGCATTTTGTCACTTGTGTTTTTGCGCTTCGATGGACCATCCCGAGGATAGTGGATATCTCGAGAATCCATGCATTTATGAGAAAATGTTATGGCACCTTTTATGTTTAGAATGAAAAAAATCTATAAATTTTGTCACTTGTGTTTTTGCGCTTCGATGGACCATTCAGAAGATAGTGAATATCTCGACAATCCTTGCATATATGAGAAAATGTCATGGCACACTTCATGTTAAGAATGAAAAAAACGATACATTTTGTCAGTTGTGTTTTTGCGCTTCGATGGACCATTCAGAAGATAAAGAATATCTCGAGAATCCTTGCATTTATGAGAAAATGTCATGGTACCTTTTATGTTTAGAATGAAAAAATCTATAAATTTTGTCAATTGTGTTTTTGCGCTTCGATGGACCATTCAGAAGATAGTGAATATCTCGAGAATCCTTGCATTTATGAGAAAATGTCATGGCACCTTTTATGTTTAGAATGAAAAAATCTATAAATTTTGTCACCTGTGTTTTTGCGCTCCGATAGACCATTCAGAAGATAGTGAATATCTCGAGAATCCTTGCATATATGAGAAAATGTCATGGCACACTTTATGTTAAGAATGAAAAAATCTATAAATTTTGTCACTTGTGTTTTTGCGCTTTGATGGACCATCTCGAAGATAGTGAATATCTCGAGAATCCTTGCATTTATGAGAAAATGTTATGGCACACTTTATGTTAAAAATGAAAAAATCTATAAATTTTGTCACCTGTGTTTTTGCGCGTCGATGGACCATCCCGAAGATAGTGAATATCTCGAGAATCCATGCATTCATGAGAAAATGTTATGGCACACTTTATGTTAAGAATGAAAAAATCTATAAATTTTGTCACTTGTGTTTTTGCGCTTCGATGGACCATTCAGAAGATAGTGAATATCTCAACAATCCTTGCATATATGAGAAAATGTCATGGCACACTTTATGTTAAGAATGAAAAAAACTATACATTTTGTCAGTTGTGTTTTTGCGCTTCGATGGACCATTCAGAAGATAGTGAATATCTCGAGAATCCTTGCATTTATGAGAAAATGTCATGGCACACTTTATGTTAAGAATGAAAAAATCTATAAATTTTGTCACTTGTGTTTTTGCGCTTCGATGGACCATTCAGAAGATAGTGAATATCTCGAGAATCCTTGCATTTATGAGAAATTGTCATGGCACCTTTTATGTTTAGAATGAAAAAATCTATAAATTTTGTCACCTGTGTTTTTGCGCTTCGATGGACCATTCAGAAGATAGTGAATATCTCGAGAATCCTTGCATATATGAGAAAATGTCATGGCACACTTTATGTTAAGAATGAAAATATCTATAAATTTTGTCACTTGTGTTTTTGCGCTTCGATGGACCATCCCGAAGATAGTGAATATCTCGAGAATCCATGCATTTATGAGAAAATGTTATGGCACACTTTATGTTGAGAATGAAAAAATCTATACATTTTGTCAGTTGTGTTTTTGCGCTTCGATGGACCATCCCGAAGATAGTGAATATCTCGAGAATCCTTGCATTTATGAGAAAATGTTATGGAACACTTTATGTTAAAAATGAAAAAATCTATAAATTTTGTCACCTGTGTTTTTGCGCGTCGATGGACCATCCCGAAGATAGTGAATATCTCGAGAATCCATGCATTTATGGGAAAATGTTATGGCACAATTTATGTTGAGAATGAAAAAATCTATACATTTTGTCGGTTGTGTTTTTGCGCTTCGATGGACCATTCAGAAGATAGTGAATATTTCGAGAATCCTTGCATATATGAGAAAATGTCATGGCACACTTTATGTTAAGAATGAAAAAATCTATAAATTTTGTCACTTGTGTTTTTGCGCTTCGATGGACCATTCAGAAGATAGTGAATATCTCGAGAATCCTTGCATATATGAGAAAATGTCATGGCACACTTTATGTTAAGAATGAAAAAATCTATAAATTTTGTCAGTTGTGTTTTTGCGCTTCGATGGACCATCTCGAAGATAGTGAATATCTCGAGAATCCTTGCATTCATGAGAAAATGTTATGGCACACTTTATGTTAAAAATGAAAAAATCTATAAATTTTGTCACTTGTGTTTTTGCGCGTCGATGGACCATCCCGAAGATAGTGAATATCTCGAGAATCCTTGCATATATGAGAAAATGTCATGGCACACTTTATGTTAAGAATGAAAAAATCTATAAATTTTGTCACCTGTGTTTTTGCGCGTCGATGGACCATCCCGAAGATAGTGAATATCTCGAGAATCCTTGCATATATGAGAAAATGTCATGGCACACTTTATGTTAAGAATGAAAAAATCTATAAATTTTGTCACTTGTGTTTTTGCGCTTCGATGGACCATCTCGAAGATAGTGAATATCTCGAGAATCCTTGCATTCATGAGAAAATGTAATGGCACACTTTATGTTAAAAATGAAAAAATCTATAAATTTTGTCACCTGTGTTTTTGCGCGTCGATGGACCATCCCGAAGATAGTGAATATCTCGAGAATCCTTGCATATATGAGAAAATGTCATGGCACACTTTATGTTAAGAATGAAAAAATCTATAAATTTTGTCACAAGTGTTTTTGCGCTTCGATAGACCATTCAGAAGATAGTGAATATCTCGAGAATCCTTGCATATATGAGAAAATGTCATGGCACACTTTATGTTAAGAATGAAAAAATCTATAAATTTTGTCACCTGTGTTTTTGCGCTTCGATGGACCATCTCGAAGATAGTGAATATCTCGAGAATCCTTGCATTTATGAGAAAATGTTATGGCACACTTTATGTTAAAAATGAAAAAATCTATAAATTTTGTCACCTGTGTTTTTGCGCGTCGATGGACCATCTCGAAGATAGTGAATATCTCGAGAATCCTTGCATTTATGAGAAAATGTTATGGCACACTTTATGTTAAGAATGAAAAAATCTATAAATTTTGTCACTTGTGTTTTTGCGCTTCGATGGACCATCTCGAAGATAGTGAATATCTCGAGAATCCATGCATTCATGAGAAAATGTTATGGCACACTTTATGTTAAGAATGAAATAAACTATACATCTTGTCAGTTGTGTTTTTGCGCTTCGATGGACCATTCAGAAGATAGTGAATATCTCGAGAATCCTTGCATTTATGAGAAAATGTCATGGCACACTTTATGTTAAGAATGAAAAAATCTATAAATTTTGTCACTTGTGTTTTTGCCCTTCGATGGACCATTCAGAAGATAGTGAATATCTCGAGAATCCTTGCATTTATGAGAAAATGTCATGGCACCTTTAATGTTTAAAATGAAAAAATCTATAAATTTTGTCACTTGTGTTTTTGCGCTTCGATGGACCATTCAGAAGATAGTGAATATCTCGAGAATCCTTGCATATATGAGAAAATGTCATGGCACACTTTATGTAAAGAATGAAAAAATCTATAAATTTTTTCACTTGTGTTTTTGCGCTTCGATGGACCATCCCGAAGATAGTGAATATCTCGAGAATCCATGCATTTATGAGAAAATGTTATGGCACACCTAATGTTGAGAATGAAAAAATCTATACATTTTGTCACCTGTGTTTATGCGCTTCGATGGACCATTCAGAAGATAGTGAATATCTCGAGAATCCTTGCATTTATGAGAAAATGTCATGGCACACTTTATGTTAAGAATGAAAAAATCTATAAATTTTGTCACTTGTGTTTTTGCGCTTCGATGGACCATTCAGAAGATAGTGAATATCTCGAGAATCCTTGCATTTATGAGAAAATGTCATGGCACCTTTTATGTTAAGAATGAAAAAATCTATAAATTTTGTCACTGGTGTTTTTGCGCTTCGATGGACCTTCCCGAAGATAGTGAATATCTCGAGAATCCTTGCATTTATGAGAACATGTTATGGCACACTTAATGTTAAGAATAAAAAAATCTATACATTTTGTCACTTGTGTTTTTGCGCTTCGATGTATCATTCGGAAGATAGTGAATATCTCGAGAATCCTTGCATATATGAGAAAATGTCATGGCACAAATTATGTTGAGAATGAAAAAATCTATGCATTTTGTCACCTGTGTTTTTGCGCTTCGATGGACCATTCAGAAGATAGTGAATATCTCGAGAATCCTTGCATTTATGAGAAAATGTCATGGCACACTTTATGTTAAGAATGAAAAAATCTATAAATTTTGTCACTTGTGTTTTTGCGCTTCGATGGACCATTCAGAAGATAGTGAATATCTCGAGAATCCTTGCATTTATGAGAAAATGTCATGGCACCTTTTATGTTAAGAATGAAAAAATCTATAAATTTTGTCACCTGTGTTTTTGCGCTTCGATGGACCATTCAGAAGATAGTGAATATCTCGAGAATCCTTGCATATATGAGAAAATGTCATGGCACACTTTATGTTAAGAATGAAAAAATCTATACATTTTGTCAGTTGTGTTTTTGCGCTTCGCTGTACCATTCGGAAGATAGTGAATATCTCGAGAATCCTTGCATATATGAGAAAATGTCATGGCACACTTTATGTTAAGAATGAAAAAATCTATACATTTTGTCACTGGTGTTTTTGCGCTTCGATGGACCTTCCCGAAGATAGTGAATATCTCGAGAATCCTTGCATTTATGAGAACATGTTATGGCACACTTAATGTTAAGAATAAAAAAATCTATACATTTTGTCATTTTTGTTTTTGCGCTTCGATGTATCATTCGGAAGATAGTGAATATCTCGAGAATCCTTGCATATATGAGAAAATGTCATGGCACAAATTATGTTGAGAATGAAAAAATCTATGCATTTTGTCACTTGTGTTTTTGCGCTTCGATGGACCATCCCGAGGATAGTGGATATCTCGAGAATCCATGCATTTATGAGAAAATGTTATGGCACCTTTTATGTTTAGAATGAAAAAAATCTATAAATTTTGTCACTTGTGTTTTTGCGCTTCGATGGACCATTCAGAAGATAGTGAATATCTCGACAATCCTTGCATATATGAGAAAATGTCATGGCACACTTCATGTTAAGAATGAAAAAAACGATACATTTTGTCAGTTGTGTTTTTGCGCTTCGATGGACCATTCAGAAGATAAAGAATATCTCGAGAATCCTTGCATTTATGAGAAAATGTCATGGCACCTTTTATGTTTAGAATGAAAAAATCTATAAATTTTGTCAATTGTGTTTTTGCGCTTCGATGGACCATTCAGAAGATAGTGAATATCTCGAGAATCCTTGCATTTATGAGAAAATGTCATGGCACCTTTTATGTTTAGAATGAAAAAATCTATAAATTTTGTCACCTGTGTTTTTGCGCTCCGATAGACCATTCAGAAGATAGTGAATATCTCGAGAATCCTTGCATATATGAGAAAATGTCATGACACACTTTATGTTAAGAATGAAAAAATCTATAAATTTTGTCACTTGTGTTTTTGCGCTTTGATGGACCATCTCGAAGATAGTGAATATCTCGAGAATCCTTGCATTTATGAGAAAATGTTATGGCACACTTTATGTTAAAAATGAAAAAATCTATAAATTTTGTCACCTGTGTTTTTGCGCGTCGATGGACCATCCCGAAGATAGTGAATATCTCGAGAATCCATGCATTCATGAGAAAATGTTATGGCACACTTTATGTTAAGAATGAAAAAATCTATAAATTTTGTCACTTGTGTTTTTGCGCTTCGATGGACCATTCAGAAGATAGTGAATATCTCAACAATCCTTGCATATATGAGAAAATGTCATGGCACACTTTATGTTAAGAATGAAAAAAACTATACATTTTGTCAGTTGTGTTTTTGCGCTTCGATGGACCATTCAGAAGATAGTGAATATCTCGAGAATCCTTGCATTTATGAGAAAATGTCATGGCACACTTTATGTTAAGAATGAAAAAATCTATAAATTTTGTCACTTGTGTTTTTGCGCTTCGATGGACCATTCAGAAGATAGTGAATATCTCGAGAATCCTTGCATTTATGAGAAATTGTCATGGCACCTTTTATGTTTAGAATGAAAAAATCTATAAATTTTGTCACCTGTGTTTTTGCGCTTCGATGGACCATTCAGAAGATAGTGAATATCTCGAGAATCCTTGCATATATGAGAAAATGTCATGGCACACTTTATGTTAAGAATGAAAATATCTATACATTTTGTCACTTGTGTTTTTGCGCTTCGATGGACCATCCCGAAGATAGTGAATATCTCGAGAATCCATGCATTTATGAGAAAATGTTATGGCACACTTTATGTTGAGAATGAAAAAATCTATACATTTTGTCAGTTGTGTTTTTGCGCTTCGATGGACCATCCCGAAGATAGTGAATATCTCGAGAATCCTTGCATTTATGAGAAAATGTTATGGAACACTTTATGTTAAAAATGAAAAAATCTATAAATTTTGTCACCTGTGTTTTTGCGCGTCGATGGACCATCCCGAAGATAGTGAATATCTCGAGAATCCATGCATTTATGGGAAAATGTTATGGCACAATTTATGTTGAGAATGAAAAAATCTATACATTTTGTCGGTTGTGTTTTTGCGCTTCGATGGACCATTCAGAAGATAGTGAATATTTCGAGAATCCTTGCATATATGAGAAAATGTCATGGCACACTTTATGTTAAGAATGAAAAAATCTATAAATTTTGTCACTTGTGTTTTTGCGCTTCGATGGACCATTCAGAAGATAGTGAATATCTCGAGAATCCTTGCATATATGAGAAAATGTCATGGCACACTTTATGTTAAGAATGAAAAAATCTATAAATTTTGTCCGTTGTGTTTTTGCGCTTCGATGGACCATCTCGAGGATAGTGAATATCTCGAGAATCCTTGCATTCATGAGAAAATGTTATGGCACACTTTATGTTAAAAATGAAAAAATCTATAAATTTTGTCACCTGTGTTTTTGCGCGTCGATGGACCATCCCGAAGATAGTGAATATCTCGAGAATCCTTGCATATATGAGAAAATGTCATGGCACACTTTATGTTAAGAATGAAAAAATCTATAAATTTTGTCACCTGTGTTTTTGCGCTTCGATAGAGCATTCAGAAGATAGTGAATATCTCGAGAATCCTTGCATATATGAGAAAATGTCATGGCACACTTTATGTTAAGAATGAAAAAATCTATAAATTTTGTCACTTGTGTTTTTGCGCTACGATGGACCATCTCGAAGATAGTGAATATCTCGAGAATCCTTGCATTTATGAGAAAATGTTATGGCACACTTTATGTTAAAAATGAAAAAATCTATAAATTTTGTCACCTGTGTTTTTGCGCGTCGATGGACCATCCCGAAGATAGTGAATATCTCGAGAATCCATGCATTCATGAGAAAATGTTATGGCACACTTTATGTTAAGAATGAAAAAATCTATAAATTTTGTCACTTGTGTTTTTGCGCTTCGATGGACCATTCAGAAGAAAGTGAATATCTCGACAATCCTTGCATATATGAGAAAATGTCATGGCACACTTTATGTTAAGAATGAAAAAAACTATACATTTTGTCAGTTGTGTTTTTGCGCTTCGATGGACCATTCAGAAGATAGTGAATATCTCGAGAATCCTTGCATTTATGAGAAAATGTCATGGCACACTTTATGTTAAGAATGAAAAAATCTATAAATTTTGTCACTTGTGTTTTTGCGCTTCGATGGACCATTCAGAAGATAGTGAATATCTCGAGAATCCTTGCATTTATGAGAAAATGTCATGACACCTTTTATGTTTAGAATGAAAAAATCTATAAATTTTGTCACTTGTGTTTTTGCGCTTCGATGGACCATTCAGAAGATAGTGAATATCTCGAGAATCCTTGCATATATGAGAAAATATCATGGCACACTTTATGTTAAGAATGAAAAAATCTATAAATTTTTTCACTTGTGTTTTTGCGCTTCGATGGACCATCCCGAAGATAGTGAATATCTCGAGAATCCATGCATTTATGAGAAAATGTTATGGCACACCTTATGTTGAGAATGAAAAAATCTATACATTTTGTCAGTTGTGTTTTTGCGCTTCGATGGACCATCCCGAAGATAGTGAATATCTCGAGAATCCTTGCATTTATGAGAAAATGTTATGGAACACTTTATGTTAAAAATGAAAAAATCTATAAATTCTGCACCTGTGTTTTTGCGCGTCGATGGACCATCCCGAAGATAGTGAATATCTCGAGAATCCTTGCATTTATGAGAAAATGTCATGGCACCTTTTATGTTTAGAATGAAAAAATCTATAAATTTTGTCACCTGTGTTTTTGCGCTTCGATGGACCATTCAGAAGATAGTGAATATCTCGAGAATCCTTGCATATATGAGAAAATGTCATGGCACACTTTATGTTAAGAATGAAAAAATGTCATAAATTTTGTCACTTGTGTTTTTGCGCTTCGATGGACCATCCCGAAGATAGTGAATATCTCGAGAATCCATGCATTTATGAGAAAATGTTATGGCACACTTTATGTTGAGAATGAAAAAATCTATAAATTTTGTCACTTGTGTTTTTGCGCTTTGATGGACCATTCAGAAGATAGTGAATATCTCGGCAATCCTTGCATATATGAGAAAATGTCATGGCACACTTTATGTTAAGAATGAAAAATACGATACATTTTGTCAGTTGTGTTTATGAGAAAATGTCATGGCACACTTTATGTTAAGAATGAAAAAATCTATAAATTTTGTCACCTGTGTTTTTGCGCTTTGATGGACCATTCAGAAGATAGTGAATATCTCGAGAATCCTTGCATTTATGAGAAAATGTCATGGCACCTTTTATGTTTAGAATGAAAAAATCTATAAATTTTGTCAACTGAGTTTTTGCGCTTCGATAGACCATTCAGAAGATAGTGAATATCTCGAGAATCCTTGCATATATGAGAAAATGTCATGGCACACTTTATGTTAAGAATGAAAAAATCTATACATTTTGTCACCTGTGTTTTTGCGCGTCGATGGACCATCCCGAAGATAGTGAATATCTCGAGAATCCATGCATTCATGAGAAAATGTTATGGCACACTTTATGTTAAGAATGAAAAAATCTATAAATTTTGTCACTTGTGTTTTTGCCCTTCGATGGACCATTCAGAAGATAGTGAATATCTCGACAATCCTTGCATATATGAGAAAATGTCATGGCACACTTTATGTTAAGAATGAAAAAAACTATACATTTTGTCAGTTGTGTTTTTGCGCTTCGATGGACCATTCAGAAGATAGTGAATATCTCGAGAATCCTTGCATTTATGAGAAAATGTCATGGTACACTTTATGTTAAGAATGGAAAAATCTATAAATTTTGTCACTTGTGTTTTTGCGCTTCGATGGACCATTCAGAAGATAGTGAATATCTCGAGAATCTTTGCATTTATGAGAAAATGTCATGGCACCTTTTATGTTTAGAATGAAAAAATCTATAAATTTTGTCACCTGTGTTTTTGCGCTTCGATGGACCATTCAGAAGATAGTGAATATCTCGAGAATCCTTGCATATATGAGAAAATGTCATGGCACACTTTATGTTAAGAATGAAAAAATCTATACATTTTGTCACTTGTGTTTTTGCGCTTCGATGTACCATTCGGAAGATAGTGAATATCTCGAGAATCCTTGCATATATGAGAAAATGTCATGGCACACTTTATGTTAAGAATGAAAAAATCTATACATTTTGTCACTGGTGTTTTTGCGCTTCGATGGACCTTCCCGAAGATAGTGAATATCTCGAGAATCCTTGCATTCATGAGAACATGTTATGGCACACTTAATGTTAGGATTGAAAAAATCTATACATTTTGTCACTTGTGTTTTTGCGCTTCGATGTATCATTCGGAAGATAGTGAATATCTCGAGAATCCTTGCATATATGAGAAAATGTCATGGCACAAATTATGTTGAGAATGAAAAAATCTATAAATTTTGTCACTTGTGTTTTTGCGCTTCGATGGACCATCCCGAGGATAGTGAATATCTCGAGAATCCATGCATTTATGAGAAAATGTTATGGCACCTTTTATGTTAAGAATGAAAAAATCTATAAATTTTGTCACCTGTGTTTTTGCGCTTCGATGGACCATTCAGAAGATAGTGAATATCTCGACAATCCTTGCATATATGAGAAAATGTCATGGCACACTCTATGTTAAGAATGAAAAAAACGATACATTTTGTCAGTTGTGTTTTTGCGCTTCGATGGACCATTCAGAAGATAGTGAATATCTCGAGAATCCTTGCATTTATGAGAAAATGTCATGGCACCTTTTATGTTTAGAATGAAAAAATCTATAAATTTTGTCAATTGTGTTTTTGCGCTTCGATGGACCATTCAGAAGATAGTGAATATCTCGAGAATCCTTGCATATATGAGAAAATGTCATGGCACACTTTATGTTAAGAATGAAAAAATCTATAAATTTTTTCACTTGTGTTTTTGCGCTTTGATGGACCATCCCAAAGATAGTGAATATCTCGAGAATCCATGCATTAATGAGAAAATGTTATGGCACACCTTATGTTGAGAATGAAAAAATCTATACATTTTGTCAGTTGTGTTTTTGTGCTTCGATGGACCATCCCGAAGATAGTGAATATCTCGAGAATCCATGCATTCATGAGAAAATGTTATGGCACACTTTATGTTAAGAATGAAAAAATCTATAAGTTTTGTCACTTGGGTTTTTGCGCTTCGATGGACCATTCAGAAGATAGTGAATATCTCGACAATCCTTGCATATATGAGAAAATGTCATGGCACACTTTATGTTAAGAATGAAAAAAACTATACATTTTGTCGGTTGTGTTTTTGCGCTTCGATGGACCATTCAGAAGATAGTGAATATCTCGAGAATCCTTGCATATATGAGAAAATGTCATGGCACACTTTATGTTAAGAATGAAAAAATCTATAAATTTTGTCACTTGTGTTTTTGCGCTTCGATGGACCATTCAGAAGATAGTGAATATCTCGAGAATCCTTGCATTTATGAGAAAATGTCATGGCACCTTTTATGTTTAGAATGAAAAAATCTATAAATTTTGTCACTTGTGTTTTTGCGCTTCCATGGACCATTCAGAAGATGGCACACTTTATGTTAAGAATGAAAAAATCTATAAATTTTGTCACTTGTGTTTTTGCGCTTCGATGGACCATCCCGAAGATAGTGAATATCTCGAGAATCCATGCATTTATGAGAAAATGTTATGGCACACTTTATGTTGAGAATGAAAAAATCTATACATTTTGTCAGTTGTGTTTTTGCGCTTCGATGGAACATCCCGAAGATAGTGAATATCTCGAGAATCCTTGCATTTATGAGAAAATGTTATGGATTACTTTATGTTAAAAATGAAAAAATCTATAAATTTTGTCACCTGTGTTTTTGCGCGTCGATGGACCATCCCGAAGATAGTGAATATCTCGAGAATCCATGCATTTATGAGAAAATGTTATGGCAAACTTTATGTTAAAAATGAAGAAATCTATAAATTTTGTCACCTGTGTTTTTGCGCGTCGATGGACCATCCCGAAGATAGTGAATATCTCAAGAATCCATGCATTTATGAGAAAATGTTATGGTACACTTTATGTTGAGAATGAAAAAATCTATACATTTTGTCAGTTGTGTTTTTGCGCTTCGATGGACCATTCAGAAGATAGTGGATATCTCGAGAATCCTTGCATTTATGAGAAAATGTCATGGCACACTTTATGTTAAGAATGAAAAAATCTATAAATTTTGTCACTTGTGTTTTTGCGCTTCGATGGACCATTCAGAAGATAGTGAATATCTCGAGAATCCTTGCATTTATGAGAAAATGTCATGGCACCTTTTATGTTTAGAATGAAAAAATCTATAAATTTTGCCACCTGTGTTTTTGCGCTTCGATAGACCATTCAGAAGATAGTGAATATCTCGAGAATCCTTGCATATATGAGAAAATGTCATGGCACACTTTATGTTAAGAATGAAAAAATCTATAAATTTTGTCACTTGTGTTTTTGCGCTTCGATGGACCATCTCGAAGATAGTGAATATCTCGAGAATCCTTGCATTTATGAGAAAATGTTATGGCACACTTTATGTTAAAAATGAAAAAATCTATAAATTTTGTCACCTGTGTTTTTGCGCGTCGATGGACCATCCCGAAGATAGTGAATATCTCGAGAATCCATGCATTCATGAGAAAATGTTATGGCACACTTTATGTTAAGAATGAAAAAATCTATAAATTTTGTCACTTGTGTTTTTGCGCTTCGATGGACCATTCAGAAGATAGTGAATATCTCGACAATCCTTGCATATATGAGAAAATGTCATGGCACACTTTATGTTAAGAATGAAAAAAACTATACATTTTGTCAGTTGTGTTTTTGCGCTTCGATGGACCATTTAGAAGATAGTGAATATCTCGAGAATCCTTGCATATATGAGAAAATGTCATGGCACACTTTATGTTAAGAATGAAAAAATCTATAAATTTTGTCACTTGTGTTTTTGCGCTTCGATGGACCATCCCGAAGATAGTGAATATCTCGAGAATCCATGCATTTATGAGAAAATGTCATGGCACACTTTATGTTAAGAATGAGAAAAATCTATAAATTTTGTCACTTGTGTTTTTGCGCTTCGATGGACCATCCCGAAGATAGTGAATATCTCGACAATCCTTGCATATATGAGAAAATGTCATGGCACACTTTATGTTAAGAATGAAAAAAACTATACATTTTGTCAGTTGTGTTTTTGCGCTTCGATGGACCATTCAGAAGATAGTGAATATCTCGAGAATCCTTGCATTTATGAGAAAATGTCATGGCACACTTTATGTTAAGAATGAAAAAATCTATAAATTTTGTCACTTGTTTTTGCGCTTCGATGGACCATTCAGAAGATAGTGAATATCTCGAGAATCCTTGCATTTATGAGAAAATGTCATGGCACCTTTTATGTTTAGAATGAAAAAATCTATAAATTTTGTCACCTGTGTTTTTGCGCTTCGATGGACCATTCAGAAGATAGTGAATATCTCGAGAATCCTTGCATATATGAGAAAATGTCATGGCACACTTTATGTTAAGAATGAAAAAATCTATACATTTTGTCAGTTGTGTTTTTGCGCTTCGATGGACCATCCCGAAGATAGTGAATATCTCGAGAATCCTTGCATTTATGAGAAAATGTTATGGCAAACTTTATGTTAAAAATGAAGAAATCTATAAATTTTGTCACCTGTGTTTTTGCGCGTCGATGGACCATCCCGAAGATAGTGAATATCTCAAGAATCCATGCATTTATGAGAAAATGTTATGGTACACTTTATGTTGAGAATGAAAAAATCTATACATTTTGTCAGTTGTGTTTTTGCGCTTCGATGGACCATTCAGAAGATAAAGGATATCTCGAGAATCCTTGCATTTATGAGAAAATGTCATGGCACACTTTATGTTAAGAATGAAAAAATCTATAAATTTTGTCACTTGTGTTTTTGCGCTTCGATGGACCATTCAGAAGATAGTGAATATCTCGAGAATCCTTGCATTTATGAGAAAATGTCATGGCACCTTTTATGTTTAGAATGAAAAAATCTATAAATTTTGCCACCTGTGTTTTTGCGCTTCGATAGACCATTCAGAAGATAGTGAATATCTCGAGAATCCTTGCATATATGAGAAAATGTCATGGCACACTTTATGTTAAGAATGAAAAAATCTATAAATTTTGTCACTTGTGTTTTTGCGCTTCGATGGACCATCTCGAAGATAGTGAATATCTCGAGAATCCTTGCATTTATGAGAAAATGTTATGGCACACTTTATGTTAAAAATGAAAAAATCTATAAATTTTGTCACCTGTGTTTTTGCGCGTCGATGGACCATCCCGAAGATAGTGAATATCTCGAGAATCCATGCATTCATGAGAAAATGTTATGGCACACTTTATGTTAAGAATGAAAAAATCTATAAATTTTGTCACTTGTGTTTTTGCGCTTCGATGGACCATTCAGAAGATAGTGAATATCTTGACAATCCTTGCATATATGAGAAAATGTCATGGCACACTTTATGTTAAGAATGAAAAAAACTATACATTTTGTCAGTTGTGTTTTTGCGCTTCGATGGACCATTTAGAAGATAGTGAATATCTCGAGAATCCTTGCATATATGAGAAAATGTCATGGCACACTTTATGTTAAGAATGAAAAAATCTATAAATTTTGTCACTTGTGTTTTTGCGCTTCGATGGACCATCCCGAAGATAGTGAATATCTCGAGAATCCATGCATTTATGAGAAAATGTCATGGCACACTTTATGTTAAGAATGAAAAAATCTATAAATTTTGTCACTTGTGTTTTTGCGCTTCGATGGACCATCCCGAAGATAGTGAATATCTCGACAATCCTTGCATATATGAGAAAATGTCATGGCACACTTTATGTTAAGAATGAAAAAAACTATGCATTTTGTCAGTTGTGTTTTTGCGCTTCGATGGACCATTCAGAAGATAGTGAATATCTCGAGAATCCTTGCATTTATGAGAAAATGTCATGGCACACTTTATGTTAAGAATGAAAAAATCTATAAATTTTGTCACTTGTTTTTGCGCTTCGATGGACCATTCAGAAGATAGTGAATATCTCGAGAATCCTTGCATATATGAGAAAATGTCATGGCACACTTTATGTTAAGAATGAAAAAATCTATACATTTTGTCAGTTGTGTTTTTGCGCTTCGATGGACCATCCCGAAGATAGTGAATATCTCGAGAATCCTTGCATTTATGAGAAAATGTTATGGATTACTTTATGTTAAAAATGGAAAAATCTATAAATTTTGTCACTTGTGTTTTTGCGCGTCGATGGACCATCCCGAAGATAGTGAATATCTCGAGAATCCATGCATTCATGAGAAAATGTCATGGCACACTTTATGTTGAGAATGAAAAAATCTATACATTTTGTCAGTTGTGTTTTTGCGCTTCGATGGACCATCCCGAAGATAGTGAATATCTCGAGAATCCTTGCATTTTTGAGAAAATGTTATGGATTACTTTATGTTAAAAATGGAAAAATCTATAAATTTTGTCACCTGTGTTTTTGCGCGTCGATGGACCATCCCGAAGATAGTGAATATCTCGAGAATCCTTGCATATATGAGAAAATGTCATGGCACACTTTATGTTAAGAATGAAAAAATCTATACATTTTGTCAGTTGTGTTTTTGCGCTTCGATGGACCATCCCGAAGATAGTGAATATCTCGAGAATCCTTGCATTTTTGAGAAAATGTTATGGATTACTTTATGTTAAAAATGGAAAAATCTATAAATTTTGTCACCTGTGTTTTTGCGCGTCGATGGACCATCCCGAAGATAGTGAATATCTCGAGAATCCTTGCATATATGAGAAAATGTCATGGCACACTTTATGTTGAGAATGAAAAAATCTATACATTTTGTCAGTTGTGTTTTTGCGCTTCGATGGACCATCCCGAAGATAGTGAATATCTCGAGAATCCTTGCATTTTTGAGAAAATGTTATGGATTACTTTATGTTAAAAATGGAAAAATCTATAAATTTTGTCACTTGTGTTTTTGCGCGTCGATGGACCATCCCGAAGATAGTGAATATCTCGAGAATCCATGCATTCATGAGAAAATGTCATGGCACACTTTATGTTGAGAATGAAAAAATCTATACATTTTGTCAGTTGTGTTTTTGCGCTTCGATGGACCATCCCGAAGATAGTGAATATCTCGAGAATCCTTGCATTTTTGAGAAAATGTTATGGATTACTTTATGTTAAAAATGGAAAAATCTATAAATTTTGTCACCTGTGTTTTTGCGCGTCGATGGACCATCCCGAAGATAGTGAATATCTCGAGAATCCTTGCATATATGAGAAAATGTCATGGCACACTTTATGTTAAGAATTTTGAATTACATTTTGTCAGTTGTGTTTTTGTGCTTCGATGGACCATCCCGAAGATAGTGAATATCTCGAGAATCCATGCATTCATGAGAAAATGTTATGGCACACTTTATGTTAAGAATGAAAAAATCTATAAGTTTTGTCACTTGGGTTTTT
Source organism: Orchestes rusci (assembly GCA_958502075.1). Classification (NCBI taxonomy): domain Eukaryota; kingdom Metazoa; phylum Arthropoda; class Insecta; order Coleoptera; family Curculionidae; genus Orchestes; species Orchestes rusci. The sequence goes on from OY293303.1 coordinate 89,640,109, forward strand.
GCGCTTCGATGGACCATTCAGAAGATAGTGAATATCTCGACAATCCTTGCATATATGAGAAAATGTCATGGCACACTTTATGTTAAGAATGAAAAAAACTATACATTTTGTCAGTTGTGTTTTTGCGCTTCGATGGACCATTCAGAAGATAGTGAATATCTCGAAAATCCTTGCATTTATGAGAAAATGTCATGGCACACTTTATGTTAAGAATGAAAAAATCTATAAATTTTGTCACTTGTGTTTTTGCGCTTCGATGGACCATTCAGAAGATAGTGAATATCTCGAGAATCCTTGCATTTATGAGAAAATGTCATGGCACCTTTTATGTTTAGAATGAAAAAATCTATAAATTTTGTCACCTGTGTTTTTGCGCTTCGATGGACCATTCAGAAGATGGCACACTTTATGTTAAGAATGAAAAAATCTATAAATTTTGTCACTTGTGTTTTTGCGCTTCGATGGACCATCCCGAAGATAGTGAATATCTCGAGAATCCATGCATTTATGAGAAAATGTTATGGCACACTTTATGTTGAGAATGAAAAAATCTATACATTTTGTCGGTTGTGTTTTTGCGCTTCGATGGACCATCCCGAAGATAGTGAATATCTCGAGAATCCTTGCATTTATGAGAAAATGTTATGGATTACTTTATGTTAAAAATGAAAAAATCTATAAATTTTGTCACCTGTGTTTTTGCGCGTCGATGGACCATCCCGAAGATAGTGAATATCTCGAGAATCCATGCATTTATGAGAAAATGTTATGGCACACTTTATGTTGAGAATGAAAAAATCTATACATTTTGTCAGTTGTGTTTTTGCGCTTCGATGGACCATCCCGAAGATAGTGAATATCTCGAGAATCCTTGCATTTATGAGAAAATGTTATGGCAAACTTTATGTTAAAAATGAAGAAATCTATAAATTTTGTCACCTGTGTTTTTGCGCGTCGATGGACCATCCCGAAGATAGTGAATATCTCAAGAATCCATGCATTTATGAGAAAATGTTATGGTACACTTTATGTTGAGAATGAAAAAATCTATACATTTTGTCAGTTGTGTTTTTGCGCTTCGATGGACCATTCAGAAGATAGTGGATATCTCGAGAATCCTTGCATTTATGAGAAAATGTCATGGCACACTTTATGTTAAGAATGAAAAAATCTATAAATTTTGTCACTTGTGTTTTTGCGCTTCGATGGACCATTCAGAAGATAGTGAATATCTCGAGAATCCTTGCATTTATGAGAAAATGTCATGGCACACTTTATGTTAAGAATGAAAAAAACTATACATTTTGTCAGTTGTGTTTTCGCGCTTCGATGGACCATTTAGAAGATAGTGAATATCTCGAGAATCCTTGCATATATGAGAAAATGTCATGGCACACTTTATTTTAAGAATGAAAAAATCTATAAATTTTGTCACTTGTGTTTTTGCGCTTCGATGGACCATCCCGAAGATAGTGAATATCTCGAGAATCCATGCATTTATGAGAAAATGTCATGGCACACTTTATGTTAAGAATGAAAAAATCTATAAATTTTGTCACCTGTGTTTTTGCGCTTCGATGGACCATCCCGAAGATAGTGAATATCTCGACAATCCTTGCATATATGAGAAAATGTCATGGCACACTTTATGTTAAGAATGAAAAAAACTATACATTTTGTCAGTTGTGTTTTTGCGCTTCGATGGACCATTCAGAAGATAGTGAATATCTCGAGAATCCTTGCATTTATGAGAAAATGTCATGGCACACTTTATGTTAAGAATGAAAAAATCTATAAATTTTCTCACTTGTTTTTGCGCTTCGATGGACCATTCAGAAGATAGTGAATATCTCGAGAATCCTTGCATTTATGAGAAAATGTCATGGCACCTTTTATGTTTAGAATGAAAAAATCTATAAATTTTGTCACCTGTGTTTTTGCGCTTCGATGGACCATTCAGAAGATAGTGAATATCTCGAGAATCCTTGCATATATGAGAAAATGTCATGGCACACTTTATGTTAAGAATGAAAAAATCTATACATTTTGTCAGTTGTGTTTTTGCGCTTCGATGGACCATCCCGAAGATGGTGAATATCTCGAGAATCCTTGCATTTATGAGAAAATGTTA